>WHYT01017267.1:462865-480870 GCA_009806455.1 Tetrax tetrax | reverse complement strand
TTTTTTTTTTTTTTTTTTTTTTTTTTTTTTTTTTTTTTTTTTCTGCTTTATCGAGTGTGATGCCATATCAAGTCAACGTTATTCTCTCACAATGTGCTCTTTAAGAGGTGTGGATGTTTATATGGTCAGGGGATGCTAGAAAGTAGTGGTAGTAGACATGATCAGTGTAAACAAAAGTATTTAGAAAGTATGGCAAGATTGTTTTCGATGGATAAGACTCTGATACAATGTAGTCTTGATTACCTTTTAAAAGGTCTTCTTTGTTCAATGTTGTCATTTTTATTAATAACCTGTTGTTTTGGCTAGTTGAAAGATGGTTCTAAGAAAAGTGGTTTGGAGGGATTAGGTATGCTGTATGGACAATAAACTCACCTTGACCTAAATCTACCTGTCTTGGTTTTATTCACTCAGTGTGAAGATGGTGCAAAAGGAAGATGTCATTCTAAAGCCTCTGATCTAGGCGGATGGTGTTAGCAGCCATATAAAACATGAACTATTGAATGTTGCAGTCACAGAACAAGTTTTCCTCTAAAATGTATCTCATTGCCTACTGGATAGGCAAATTCTGGCATGTTTCTTCGGTGAAACGTATCCTGTGAGATTTAAGGAGAACAAAGTCCTAAAAATGGTAAGCTGCTGGATCAAAACATTTTGTGGAAATTAATGGAGCTGGTGGAAAAGTCCTCATAAGTACATGAGCGCACATTTTTGCGATTAATTGCAATATTATTTAAATCTCCACTATTTGTTGCATTTAAATACTACTGCAAAAATTACATTGTTTTTCTTTCTATAAGCTTTGGGCAAACTGTGAGTAAAAGGAGAGGGCTTTGTGGTGAAGCCAGCAAGAAGAAATGAGCCTCCATGGACTGAGTCTCCATCCTCAGCCTGCACTCAGGAAGGCGGGATGCTCGCCTTTGCTGTCTCCCTCTTCCATGTCTCTTGCTTGTGGATGCCTGCTGTGAAGTGGCCAACCTCCTGTGTGACATGCTTGGCCTGACCTCTGGGGAGAGCAAAGAGGCACCAAAGAATGAAGAAGAGGTATTTGGGCAGATGCACTGGGGAAAAAGGAACACCATCATAAAGTGAATAATACGGGAAAATAATCAAAAGGGAAAACACGTGTCACTAAAATGAAGAAACATATGAGCAAAAATAAATAGATGCAAACAAAAAAAAATCAAGGATGGGATAGAAAATATAACTACATCATGAGGTTGTGAGTTGGGAGATACAGACCTTTCTAGTCATAATCACACAAACTTGGGGGCTGTGGCTTTAGGCAAAGTCTCTCAAAACGTCCCTGGAAAGTGACCTGTGACCTCATCTTCACAGCCTTCATCTGCACCAAAGGTCCGATGAAGTCCTCATTTTCCTCTGGCCTCTATCAACATGACCAGCAATCTGCAGCATTTCATAGGCGTAGCTTACAGCCTATGAAGAACTGGAACTTGTGAGGGTTGTTCTTATGCCTTCTGTTTGTGGTTTAAATCTCAAAGAGGTGCTCTCTAGCCTAATTTCAGGTTTCAGGGGATTAATTCCTTTCCCATTATAGTGTCACCGATAGTCCTCCTGGAACCACAGGGATGTGCTCTGCAGTTCTGTGGTTTTAAGAGATTTTACTAAATCTAGATTTAGAAGAAAATATATTTTCTGTAGTCGTTTAAATAAATGTATGTTTTCAGAATTAGTGAATATAGGGTGCAGAACTAAAATTGAAATGAATTGGACAACAGCCTGTTCCCTTGCTTTAAAGAAAGCTGGCTGAATGCTGAGAAGTCACATACAATAGGGTTAAGTTCCATTATTATGTGGCCTGTTGTCTTCCTACCATCTGCAAACAATTTCTGCCCATCAGGATCCTATACTTTACATAAGGACAGCCTAAGGATTTTAAGGAGGGACAACATAGCAAAATGATGCTTTAAAACAACTGCATGCTGGACTGAGCGTTATGTTTCAGAAAACTGGGGAGGCCAAGGGGAGAAAGATTTAGCATTGAGATTTCAGAAGAAAAAAACGCCACACAATTGCTCAGTGTTTCCAGTCCCAGTATAGGGGTTAGATTATGTTTTATTTTATATTTCCCAAAATCTTTCTATAGGGACTAAAAATGCAATTTATCTTTCTAAGCAGGGAATTTTCCTTTGTGTTTCAAGTAAGGCATCCTTAATGCTTCTTTCAGGAGTCTTTTCAACCACTTCTATTGCAATTGCTGTATTTTTTAATTTGTCCATGAACTATGTAGCCACTCTTCATTCTGTGCTGCTGTAAAGAAGCAAAAAGCCCTATAAATCTAATGCAACCAGCACAAGCAGAATTAAATTCTACCTCTGCTGAAGATAGTGAGAGCTCCACTGTTGATTTTTAATAGGTTTAATAATTTTCCCACCAACTCCAGTTTATTCTTGCTTCATACTGTAAATTACCAGTCACATCGATAAATGTGAAGCTGATGTAAAGGCAGGTAGAATTTCTGCTAAGTCTGGCCAAGTAATCTCCTTTTCTTTTTCAGCAGGAAAAGTCAGGATTCAGCTGTCAAGAAGTATAAAAGGTGTAGAGTCCATCTTTCTTGATATGGTGTTAACCTTTGAGCATTACATCGGTGCTTTATCCTATTAAAATCAGCACACGGGACTCCCTAGGTCACTGAAGCCCACTGGCTGCCGTCGCAGCCCGTCAGTCATCCACACTCCGCCGGGAAGGATGCACAGGAGGATCCATAAATGATGAGCATTTTCAAACATACTGTAACTTGAACACCCGATGGGTAAAGAACAGGAGAGACAAAGGGCACCTCGCATGCACTATCAAACACATGGACTGCTTAAGGGCAACATAGATGATAAGGTAGAAAAGGGATATTTTTTTTAATCTTATATTTCGCAGGCAAAAAACCAAGGAAAGAGCATGGCACTGCTCATGCAAGCAACACTATTGCCGATGTACTTTCACACCCTTCTGCAGTCACTTGCAAGCATAAACAGAGTAGTTGCATTCAGTTTTTAGGGAATTGTATTAGCGCCTTCTCTGCGCTGTTTGCAAATCGAAGCCAGCCAGCTGGCACGAAGGGAAACAGGCTATGCTCTACTTCTTTGCCCCCCACAGCACACTGAATCGTTTCTCCCAATTAAGGGAAAGTTTATTTTAAAAAGACTTTGGGGATCCCTTTAGATCTTTGGAGAAAGCTGGCTATATGTTTACTTTCTACCTCCTTGAAATATTAAAATAAAAATTCACACTCTTTTTTCTTAATATAATGATATATTTAAAAGGGTTCTCAAAGGTGATTTGCATTTCAGCTGTGTGCAGTTGCAGGGGCAGAGGTACCACAATATTTTTACACCAAGAAGAGTGCGTGGCAGCTGATGTTACTGCTGACGCTGCCCGGGGACAACAGTGAAAATTGTGGGGGTCTTAGTACAGACACTTGGGAACATCAGACTCAGCATGGGCTTCAGGTGCACTGCGGCGAAGGGCATCCCTCAGTAGTGGATATAAATCAAGACCTGTTAGGCTGACAAGTTAAGGTGAGTAAAGCTGAGGTATTTATGCTTAGGTTTGAGCTCCGTATGCAATATGTCTGGCATGAGTAGCTACTCTGAATTTTGCGGCAACCTGCTAGAGAGACAGAAAGGAGCTGCAGCAAAGCACAGTAAGAGAAGGAAAGAAAAATAAAAAAGGAAATATGTCTGTCTCCTTAAATGTCTGTCCTTCTGTGGAAATTATGTGGTGATAGCTCTGTCTTGCTATTGAGTTTTCTCTAAAAATAAACTGGGATGTCATTTGAGCTCTTCCAAAGTGTAACATGCAGAAACTACAAGAAGAATTAGGACAGAAGGCGAGAGAGAAAGGTCAGCAGAGTGGCTGCATTTGGGGCAGTGACTCCTCAGATTACTTGGTAATGCTTCTTAGAGCAAAAACTCTGGTTCATCTGGCAGAAGACTAGCAAGCATCCCTCAAGAGCAATAGATTGACCTTTCTGATGACTAGGGTTTCCAGAACTTGAAAAAAACTGTGAGGGGGACATAACCGGGTGGAGGATGAGGAGTGAATTCAGGATTGTTACACAGCACATCGGAACAAAAATTTATCTCAATTTTTCCAGCTTCCTCAAGTTCAACCTCTTCTCTAACAAGTTTTGGTTTTATTTTTATTATTTCAGTTTCCTTGGATTTGCTTCTTACACATGACAAAGTGTATTGACCTTTCCTGAGTGCCCTAAAGGTATTATACGACTTCCCAAGTTTAGGTAGTAAGACTTGGCCTAACGTTACAGAAATTTGCAACGGAAATGCATGAAATTGGGATGTGATTCTCCTGGATGGATAGCAGCACCAGAGCAAAAGACAAAATATGCGGTCTAAGCGACGTGCAAAGCTTGTTGAATGGAAACGGACCAAAACTGGGCGGTAAGACCCGAGGGTGCAGACTGCAGGAGGACCGCTAGATGACGGTAATGTAACTCCTACAGCTGCAGCTGCTCTTGGAGCTCCTCCAGGAGCTGCCCGGGCTTTTCCCAGCCTCCTGGAAAGGAGAGAGTTTAACCCAACCACTTCTCTGACAGCTCACCTGAACGCCCTCACCTGAACGCCTTCATCAACCAGAAAGCCTGCAGCCACGACACCAACTTTTACACTTGGGGGCACGGAAGGTTTTTGGTTCAGCGGCACAGTCACAAGGGGCTGGCTCTGCTCCCTCTCTGCAGCTGGTATATCACCCTGAAAGCCGTCTTAAAAATAATTAAACCCTTTCCTAAAGTTACTTTTCCATGAAAGCAACGGATGTAGTTGCCGCAGAGGTGTTGCATAACCGTGTTCTCCAGCCCATCTATTCCAGAACTGTCCACGGCACAATCTCTGCGCTAGGATTTGACCAAGTTACGAATGTCTTCATGCTAGCACGTCCTTTAGAAGCACATTATGCAGGGAGAGGAGTGAGGGAGGAAAAAACTGAAGTCAGGCTAGGTTTCTGCTGGGCCGGTCTACTGGTAAGAGCAGGAAGCAATATCAGATCCCAAAAGACAAGTGGGCTACAGAGAATATAGCCCAGCTGATTATATCAGTTTTCTGTTCCTAATTGCCAACTGTCATGGAGACTAGATAACTCACCCTGGATTGACGACAATGTCTGATGTTAGTAACATGCAATCCATGTGATGATGATGAATTTCCTAGATTTGAGTTTAAAATTGTTCTTAGAATAAAATTTTCTCATTCAAAAATTTTTAATTTCCAGCTCCTTAAAAGCTTTTCCTTCTAGGATGACTTCCTCAAAATACTGTTTCTCATCTGATGAGCTTCTGTACTCGTGTTAGCAGTTGTGCTTTATAAACACTATGTTTCAATCAGTGAATTTAAAAAAAAAGGCTCATGAACACAGACTGAGACCATGTGCTACAGCAGATCAGATAAATTACTGAGGAGGAAGAAATGAAAAATCAGAACTTTAATGCTTAGGAAAAAAAATGTGCACATTCTATAAAGATGAAGAAGACAGGAGTAAAGATAAGAGGACTAAACAATGGAAAAGGGAAACATGATCTAGTAGCCAAACCACAAATCTGTAAGTCAGAAGCTGCAGGCCTTTTGAGCTGTCTTCTCAGAAACCCGAACTGTGTGACTTCAGACAAAGTCTCCTTAAAACTTTGCCTGAAGGCCTGTCCCTTTTGCAAAGGGACCTGTATCAAACATGCACTTATAAGAGTATAGACACTAACCGTGTTGGCTCATATTTGCTTCTTGTCCTTCTAAAACATGCTTGAAACACAGTCTTATCATCGTAGCAAAACACAGTTGTTTTTAATGGTGACACAATAGAAATAGGTCAGAGCTGAGTCATTTGGTACCGGCTCGTTTAGAGGCCAGACGTGTTAGTCTCACCCTTTGAAAATGTCAGTTCTGAAATCTGTGGAGGAGAGGCACTGCAGAAATACAGGGTTGTGCCACACTGCCGAAGTAAGATAAAAAGGAAACGAAACAGACCCACTGTTGCATTAAATATTTAATTTAGCATCTGTTTTAAACTGCTATCAAATTAAACAAATTAAGTTTTAGTATTTATTTAGAATGTATTTGGTGTTAAAGCACAAACCCATTTCAAAGTTAGGTCAGATCTCTGAGCAACACAGAAGAATTTCTCTGACTTTTAGATAGCGTTTATTCCATCCAGTTGTGAAATCCTAAAGGAAATACACTCAGCTCTGACCAGCTAATATTTTGGTTAATCAGATTGTCTGTAATCCATAAAACTGCAGCTTTCTGAGGGGAAAAGGTTGATTTGTGGTTTCTTCTTCTGTTACTTTCGTTACTAGCAATAATTTTATAATGCTATTATTTAATAATAGCAATCGGGTCATTGCTCTCATTGTCTATTAGAAATCACCATTAGCAAAACTATTAAAATACTAATTTTAAATCATAGAATCACAGAATGGTTTGGGTTGGAAGGGACCTTAAAGATCAGCTAGTTCTAGCCACCCTGCCTTGGGGAGGGACATCTTCCACTAGACTGGGTCACTCAAAGCCCCGTCCAACCTGGCCTTGAAGACTTCCAGGGATGGGGCATCCACAGCTTCTCTGGGCAACCTGTTCTCTCAGTTCCCATGTGCTATTACAGCTCTTTGGATATTTTTGTTCATCCTTCAGTGACTTTCCAATTTCTTTCCTTGCTTTTTGCAACCATCAAATACGTATTACCTGTTATTGTATTCTTCATCAATAACACAGTGATGATTTGACCAATTTTTTATGGTTAATTTCCTACAGTATCAACCATTTTGAGTTCTTTTGTCTTCCCACAAATGCTGTCAGCTGGCCCAGAAAGAGCATTGCCAGGCAAAAGAGAGCTGATTTATTGTATTTAGCTCAGATACTACTCCTGAGTTTGAAAACATCACCTGTGACATACAGAGTGCAAGTGTGTGATGTTTTTCATAGGCGGTAGGCTTGCTTTTCTCTCTCCCCTCAACTCCCCCAATTCCTCTCTTTGTTATTTCCCAGGTATGATGGTGGCTCCAGAGCAGTAGAGTCCTGTCCCACAAATCAATCTGCAACAGTGTTAACGTATTAGGCTCACCCAGCCCAGTATGATGGATCCTAAAATTGTATTCCACCCATCTCCCATCTAGATCTCAGGAGCTGAAATTATGTGGGTAAATAGGACCTGAAGAAGAAGATGACGATTTGTCCCCTTTTTTCAGAAAATACATGGGAGGCTCTGGACTTCTGCCGCACAGGGCCAGCATGGCCCCAGCTGGTTGTGGGTGTCAGCATTGTGGACGCCTGCACCGCACACCGCTTTGCCTTGTGCTTGTCCGAAGCCTTCGCTTCGGAACGGCTCCCATCTTTCCTGATGGTTACTCGGGGATGTGATTTGGCTTCCAAGACTTTTAATCGACTTGTACATCAGCGTAACGTATCTGACCATTGATATTATGCTGAGCAAAGTCTTGTTTTGCTGATTAGTGTTCTTACTTAATTTGGTTGATGTAACAAGAATGAACATTGTCAAATATTACATTTTCTGCAAACTTACTCAAGTCTCCAGTCCCAGAATCACGAGATGATACGAAAACTATAGAGTTTCAAGGCGAAAACCACCTGATTGTAATTGTAGTGTAAGAACATGTTCCTTGAGACCTTAAAAAATGGTTCTGGCTGTGCACCTCTCCCCTTTCATTTTAAAATCATGAGTATTGTAAATAGGCGGGTTTTCAGGGCTGGTTGGTGCGCTGCCCACAGCCATGCAGAGCTGCAGTTCCCTGTCCCCCCTTTCTTCTACGAAACGCAGGCTGAACCTGTCCCTCCCCCCACAGCCTCTGCCGAACAGTATGACGACGAACGCGTGCGCGCCGAACACCTTTAATTGGGAAAAAGGCCGTCTTGCCGGAAAGCGGGCAAGTAAAGGCGATTCCGAGCACCTGCGTGACGTCACGATGAGCTCCCGAAAGCGGTTCTGCAGCAGCGTTGAGCAAACTTCTGGGTTTTGGATTTTTTTTTGGCGCGGGGGGGCGTTGAAACGCACCAGGCCGGCCCTTTTGCGCTGGACGTGAACCCCCGCGAACCCGCCCCAGCGACGCGCAGTCCCCGAACAGGCGGCCCCAGGACCCCCTTCTCCCCGGGACCCCGGCGGCGGCAGGAGGGGCCGCGGGCTGCCCCCACAGCTGCACACGCCACCTGCGGCTCCCGGCGCCGCCCCGCCCCGGGGGCGGGGCCGCCGTGACGTCACCGGCGGGCGCGGGGCGGCTGGACGCCGCAGTGCGGGCAGCAGGAGGTGACGAGGCTGGGCCTGCGCGCAGCGGTGCCATGGTTCGCTTCGGGTTGACCGTCGTCCGGCAGTGAGTACCGCGGCACAACCCCCCTCTTCCCCCCGCCCCAGCCGGCCTGGTGCCGGGCTTTTGCTCTTCCCCCGTCTCCCTGCTGCCTCCTCCACGCCGCCAGTGCCGGGACGGCCTGTGACGTTAGCGGAGTTCCGGCTGCTCCCCGCCCCTCCTTCCCCCGGCGGGGCGGTCCGTTAGGCGCGAGCGTCTGCCTCCGGGGTAACGGCCGTGAGTCGGGCCGCCTCGGGGTGGGTTGGTACTGAGGGGTGTGCGGGCTGACGCGCATCGTTAGCGAGCCCTGCCTGGGAGCTCTGAGGTCATGGGGCCCTTCTCCTGCCAAAAGCTCTCCGGAGGGGCCAGGAGCTCTTTTAGGAACCGTAGTCAGGCATTTCTGCAGTGAAATGTTAAGGAGCTGGCACTCGCAACTTAATTTGAAATTGTTGAGGTGAGTTTTTCTTTCGAGCAGCAGTGGGCATTGACGAAGACTTGTGGTTAACTCGGCTAAGTAGCTCCAGCTTCCTGCAACTGACAGTAGTTAACTGTTAATTTTTATGAAAACTAGGCTTTTTTTTTTGTCCTCTTTAGCATAATACAGTTTAATATTTGATCAGTGCAACTGGAGTAACGTTGTCTTTTTTTTTTTTTTTTCCCTGATTTTTCCTCCTATTAAGAGTTACTCTTTACTTCCCTTAAAGACCTGGATATGCTGACTTGGTGCTGTAGTTCCAGCCTAACTTTCACATCAGCTGGAAAACGTGTGGGCCTGAAACACTTTGTTAAACTTGAAATCTTCAGGTGGGACTCTTGTAGACACTTCAGAAGGGTCCTGGTTCATTCACCAGCAAAGGGATGGGAGTTCAGCCATCAGACTGTGCTTGTGTATGCTATGCTATCTTAGTACTGGTTGAAAAAACTGCACATTCTGCTTTTCCCCTAGCCGCACCCTATTTGATGACCAGTGGGATGGACTCCATCCAGCCTGCTGCATTTTCCTCAGGAGGCTGAAAGTAGCTATTAGGACATGGGGTGAGCCCGAAGAGTTGAATTGCTGACCCCTACCCAGGAAAGAGTTTAAAGTTTACACAAATAAAATACAGTGTTTTATCTTAAAAGTACTGGCTTTCTGTGATCGCTTACCTGTTTGGGGCTCATCTTGAGGACTTTGGCCCAGCAGTGTTGGTAGTGCTCTGTATAAAAGCCAAGCAGCACAACTTAAGCACATGACACTTAGGTCAGGTGAGGAGTCTCAGCAGAGTCAGCGTCCTTAACTTTGTTCAAGTCAAATTTAGTTGTTACATTTTCCCTCATGAATAAATCTGCACATGGTTTTAGTTGCTCTTCTCTTGAAATACGATCAGTTATGGTTTTGAAGGTAGAGTATTCAAATTCCTAAAGAAGGTGATGTTCATTCTAGTAGTTTTTCTACAGCTCTGGCTTCTTATGCTCTGTTTCTCCAAGGTGTGCAGTCTGCTTTGCTGCTACCTTTGGTAATCTCTTGAATTGGCTTCCCTTTAAAGTGCAGAGGTCCAGTTAGCTAGCACATGCTTTTCATAAGAGGGCTTCAGAGTCTTCCTGCAACTTCCCTCTCTCCAGCATGGAGCTATAGTTGTAATAGATAAATTATAATGCATTTACGATAAATTTGGTAATTTACTTCCCTTCCTTTTATTCCAGGTAGGCTTGTTTTTATAAATATTGATAGCATGATTGAGGTTGACTGCTTGACAATGTTTGGGTTTTATTCCTTTATTGTAAAGTCTTCACATATGTCTTTTTGAAAAGAGGTTGTGCTGTACTGTATCTCATTTTCCATGTTCAGACTTTGTTGTCTCCTGTTGTTATCTAATATAATGTTTTTGAGCACTCAGTAAAATTATTGTGAGTTAATTTTTTTGTTTGTTTGTTTATAATCTCTTTCAGTGGAGAAACAAGATACAACAAAGACAAGATACTGCAAGGTTAGTATCAGTTACTCTACCAGCTTGTTAGAGATGGAAAATTATTCTTCCCTGCACAATGAGAAATCTTCTAACCAACTGCTGAAATGTAAAGTGTTAATAGGAAATAATATTGTAAACCTTAAAAGACTTTATTTGTAAGCCAGGACACTAGCTTGATAGCTGTAGAGAACAATAAAGCCTCTAGGTCAGTCTTCACAGGGTATCAACAAATAATGATGCATTTCTGGTATCAACAGGAGTATTAGAAAAAAAGGTTACCTGTAATCCAACATAGTGATAGCAGCACCTGTTATTGAGGATGCAAGAATGTCCCAAAGCACTGTGTTAAAGCTCAGTAGTATCAAGCCTGGGAAAAGGGCTCCTGGGACTCGGATGAGAAGTGAGAGCTGCAGCTCTGGTGAATGACCAGCCAGGTGTGCATTTGAACGACGGAGTTGGTAAGGAGCTGCAGAAGGATGGATAAAGGTCATGTTGTAAAGGAGGCTATTGCTTAAGAAGGTAATCTGTTACTTGCAATAAAAAGCCTACAGTAGAGCAAGGAAGAATGGAAAGTAAAAGTTGTTTAAATACTTGAATTGTTCAATCCCAGCTTTTTCTAGGAAGATAGTCTTTAGATAAAACACTTTAAACCAGACTTCTTAGTGCTGACTTGTACAGCCAGAGCTGAAAACGCTGAGCTGTTTGGATGTCTGTTGTAGGAAAACTGAGGCTCACTGCTACAGGGAACCTGGTGGGGTTGTATTCTGAATAAATAAACTTATTCAATGCTACATGGTATGAGGAAGAATTATGCTTCTAGATTTTCCTACTTTTGTTTTGATGTTGCAGTTTACACTTCTTGCAACGTGGCTTTGTAATAAAGTGACTAAACAGTACTGCTATGCTTTATGTTCTTAGAAGTACCAATGATGCCTTTTAAATTCCTAGCCCTCTGGCAGATGACATGTAGTAGGTTCTTCTCTGCCCTTCGGGCCCGCTGTGTAGGATGTGAACATTGCCAACTCTTACAGAAGCATGTCCACCATGTCGTTTGAGAGGTGTAAGAACTAAAGGAGCATGGTGGGGTACAAGCTCTCACATGGCTGGATTACAGACAAGGTGCTTGGAACGCAAGTTCTGGACTTCTGATGTCTTGTCTTTTGCTATTGGAAGCATATAAATCATTGTGCATTTGGTGAAAATTGGTTTTGTCATCATTCTGGATCTGATGAGAATTGCACACTCCTTGCTTTGACTTCCTACAAAAGTAAAACAGGTGATACAAGTGTGGACATAGCAATTTGTTACAGGTTTGTCCCTCTGCCACAGTTCTCTGTTCTCCTACAGACTCTGGGCTGTGATAGGAACACACTTACTTCATGCAAGTTGGATTACCAAAGTGCTGGTTCTCTCAGTGCTGTCCTAGAGTTCTGTGGCTAGTTAGTTCCACAGACTACTCTGGCTGAAAACAGGTTTTGGAAGGTCTGCTGCTTTTCAGCTAGATTTGTTCCATAAGCTATGCAGCTGCGTGAGCATTAGTGTCAATGGGCAAGGTGGAGTAGGGAAGGGGAAGAGACCACAACAGATTGTGTTTACGTCAACTGTAAAATTCTTCTGAATCTGTGTCCTTGGCAAAGAGTGTGTGCTGCTTTCTGCATTACATAAAATCCCTTCTTGTTGCATCATTTCTTCAAGACATTGTTAGGGAATGGGGAGGAGCAGGCATTTCATATTTGTCAGGACTTGACTCTCCTGATGTTCATGTTTTTATATATGTATTTTAGTATCAACAATGTTATCTCAATTGTATTGTTCTCTTTCTTATTTACAATCAACAAGTCTCTTTATAGAATTTCAGTTGTGAGATTCCTCTTGCAGGAAGCTACCAGTGACCATTCTAAAAAGGACAAGTAATTTGAAATGACTACTCACATTTAGAAAATGTAGGCCTCTGTTTTATGTATAAATTTGTCATAAGTATACATTAATATAAATATCACCAATAATGATTCTCTGCCTTCTGAGCCTGTACACCCTTTTTCATACAATTTGTGTAACTGAGTTGAGGGAAGATCAGAGGAACAGTGGCTTTTAACTAATGGTTGACTTTACTGAAGGAGGAGCATCTTATTATGACTGAAGAGATTCTTTATTGCTGCCATGCTTGCTCAGCTGCTAAATGATCTAAAATTTGCATGTCTTAATGTTGATGGATTTTTATTTTGTAGGTCAAGGAGTGGATGAACCACTCTCTGCAACTGGTTTCAGACAAGCAGATGCTGCTGGTTTATTTCTCAGTAATGTGAAGTTTACTCATGTCTTTTCAAGTGACCTCCTTCGAGCAAAGCAGGCAAGTGCTTCTTGAAGCAACTGAATGCAAATATTAGCTTTAGAATGTGGCATTTATTTGCTGTTGAGGATACAAAAGTAATACCGTGATGGAGAGACAAATGCTATTTGAATGGACTTGGAACTGCAGTTTGAGTTGTTTAGAGTTCAGGAAGGCCTCTGTGAGTAAGGACATTTCAATGAAAACATCTTGGTTAGAAAGTGATGAAGGCCAGCTTGCTTTGCAGTATGTCATGCAGCGTTGTGCTTATGGATTTGCCATTGGTTTATATGTGCGTGGTTTCTTGCTAAAGGCATAATCGGGACTTCAAGGTAACACAGACTGAAGTCAGTATTTCTTTGAGGAAACAAAAGAAATTGGCAGTGATGTTGTACTGCTTATGCATTGTGGCTATATGCCGTCTTTTCCTGAGCTGTAGTCAGGGCGCGTACAGGTTACTGGAACAGAGAGTGGTATGCTGTCCCCTGGCTACTGCCTGTGGCTGGCAGCTGAACATTCAAGCCTGAACAGGATAGGAGAAAACAGGGATGCGTGCAAAGACAGTTGTACTAGCAGGGCAGGAACTCTGAGAGTGGAAAGAAATGCAAAGTGAGCATGTATAAGAAGTGCGGAGAGGCGTCCTGCAGGGAAGCCTGTTTGAGAGAATAAGCCTAGGAGGGAGTGTCAAAAGCTAGCTTCAGAAATTAGCACTGTAGAAGAGAGGCAGACCTGCAATATGAAAATAAAAAAACCACTAGTGGGACAGACTGGCATTTGGTGTGAACAGAGCATAACTCCAGGGAGACCTTATTGCAGCATTTCAGTACTTAAAGGGGACTTATAAGAAACATGGGGACAAAATTTTTACTGGAGCCTATTATTCTATAACAAGGGGTAATGGTTTTAAATTAGAAGGAGATAGATTTAGATTAGATGTAAGGGAGAAATTTTTTTACAGTGAGGGTGATGAAACACTGGAATAGGTTACCCAGAGAGATGGTAGGTACCCCATCCCTGGAAATGTTCAAGGCCAGGTTGGATGAGGCTCTGAGCAACCTGATCCAGTTGGAGATGTCCCTGCTTCTTGCAGGGGGGTTGGATCTAGATAATCTTTAAGGTCCTTTCCAACTCAAACCATTCTATGATTCTGTGATAACTCCGTAAGACTTGTAAGCTTAACAGAGCATAACACCGAAGTCTGCAGGGGAATGTGGGGCCTACTGTGAGATGCTTATGCCATTGGGACAAGACTGCAGTAGTGAAAGTAAGTTCATCACTGGGACAGGCTGGGCCCTGAGAAGAATGGGAGAAAAATTTGAGTCTTTTCCATGTATAGAGCATCTCTCCTATGAACACAGGCTGAGAGAGTTGGGGCTGTTCAGCCTGGAGAACAGTGGGCTCCGGGGAGACTTTATAGTGGCCTTCCAGTACCTAAAGGCGGCCTACAGGAAAGAGTTTCTCTCCTACTGGGAGAAACTCTTCAGCAGCACCTGTTGCGACAGGACGAGGAGTAATGGTTTTAAAACAGAAGGAGGTAGATTCAGACTGGACATAGGGAAGAAGTTTTTTACAGTGGAGGTGGTGGAACACTGGAACAGGTTGCCCAGAGATGTGGTAGATGCCTGATCCCTGGAAACATTCAAGGCCAGGTTAGCCAGGGCTCTGTGCAATCTGATCTGGTTGAAGATGTGTGTGCTCCTTGCAGGGAGTTGGACTAGATGACCTTTGAAGGTCCCTTCCATCTTTAACTGTTCTGTGATTCTCTGTTTCTGAAGCATGCTGGTATTCTAGTAATGGATGGTGTAGGAAAGCTATGAGGAAGTTAATCTCTTCTTCAGAGCAGATTTTGGTTTCAGCACACTAAACGAAGCTTCATTTTTATTTACAGTTCAGAGTATGAATGAGTGCTCAGTAGGTGAATGTTGTCTATTCTATGTACTAAATGAGATACCATAGTCATACAATTAACTATGCTATTCATATATACAATGAAAGTGATTCAGCTCTCTCTGAATTTTGACATTACTCTGTGACAGAAATTTAAAGTTGCAACATAAAGCCTTTCCTAAGCGGTACATTAGATAGGTTGTAAAATCTTGTTAGAATAACAAGACTGCTTATTATTTGCCAAAATCCAAAGAGTCTTTTCAAAATTAGTTCTTTGAAAGTCAGTTTGTTTGGATGTGGAAATTTGCACAATACTTTCAACTGATACTACCTGTTAAGACTGTATGTTAACCCAATTCAGCCTTCACACTTTGGTGCATGTAAGAACAAGAGCAGGTCAGCTGTCCTTAAGTTCCTGTGATTGACTGTGGCAGCCAGACAGCTGTATAATATCCAACATGCTAGAGCCTGTATTAGACAATACTTTTTCCAAAGTGATATCAGAATTTCCTTTTGATCAGGTGTCTTGCACTCCCTGCACCCCCAAAATTACATGCTTCCTTGGAAGAAAAAAAGATACATAGCACAAAACTCGAGACAGCCAGACTATTCTTAAAAGCTGACTAAGCCCTTTGGGTTTGCTCTGTCTCTTGGCCATGCTATCAAAAGGCAGGTGAATACAATGAGCTAGATATTTTTTTTTCCCCCCCAAGTGTATTGTCCAGTGCATTTCTCCCATATAACATCAAGGCTGACACTTCAGTATGTTGCCAGCAAACACACTCTTGGCTCTTAACTTCATCAAGAATATCTGATTTCTGAGGTGCATTAAGTAGCCGCTTGCCAGAAAGTAATTTCATTTGTTAGATGCTATTGTTTTTCACAGTCAGATTAACTGATCAGTTTTTTAGGAATGTACTGCATGTGAGTCTGACTCACGTACTACATGTAAAGACTGTGTCAGCATGATTGCTGTGTGAGTAGCAGTATACTCGAGAAGATGCGGCTTTTATTCCGCTAAATCCTGCGGCTGCTGTGCATCTTGCTGCCCACCTTTCATGGGTGCTAAGTGTCTTCAGTTGTTCTAGACTTTGAATCGTGAAAGAACTTTCAGAAGATTGCAGCTTTTCTGCCTTTTATGGCCTGACTCAGGCTGTATATCCAATTTTAACAGACACTACTAGCTGAAAAGCTTACCTTGTTTGAGTTGTCAGGTACTAGTAATGTGATTCACACTGGCTGTGGTGTTGTAAGATAGTCTAAGCTATTCCATGAGAAGACAGCTCATTGATGTGACTCTGTTCACTTTTTTAGACTGCTGCCACAATCCTAGAAAAAAATAAGTTTTGCAAAGATTTGGAAATCAAGTATGATGCAAGACTTCGAGAGAGAGTAAGTGTTTTAATATTGAACATTAAACATCTAGAAAATGTAATTTGTTGGTGTTGGATATTCGTGATGGATTGGCTTATTAAGTGGTAGATGTAACAGTGGAGAGCACTATTTGATGTGGTTTTAGTCACTGAAAATTGAACTCTTCACATCTATAAATTGTTTACCTGACTGCAGAATTGTGAAGCAAAGACAAAACTCAGTAGTTAGTGCTGTAACTGTGATGCTCTAATGATTTAAGTAAGGTAAAATTTACATGTAGAGGGAATTATCTTAAATGCAGTAAAAAGCTTAGCTCTGTTTTCTAACTCCGTATGTAAAGTATTAAAGATACATTATAATATAAAGATATTAAAGTATATAAAAATAATAGGCTGCCCAAGGAAGTAGTGGAGTCGCCATCCCTGGAGGTGTTAAAAAAAACAAAACGTGTAGACCTGGCACTTCAGGACATGGTTTAGTGGACATGGTGGTGTTAGGTTGACGGTTGGACTTGATGATCTTGGAGGTCTTTTCCAACCTTAAATAGACTATGATTCCCTCTGGCTACCTTCTCTAGCCTGATGGCACAACTTGAATTTGGCTTTTTAGCTGTTCATACCTTTTAATTTGCACAAAGACTGCTAGAAAGCTTTCTGCTGTCCATGGAAAAATCTACTTTCCTGATTAGTGCCTCTGCCCGATAACAGGAGTAATGGTGCCTCCTGTTTGTTTTTAAGTATGTCTTAATCAGAATAAACTCAGATGCTGGCTGGTTTTGCTAATATTAATCACCATTCAGATGCTACACCGAGAGTGTCAGCTGAATTTTAAATAAGGAAATGCCACAAACCCAAAAGTGGGATGGCATTTTGCCAGCAGGCAAATAAGTGTTTAAGGAGCAGAACATGATTGTAGTATTTCCTATTTAGATCTTATTTTTCTGTCAGAAATTCCAGTGCTTCCTCCCCTGAAATCAGCAAGTTAAATGCCTCCTAAACTACTTTAGTTGCTTTACCACCTCATGTTTTCAAAAATATTATGGGTCACGATACAGATTTTTGGAAAGATTAATCTTAAATCACTGTTACGGTTTTCTCACCCATTTCATGGTGTTTGTTTGGATGTATAAAAATGCCAGTACAGTGTTTGCAGGCTACAGGTGGTAAATCACTACTCTGGATAATTGGAATTAAGTTTGAATTGCGTGAAAAGAAACAAAGTCCTTTGCAAGAACATATGTCATTGTCCCTGATAAGAAAGTTTTACTCTCTTATGCCTTGCATTCATGAGAGAAGTCTGGAAAAAATATTTACAATTAGGATTTCATTTTCATCAGCTTCAGAACACTGATTTATTCACGTCTTAGTGTTCTTAAACTGCCAATATTTTGCTTTAGCCTCTCAATCCCTTTCTCTGAAGTAAATGTGTTTCAATACATTTAAATTCTGAAGACTGTAATAAATTAATTATTATGGCAGCTAGTTGCATATCCACAGCAAGTGGATAGTGACATGTGTCTGTATTCTAGTCCTCAACATTTGGATTTCTGGAATGCGTGTAACTGAGTGTTTGACAGTACAGCATTAGCTCTTACTTCCTCAAAATACGCATCATAACTGCAGCTGTTCTCAGGGCCTTTGGACGTTTCAAGGAAAGACCAAAGCTTTCCACTTGAATATATTTTTCATCCAGTAGTGCTATTGAACTATTAATCTTCAGAGGGAAGAGTATTAATCTTTTTTACCATTGCTAGAGATGTGCCTCAGAAGGACCTTCAAGGTCAAAAATGGTAATGCATGTCCAAGTATACCTATCTTGTAAAATGCGCTACAGATGATAAATATTATGTTTTGTAATGGCACTTCTAGTGATCCAGAATAACTAGCTGGCATATGTGGTTTCTTACTACTGTTTCTCATATGGGCCTTGCATTTGGAGGTCTTGGGAATAAGCGTGTCATTGAAGATAGTCAATTGCATGTTCTTTGAGTCTGCGAGCATATGTTTTCAAGATCTTATTTGCTTGCTTTGTTTTCTGAAAACACTGTCCACAGCAGTAGTGTATGGCCTGAAAAAATGGGGGAAGGCCTTATGTTTTATTTTTAATAGGTAGACTATTTGTGGGGTTTCATCTTTTTTTTTTTTTTTTTTTTTTT
>WHYT01017267.1:399168-436184 GCA_009806455.1 Tetrax tetrax | reverse complement strand
TTTTTTTTTTTTTCCCCCTGAAAAACCTGTGAAAAAGAGCCCTTTTTAGGGCTGATGGATCAGTGCTGTCCTGACTCTTACCTGAAAGAACCACTGCTATTAAAATGTTAAGGACATACTTAAATTGCTTTTAAGTGTGTAAAATTAACCCTTTGACTGAAGTTCTAATTTTTTGTAATTTGTAATTTTAAAAAGTATGCTGTCCTGTGTACTTTAAACTGCTTGGCTTCTTTGCCTTGAAGCAGAGACTTGAATTTTGAGGTGGAAAGAGGTTGCTATTGTTTCCTTGAGCAGGTGAGTAGCTATACATAACTGTGGTCCTGCTAAAAAAAACAGCAACAGAATTACTTAATCTGACTGTTGTGACTGTACTTTGCTGCTTCTGTTTGTGTGACTGTCATCCAGTAGGAAAGTTCGCTTCATTCCTACACGAACACAGAATAGGGATCTGCTTCTGTTCTCTGTGCTGTTTGCCCAGTTGCTAATACTGCTGAAATGAAGAGGATGAAGTGAGAAGTGTTTCAGCCCTGTGGTGACTGGAGGCAGGCTTCTAAGTTAGTGCTCTCCAGAACCTGGAAATGAACTTAAGGCTTTTTACTTGCATCAGGGCTTGTTTATCTAGCAAATAACTGTGAAATCATCTGCTGCTGTGTCTGAAAACTAGTCTGCAGAGAGTAAAGCAGCCTAACTGATGTGTAAAGGTGGATACCAGTTCCAAGTGTCAGCAAAGGCTGGTCTTTCAACCTGTAATGCATTATATAACATGAAGGACTGGATGCCCTTAAAGTGCGTTGGCAAATTTGAACTGGAGTTCTGTGCTGAACTTCTGCATCGGTAGGCTAAACTTGTTACTTTTTGGTCTGCTGGCTTCCTTTCATTTCTTTACAGACACAGAGCTTTCTAAACAGCCACTTTGTTATGGCTCCCTTTTCCCCATATGAGGTAATTCATAAATGTACAGATTTATCTGGGCAAAGTTTGGTGACTAGGGGTTTTCCAGCAAATGTGAAATCTTAATGAAATAGAATCCTGAGAAACTTAAGATTTCTCGGTAACATAAAAACAAGGTTTGATCAAAATGGCTCTATTTCAAGTTTAGTTTTATATAACTAGGCTTTGTTCAAAACAAAGGTATTCTTCAAGTGTTTCAGTGTTCAGTGTTATTCAGAAGTAAACATTTCTGAATTCAAATAGTCACAATAAAGTGTTTTGAAAATTAGTAATTTTTTTTTTTTTAAAAAGCCAGCCAACTGGAAATCCTTGGTAGCCAACTATTATTGACATACAAACAGTAAGCTTGTATTTGTGAAATTAAAAAGGGTCTATTTCAAACCAAAAGTACAGAGATGACAGTGGTGGCTTGAGGAACTGCTCGAGACTTGTTTAGAAGTGTGCATAGGTCTTTTTCACAAATAAAAGAATTCATTGTTACTATACCAAAGGAAATAAGTTGTGTACATAGGAAGGAAAAATGGGAATGTGGTGTTTTGCACAGCCTCCTCAAGCTTCTTGTGAAATGCGTCTTCCTAGCAGGCTCCTGAATACTAAATTGATGATCACAGCCAAAGAAGGTAGAAAAGTTTTAATTATGGCTGCTAACAGAGTTAATGGCAGAGGGTGGGAAGGGAGTTCACTCTTAATTTGCCTGTCCCTGGTAGTGCCTATTTATTTCAGGAAGGCTAGCTACATAGCAAGAGACTAGCCTGTTGGTGCTTTAAATAGCTTGAACTTTTCTGTAATTGCCATGTCCCAAATTTGGCCAGTCATTCCATTAATACTTTTTAGAGTCAGAGTAACCAAGTTTAAAATGTGCATCCTTTATCAGCTAGAAAATGAGTGGAGCCCTAATACGTTTTCCTCCCTAAGTCAGTAACTTCTGTCAAATATTAAAAAACACATTAGTGATATCTGTGCTTTCCTTAATTTAAACAACTTCTTTTTCTTTCTTGCCTACCCTCAAGCAAGTTAATTAACATTTTGTTTTTGCTGATGAGGTAAATATCTTATAGGAATATCTACTTATTTGTTAAATGCTTTGCTACTTCTTGAGCAGTGTTCTTTCCATTGAGATTTTTGACTCTTCCTCTATAATATGCTTTACCTTCTTTAATATATTTGTAGGTGGTGAAAATTTAGACCCATCTTAAGAAACCTGTCTTTATGATTCTCTAAGTTATTGTTAACAAGTTTTTTCATCTTGTGTTAACTCTTACGTAGGGCAAGCAGACAGTACAATAGCGTCTAACCATGAAAAATATCACAGGGTGAAACCATTCTAGCTTTCTAAACAGCTCCTATGTTAATGACGTAACATTTCTCAATGAAAACTTGAGAGCCAGAATCTTCTGATTAAGATGTTGTAAAACACGCTAAATTAGTGCAAACCCATGTGTTGGTGGCTGAGGGAGTATAAGCAGTCAAACATGTTCTGCAGTTGCATTGTTGTATTCTTTCCCTATGTATCTGTATTTGGCATTATTGGAGACAGAATACTGGCGTAGGTGATCTTATAGCCTGCCCTTTTTCTTTACATTTATTACATCAGATGGAAGCTTCTCTTTGCATTGGAAAGTAGATCAGTATTTTTTGAAGCTTCTGAAGTTAATTGTAAGCTTTTTTTTTTTTCTTTAGATCCATGTATAGTACTGGTCTTTTTAAGTCTTTGAGTCGACACTGAGATTAAATCTTTCTTCTTGCTCTTTTAATAAAGTGACTCTTGTACATCTGTACAGTAATTCCATACAGTTTATTGGGATCATGGGAAAGGAGAGCTGCGGTTATAGATGGTTCTGTTAGAAATAGTAGCAGAACATAAATATTTGAGGGATTACTCAGTGGTGGGCAATGAATACTTTGTCCTTGTGAAATGCCAGTCTCTAATTAGCAGCAGGAGACAAGGCCTTAACAACAGGGTGGATTTTCAGCAGTAGCTGCCAAGATGTAAGAGAGGCTGTGAAAGCAGATCGAGCTGTTAAACACATTACCAGGATTATAAGAATGTCAAGTGATAAGAAAAAGGTACATTCCTTTTGAATACCTTTGCAGGAAAATAGTGCTGAAATAAGTGTTAGAGACATCTCAGCTTGGATCTGAGAGAACCAATGTGTGCTTTAAAATTCTCTTTTAAACTGCTGAAGGTTAAAATAAAAGCTGTCTTGGTAGGCTTTTTCAGCTCAACAATAGAAGAAGAGGTGACTCTAGAGATCACCAAGATCAAGAGGAAACTCAATCCCCTCCTTTCTAAGCTAATGTTTTCTTTTGCTAAAGAGTCCAATTGTTTTCTGCTCCCAAAAGGTAGGGGAGTTGCGACGTCCTTTGATAAAATGGTTGTTTCTGTTTAAGCAGTGCTTTGCCAGGCTGGACTTGATTTGGAAAAGGTGACAGAAAAGGCAGAGGAGTTCAAAGTTCCCTGCATGGTATCATACTTTTTCCTCAGTTTAGGTTCCACCAGCATCATCTCCTAGCAGGTCTGCTAAATGTCGAGCAGTCACCAGGCACACACTTTGGCTGAATGCACGGTAGTATCTCAGTTTCCTTCCTCTGAAGCATGAGCCGCTTTTCAAGATCTTTGCTCTGTTCACACAGTTCTCTGCTGGGTTTATGTTTTCCAGACATAGCACTGTTTTTGCAATAGGAGGGGTGTTTTGTAGGGTTTTTTGTTTGCTTTTTGGGTTTTTGGGGGGTTTTTGTTTTTTTTTTTGTTTTTTGTTTTTTGTTTTTTTTTAAGCACAGAATTTAGATCAGATACTTTTTCTATCCAAGCTCTTGGTATTTCCATGAGGCTGCCTCAGATCCACAGCCCACATGCCTGGACCTAAAATCTGTCAGATTTTCCCCAGATGTTTCCCTCTTGTGAGGGCTTTGGCCACGAGCCTGAGGTTTTTGGAGATACAGTAATCCCAGGCAAACGGCAACTGCATGAGCACAAATGAACTACACAGTGTGTGAGCTATTTTCCAGCCATCCACGGATAGGGCAAACCCACTGTGTGGATGATCTGTTTGCGTGTGGTAAATCCAAAGCTGTTTAGGCACATCTCCTCTGCTGAGATAGCTCACCTGCAAACATCTCTGGGATTTCCTGGCGTGAAGGGAGCTCTGCATGAGTGAGTCTGTGTGAGTCTATGAATGTCCTGCCTCAGCACCAGGAGCTGGTAGATGGGTTCCTGAGTGCGCAATCAGAGAGCAATAGCAGAAGCCTTGAGAATATAGGCACAGAAGGATACCAGGATAAAAGCCCAAATAATGAGTAGGCAATTACTGGTCACCAAAGCAATGCACTTGTTCCAGGCAGAACCCCTTCTGGGGCACGGTGGGGTGTGATACATTTTCCCTCTGACATGTCGTTGGTTATCAAGCCATAGCTAAACTGAAGAGGAGTGATGCACTAGACTTGATTGTGGTAAGTTGTGAATGTATTCTGGAAGAGCTAGCTATTGAAAAGTGAATGTACTTAAGTTAAAAGTTGAGGTAAAAAAGAAGGCTTCATTTCAGAAGGGCAAGAATCACAAAACTAGTTTAATAAGGTCAGCTATACTTAAGAGCCCTAAATGGATTTAATGTGGAAGAAAGGGGGGAAAGCTTGTTTAAATCAGAGATGTAAAAATTAACTAGAAGTTACATCCCAAACAGGCAAAAATTACAGGGAGGGTCTCTAGATCTATAATAATCTCAGATGGAATTACTGATTCTGGGAAGAGAGCCTAAAAAGGGTAGAAAAAAGTTGTATCATATAGAACATTGTATCTTAGATATGAAATGATGAAAATTTGCAAAATAAATTAAAACAAGTAGCAAAACCATCTTGAGATACTTGTATATAAAAATAGAGAACAAGGAAAGGAATATCAGAAACGTTGCAGTGTGTGGATGGAATAAAGATTAATAGTTTTAAATTATAGTCCCCAAAATGAATTACTTCATTTATAGCAGTATTGAACACAAGGGTAAAAGAGGATGGATAATGGGAATGAGGATAGGGAAAATACTACATTTAAAGCCAAGAATTAAAGAATTTAATATGCTCCTGTCAGGGGAAATGACTAATCTTTATCCCAGAATTCTGAAGGCACATCTAAAATTACACATCCGTAAGCAAGTATTTTAAATAGATCTGTCAAGTTGGGTGTGGGACCGTATGATTAGAGAATAGGAAATTTTTTTTTTTTTTTTTTTTTTTGAGAACAGAGGACAAAGCAATCTTACAGAACTGTTAGTTTGGCCTTAATAACATTCAGGGCTTTAGAAGAAATTCTGAAGAACGTAATTACAGACAAGAAAGGTAAATGAAACCTGCAATATAATTAAATGAGTTTTTACCAGAAGTAGTTCCACTAGGCTAAACTGGTAGTTCTTTGATGAAATAACTGTTTTCTAGGCAAAGGAAAATGATGGAATATGATCTAGGTGAATTTTAATTGAACACTTGACACCATGCCACAGTGGAAACCATCTGCTCAACTGGAAAAGATAAATGTTACCAGGAAAAAAACCCATGAAGTAGGTATGCAAGCAATTTATGAGCATATGAATAAGTAGTAATATCCAAGGTCAAGCACTGAGCTGGAGTAAAGTTAATATTTAAGTTCCTCATGGGGCAATTTTTTGTTTAATGACTATGAATGACAATATAGGAATGTGTAAATGTTAGTGAGGAAGCATCATCAATAACTATGTGGGTTAGAATATCATGCAGAGGGAGAAGTGATGAATTTGAGGAGAGACATTAAAGACCTGACATGAAACCAGCTACTACAGACTGAAAACTCAGGCCCTGTGATACCACTGACAAGAACATCCCCTACAAGCTGGAAAAAAAAATTGTCAAAAACAACAAAGGAGGGTAATAACCTGGGGTAATATTAGTATCTGACTTACTATGGGTAGTTGGTGGTGTTGCGTTTAGAAAGACAAGCCTGATCCTGAAAGGTATCTCTGGTCAAGGTAAGGAGTCATTAATGCCATTGTACAAGCACTGATGAGATCTCACCTGCAACGCTATGTGTAATTCTTGCCAGTTTAAAGGAGGAGCTGGGAAATGCAACTCTACCTTGAAAATGGGAACCAATGACCTGGGTTAAATAAATCAAAACCCCTAAGTTATTGAGATAAACACCAGCAGCATTTTGTAGGAGATTTCCTCTTACCAGTAGATCCAGGAGTTGGTGTTTAATGCATGGTTAGATCTGGGGGGAACGAGTAGGCAATATTTCACTTAGGAATGTTGTTGTTTCTAAATTGTGCCTTCCTAAGCGTGTTACTTACCGTGAAAGCTAACAGCCAAGAATGAAGCTGACTCTTTGGCAGATGAATGGTACAACTCCTGCATCTCACTTAAGTGCTTAGCATAGGCAAGAGATGGAGAAACCTACTTTACAGAAGGATTTCAAGCTCAGTAAACCATCAAATAAAATCACAGAAAATGAGGTTCAATTTAGTTAACTTGTCAGTCTTACTACTTCTTCAGTTCTTCTCCCTTCTAAAACCATTTGGGCTGTATTTAGGATTCTGCCTTTGCCTCAGCAAATAAACTCCTGGCCTATGCACCAGAAGTTGTTTGAATATGGAGAATAATTTTTGGGAATGAGGATCTGCCCAGAGTTCCAGAACAAGTTTATGGTCTTAATCAATCTGCTGTCTGTGGTGTGCAGCTTCCTCTTGCTTTAGCAAAACTGCATAGCCCTCAAGTTACTTAGCAAAATACTCAGATTTCTGTAAGATATTATCCAGATCAAGCATTTAACAGCACACAAAGAATGGGATGTGTGGTAGGTTAATGAAGATTTACGGAATTAAAGGCATAAAGATTAAGAAGGAAGTGCAAGAGTGCTGGAAGATATTTGAATCATCATGCTTTAGGATCTGAAACAGTGTAACAAGGCTTGGACAAAAACATGTGTCATAGTTCAGCCCCAATCCGCACCAGACTATGCTGTTTCTCTCTCGCTCCCCCCCCACCCTCTGAGAGAACAGGGGGAGATAATACAAGAAAAAAAGCTCGAGGGTTGAGATAAGGACAGGGAGAAATCCCTAAAGTTACCATCACGGGCAAAAACAGACTCAACTTGGGGAAAACTATTCATTTATTACTAAAACCAGCAGGACAATGAGACAGAGAACAAGATAATCTCGCCCCACCCCTCCCTCTTCCTGAGTTTATCTCTACCACCTTCTCCCCCCCCAACCGGCACAGAGGGGGAAGAGGGAATGGGGGTTGCGGTCAGTTCATCACACGTCGTTTTACGCCGCTGCTTCATAGTTGGGGAAGAACTCCTCACATTCCTCCCCTGCTCCAGTGTGGGGTTCCTCTCACGGGCCACAGTCCTTTGTGAAACTACTCTGGGCTGGGTCATCTCTTCTACGGAGTGCAGTCTCTCCAGAACGGTTGTCCCAGCAGGCCCTCCATGAGCCACAGCCTCCTTCAGGCATCCACCTGCCCCGGTGTGGTGTCCTTCACGGGCTCCAAGTGGATCTCTGCTCCTCTGTGAGTCTCCATGGGCTGCAGGGGGACAACCTGCTCCACCATGGTCGTCACCACAGGCTGCAGGGGAATCTTGGCCAGGAGCCGCATTACTCCTCCCCCTCCTTCTTCACTGACCTTGGCGTCTGCAGCTGTTTCTCTCACAAGAAAAGTTGGTTCTTCACAACAGGCTGGCAGATGCCTCTCAGAATCCCTTCACATCATCCATCTCATCTCCTCTCTGCTTCTTGCTCATGGGCCAGGCTGAGTTGGGCCCAGTTGGCTGCCTGGAGAGAGGCCAGAGGGTGAGGCCTGCGCCTCCCCCTCTGCGCCTCTGCCCCTGCTCAGCGTCTTCACATCTTCTCTCTTTTTTTTTTTTTTTTTCTTTTTTCTCCTTCTTAAATACATTATCCCAGAGGCGTTATCACTGAACATTCTGCTTCCAATAGGCTCGGCCTTGGCCAGCAGCAGGTCCGCCCTAGGCCCGGACGAGTCCACTGAACAAAGGGGAGCAACTTCTAGCAGTTTCCTACAGAAGCTACCCCCTTAGGCCCCCCCTCACTAAACAAAACCACAACACCCTTCATGTCCTGTCTTGACAGTTGTCAATGACAACTCCAGGTAAAAAAACTTAAGGGTTCTCTTATTTCTTTAAGTAGCCAAGTATGCCTCATAATCTTCACCTCCTGGTAGTGTCTGAGACCTGTCTGTAGTAAGCACCCTACTCTTTTTTTTTCATGGCTCTTTTGCAAACATATATGACTCATAAAAACAAAACTTCATTAATCCTCACGAAAAACATGGGTGTTTGTGTGAAAGAGGTGCATAAATGTTTTTTATCTTTCAATTTCAGCATAAATCCTCCATATGAAGCCCTTTCTTTCCTAGCCATGGACTTTTTCTGAATGTCTGTGATTTTTTTCAGAAAACACAGAATCAGATAAGAAATATAAAAAGAAGGTGAATCCCTGTTAAATCAAGCTAAGGGCTGAAGGCAAGGATAGGCGAAGATGGGACGGTAAGTGATGAAAAGAGCCAAACAACAGCCGGCATGTCAAGCAGGGGAGCAGAATAGGCAGCTGCATGAGCCCATGTTATGCTCAGCAGGTGTGACTTGTGCTAGAAGGCACTTAGTGCTTCTTTGTTATGCCTAAAGCACTAACAACCTTTAAGCCTGTGCTGGCAAGCCCACCAACAGCCTAGCCCTTTTCACAGCAAAACTCAGGGGCTGATCAATGTGTCACAAAAACCTTTTAGTTTGGGCTTTGGCCACCACTACTCTCTAGTGCTGTTACAAAAAACAAAACAAAACAAAAAGAATGAAGGGGAAAATGGTAAAAGGCCTTGTGAGCCTGTATTCATGTTGAAAGACAAGGAAGAGGAAAGGATTACAGGGTTACTACTGAAGAGCAGCTTGTAAATTACACATTTCACAATGAGATAAAATTCAGCAATAGAAAGAATAGCTGGATGCTCTCAAAGTGGCCAGCTCAAGCCCCTCTGCCCCTCATCCTTCCATCTTCAGCAGCTCTGGAAGGAGAGAGCACTGGCCAAAGGCAACGTGAGGATCTCTGGAGGGAAGGTAGAAGGTTACATCAAGGCATCAAAGTGACCATAATCCCAAAATCCCACACAAGCAAAAGACACAGGCCAGTTATTTTTTCCTTCAAAGAGGACTCTTTAATGCAAAACTAAAAGTGAGTTTCTACCTGCTTTATTCTGGTATATCCATCTATGGGAAGCTGAGCGTGTACTGTAGATGTTGGTTTTGTAACTCAGTGTTGAGTTTACAACATGGATTGTTTTGTGCTTTTGGATGTGCTCCCTGGAGTACTGCGTCCAGTTCTGGAGCCCCCAACATAAGAAGGACAGGGACCAGTTGGAGAAGGTCCAGAGGAGGGCCACAAAGATGATCAGAGGGCTGGAGCACCTCTCCTATGAGGAGAGGCTGAGGGAGTTGGGGCTGTTCAGCCTGGAGAAGAGGAGGCTCCGGGGAGACCCGATAGCGGTCTTCCAGTACCTCAAGAGGGCCTACAAGAAAGATGGGGAGAGGCTGTTCAGTAGGGCCTGTTGTGACCGGATGTGGGGTTGTGACAGGATGAGGTGTAATGGTTTCAAAATAGAGAGAGGTAGATTTAGATTGGATATTAGGAAAAAAATTTTTATAATGCGAGTTGTAGAGCACTGGAACAAGCTGCCCAGAGAGGTGGTGAATGCCCCATCCCTGGAAACGTTCAAGGCCAGGCTGGATGAGGCTCTGAGCAACCTGATCTAGTCAGGGATGTCCCTGCTTCTTGCAGGGGGGTTGGACTAGATGACCTTTGAAGGTCCCTTCCAACCCTAACCATTCTATGATTCTGTGTTGCTTTAAGGGGGTCCAGATTCATCCCAAACTCTATGTGAAACAGCTCAAAATACTAAATTTCACTCTATTTTCACCTTCTAAATTGCTTTTCCCTCTGGCATTTCGACTTAATTCCTTCTCTGTATTCAATAGCTTAGAAGAATTTTGCACTACACCATACATCAGCATCTATATCCTGTGGTTTTCTTCTAGATATTGGTCATTTGTCCTAAAAGGAGTCAAAACACAAAGAACCATATGGACCTCATATAACTCTTATCTCCTTTATTGTTCTCGGCTGTGATAATCTTGGATTGGGATAGATATGATCCACCAGCTCCTTATGCCACAGTCCTTAAGTACTGCACCCTGCTCAGGCCTCTACAGCCTGCCAGTCCTGATGCTACATGTTCCCTTCCTCATCCTTCCCTGCCACTTCTCTCACATCTGCTTTCCCCATCACCCTCTTCCTTCCTTCATTCCTCCCTTCTTCCTTCTCTGCAAACTTTTTTGTGCTTCAAAGGCAAATACATCTTGAAATCCTCACGCTCCAGCAAGCTGCTGAGCTCTGTGTTATACCATGTAATCAGTTGGCCACCTGCCATTTCTCAGCCACTCCCCTTTCTTTTTCTCTCCTTTTCCTCCTTGTCTTTTAGCATCACATCAGCCCTGTGAAGAAGCAAGCAGGAACTTGAGTCTCAGGTAGCCCCATCCTGCGTAGCCCTGTGGCTGATACCAGGGCAGGTTCTTTGGACCCCTACAGGTGAAAGCCTTTATCTGCAGTTACAGGTAGCATAAGGTACACGGCAGTGGTACATGGGGTCATGTCCTGCAAATGTGTCCTGAAAGTACCCGGATTACTGTAAAACCTATGAAAATACCATCAATTATTTCAAGCTTGTAACAAAAACTTTTTAACATGTGGAATAAAAATGCATGCAAATCACCAGCACAGGACATGCCCAGAAGGAGCTGGTGACTTCAGAAGCAATATAAGCATTGTAAATAACCATAAGGGAAACATACAGGAAAGACGGGGAGAGACTCTTCAGTAGGGCCTGTTGTGACAGGACTTGGGGTAATGGTCTCAAAATAGAGGGAGGTCGATTTAAATTAATATTAGGAATTTTTTTTTTTAAAATGAAGATCACAGAACACTGGAACAGGTTGCCCAGAGGGGTGGTGAATGCCCCATCCCTGGGAACATTCAAGCCCAGGTTGGATGAGGCTCTGAGCAGCCTGACCTAGTGGAAGATGTCCCTGCTCCTTGCAGGGGGGTTGGACTAGATGACCTTTGAAGGTCCCTTCCAACCCTAACCATTCTATGATTCTATGATAAGGGATTTTTTTTTCTCTCCCTTAGATACTAAGACTTGAAAAAATACATTGTTATATTATACACTTGCAAGCTCCTGTCTAGAGCACTTCTGTGTTGCCCAGCATGGGCTGCCAGGATCATGTCTGCACACCAGTGTGCCTCTGTGTCAGCAGCAAGGACGGTAGGAAGAGTTTCGGGTCTTCCTGCAGGACACTCCACAGTGAGTGGCAGGAAGAGTAAGCAACGGGGCTCTCTCCTGCCCCCCACTCTCATTGCCCTTCGGCAGGGACTGCAGGTCCCTGGTTTTACAAGATGCCAAGACTTCGGTTTGAGATCCTGCAAAGGGTTAGAGGGTTAGGCTGTGAGCCTGTTCTTTGAAAACTGGGAGTTATGTTTTATTTGAATCTGCCTCACGCTTAGGACAATGTGATGATCTGTGTATGTGGCTAGTCTGTGACCTGGCATGAGTTGTTCTCTTTACATATCTGTGTGACACATGGGAAAGTCAGAAGAAACATTATTTAGATTTAAGCCACACTGGGTTAAATTTCCTTTTGTTCCTACATAAGTAAATAGATACACCATTAAATTCACAGTGGTACAGGAGGAAATAAAGCCATAGCTGAACTTATGAGGGAGCTGCTGTTCTATGGGCTCATGAGTAAGCAATAATGAACAGTAAGGAAAATGAATTAGATTATAATTGTGGCATGTTGTAATTGTCTGTCACATCAAGGCTGAATTCTGCTGAGATCTGGAAATAACTTGAGGGGGAGCATCACGGACCAGCGAGAGGCTAAGCCTGAAGTGGGGCAGGTTGACCTTCTCTGTGTCTGGTTTTGGAAAGAAAGCATGGATGGAGCTGCAAAAGGAAGGAGGGAACCATAAAGAGATGGCTGGTGTGAAAAGTGGTCTTGGAGAACTGAAACTTGCTGGTGAGCGCCTGTGTACAAGCATGCCCTATGCTGGGCAGACCCATGCTACTGAGAGCTGCCACTCCTGCACCCCAAAGACAAGAGGCAGGGAGGGCTGCTCTGTGGCATTGTCACTGCTCTAGCTCTTAGCCTTGTTTTTTTCTAGCTTTCAGATATATAAAGGCAAATACACTACCATCCACATAGAGCCATAGCAGTGATGCCACTGCAATTCTAGCAGTTGTATCGGGAAAAAACACAGATGGGTGATGTCTACCTGGTAGTTTGTTCTCAGCCATGAGAAACTCACTCTTTGCAGTTGATTTTCTCCCCTCACTTTGCAGTCACATGTTACCCATAAAAAGGCCAATGCACCTGATTCTGCTGACCTTTTAAGTTGGTTTTACCTGAAAAATGAAAATTGAAAAATGTCTTTACAAAAAAAATCTTTCAGATGTGTACATATATGGAATAGTTTACATGCAGTCCAGCTTTCTGCTGGTCATTTGTGGCAATGTAGGCTTAAAGAGTTAGATGATAAAGCTTTCTATATTTAGTAAATAAGTAAACAAGGCCCAGTTAAATCTTCTGAGATGTCCTTTGAGAGTCGCCATTCACACCACTGCTCAAGTACTATTCTTTAATGTAACTATTGACAGACACTTCTAGAAAAATGGTCACTTAACTTTTCAATTTTCCAGAATTTATTTGGCCTAGAGGTGGGGATCAAGTGCTTTTTTTGAGAGATGTCTGCTTTTAAAAGGGCACCTGAAACAGGCAGTCCGTATTTCATTGATTCTCCTTTACCTTTATCATCCATACTCTTACCTTCAGTGCTGTGCTGAGGTACCTTGCAGATGATCAGTGTTTTATTTGGGTTCCTTCATGAAGAAAACAACCTCAGGAATAATTTCTAATAACACCTCATGATCCATGAAATGTCAGTCTTTAGATTGTTCCTCTTTTTCAGCATTTACTCCTTGCTTTAAGATCCAGTTGCATTTTCAGTTGACAACACAGCAAGCAAGCTTCATGGACAAGGAGAGACAGTAACTAAACATACCTTTGTGTTTGTCTTCCTTTTGGAAAGACGAAGTTGTGGCAGAGATGGTTTCTGGGGCCACAGTTGCTCTACACCATTCTTTCTTCTTTCCCTGTCAATGAGTTTGAACAGTCTCAAGGCAGTAGTGAGATTTCAAGTGTGTGGGAGACTAAAAGATACAAGCTGATTTTTTAAAGATACTTTGGCATGTATTAAGTTTTCCATATGCTTCAATCCTGTTGCACATTCCTGCTGTGCTTCTTCCCCCTTTGAAGTCCATGGACCTGAACTTTAGCAATGGGAGGGGAAAGGGATCTTGGAGAAGACAGTTCCCCACCTACCTGACCACTCTCCCACTGAAATCCACTGTCCTCTTGCGCACAAAGGGCAACAGTACTGTGGTACCTGGTGGTAATACGATGCTTCTTTTGGTACTGGCACACAGCAGATGCAAATGATGCCACTGACTGTGACAGAGCTCCATAGAGTATCTGTGGTGATGGGCAGCACTGCAAGGAGATAATGTCAGACCCATGGGCACTTGCCATTTTGTAACTTTCTGGGGACCATTGCAGGAAAGAACTATGAGGGTGATATCTGCAATTTATTCAATCTGTGACCCCAAGGATGACCCTAGGAATGGAATTAGAATATTTTGTGTGAGCAGTAATGATAATTTACCAAGTGTCTTTTACCCTAATATCTTGGAGCTAGGATCACAAATATTTCCTAGCAGGACTGAACTGCTAGAGCAGTGTTTTTCCATTGCCTTTAGGTTGCAGAAGAAGTTTCCCAGTAGAGACGACATTGTTGTGGTTTTGTTTAGTGAGGAGGGGCCTAAGGTGGTAGTTTCTGTAGGAAACTGCTAGAAGTTGCTCCCCTTTGTTCAGAGGACTTGTCCGGGCCTAGGGTGACCCGCTGCTGGCCAAGGCCGAGCCAAATGGGAGCAGAATGTTCAGTGGGATAATGTATTTAAGAAGGGGAAAACAAAACAAAAAAAAAAAGGGAGAAGAGAAGATGTGAAGAAGCTGAGCTGGGACAGAGGCGCAGAGGGGGATGCGTGGGCCTCGTGGGCCTTGCAGGCCTCACCCTCTGGTCTCCTGCCAGGCGGCCGACTGGGCCCAACTCAGCTCGGCCCGGCTGCAAGAAGTGGAGAGGAGATGAGATGTGCGTGAGATGTGAAAATATCCCAAGAGGCGTCTGCCTGCCTGTTGTGAAGAATTTTTCTTGTGAGAGTAACGGCTGCAGACGCCAAGGTCAGTGAAGAAGGAGGGGGACGAGTAATGTGGCTCCTGGCCAAGATTCCCCTGCAGCCTGTGGTGATGACCATAGTGGAGCAGGTTGTCCCCCTGCAGCCCATGGAGGCCCACGGAGGGGCAAAGATTCACCTGCAGCCCGTGGAGGACCCCACACCAGGGCAGGTGGATGCCTGAAGGAGGCTGTGGCCCGTGGAGGGCCTGCTGGGGCAGCTGTTCTGGAGAGACTGCACTCTGTGAAAGAGATGACCCAGCCCAGAGCAGTTTAATGAAGGACTGTGGCCCATGGGAGGGACCCCACACTGGAGCAGGGGAGGAATGTGAGGAGTTCTTCCCCCGACAATAAAGCAGCAGTGTAAAACAATGTGTGATGAACTGACCATAACCCCCATTCCCTCTTCCCCCCTGTGCTGCTCGGGGGGAAGGTGGTAAAGATAATGTTAAGCTCGGAAAGAGGGAGGGGTGGGGCGAGATTATCTTGTTCTTTGCCTCATTATCCTGCTGTTTTTAGTAATAAATGACTAGTTTTCCCCAAGTCAAGTCCGTTTTGCCCATAATGGTAAGTTTAAGGATTTCTCCCCGTCCTTATCTCTACCCTCGAGCCATTTTTCTTTTATCATCTCCCCTTATTCTCTCGGGGGGTGAGGGGAGTCAGAGGGAGACTGCGTGGTCTGGCCCCGATCAGGGCTGAACTATGACAGACATTCTCTTCATGATCAGTTTAGTTCTACTACGGCTTTGTTTTTTTTCACCATCTTTTGCAGAACTTTCACAGTTCTGGTGCATGAACACTCAGCTGTAATCTATGAGGTTGAAAATCACAGGCGATAGTGGAACACACAAATTTTCAGGCACAGCTAGAACCATTTATTTACTGAAGTCCTGTGGGAATGAGGGACTTGAACAGACGATGCAAAATCCACCATTTGGAGAGAAGGAAAATTTTATTGGTAATTTTATAAAAGGAAACAGTGTCTATAATACATTCTTATAAATATTTATAAATATTCTGTGAGACTTAAGACCCACTCAAATAAATAAATAAATACTGCAACATAAATAAGTAATGCTTTCTTACTAGCTGGTGATGGCCAGCATCTCCTTTGAAGAATTAATTCTTCTGACATTTCAATACAGGTCTGTATAGTTACAAATATGATTTTTAATCCAAAATCTTTTGTGCATTTATTCTTAGCTTAGGTACTAAATTCTCTGCCTACTGGTGGAGTGAGCATCCCTTCTTACTTTGTTCTAAATTATGATTATAGAGATGGTATAGAGATTTAATGCCACCAACATTTTCTCATCAAAATTTGGTATAGATTGAGACAGAAGTTCTCATTATTCAGATTGTTGTAGATCCATTGACTCGGAGTCCTAGAGACCTCTGTGGAGCTTATAACAATTTATGCAAAATAAAAACTTTGCTTGTGTAATTGCAGTGCAGAGTTCTCAAGGAGCATCCTGGGCTGCATCAAGAGGAGCGTGGCCAGCAGGTCGAGGGAGGTGATTCTCCCCCTCTACTCTGCCCTGGTGAGACCCCACCTGGAGTACTGCGTCCAGTTCTGGAGCCCCCAACATAAGAAGGACATGGACCAGTTGGAGAGGGTCCAGAGGAGGGCCACAAAGATGATCAGAGGGCTGGAGCACCTCTCCTATGAGGACAGGCTGAGAGAGTTTGGGCTGTTCAGCCTGGAGAAGAGGAGGCTCCAGGGAGACCTGATAGCGGTCTTCCAGTACCTCAAGGGGGCCTACAGGAAAGACGGGGAGAGGCTGTTCAGTAGGGCCTGTTGTGATAGGACAAGGGGTAATGGTTTTAAAATAGAGGGAGGTAGATTTAGATTGGATATTAGGAAAAATTTTTTCACAATGTGAGTTGTAGAGCACTGGATCAGGTTGCCCAGAGAGGTGGTGGAAGCCCCATCCCTGGAAACGTTCAAGGCCAGGTTGGATGAGGCTCTGAGCAACCTGATCTAGTCAGAGATGTCCCTGCTTCTTGCAGGGCAGTTGGACTAGATGACCTTTGAAGGTCCCTTCCAACTCTAACCATTCTATGATTCTATGATTCTATAGACAGCAAGGTAAGAAGTCTTCCTGTATTTTGAATAAGAAAGAAAATACACAACTATCCGCCTGCCCTGCAACTCTTCTAAATCCATTAGAATCACTCCTTTCCTTTTGAAATGAATGAAAAATGTGATGAGTTTTTTGGATGACAACCAACAAACTATGAGGCAAAGCTCTTGGTTTAATCCCAATCATTTGGCCTGTCCTGTGTTCCTAAGAACATATATGAATTAGGAATCACTCCACACAGGAAAACTATTCCAACAGCAGAATCAGGCCCTATGACTTGTCTAACATAACAGCTTGGATGTTGTAGATAGAGAGATATCATGTGTGTGTATATATATACACATATATATAGGGAAAAAAAAAAATTGAATGCTCTCAGTAGGATAGACCAGAATAATTTCAATGAAAATAAGGAACACTGGGTGCCTTATTTTGATTTTGTTACACTGCTGTAGCTCCAATGGCTTCAGTGAATGACTTCATGAGACAGAAAGAACAGGTCTGGAATCTAGCCTTATGTCTTTTGCATTATTGCTGTGAGCACATTTGGGGCAAGTGTACCATTTTCAGACTGTTGTCAGGCTGTTAAATACACTAAATCAACAAAACAGAAGAATATGCATCTTGACAGGCAGAAAATGCACACATACCAAAATAAAAAGCTCTTCTCAAAACATCTACCACACTGGATTTTTCTGCAACTCATCAATACCTTGCTATTGATTTCTGTGGAGTACATCAAAATAACTTTTTCAAAACTACACATATTTAAGATTACAGGAATCAAAATGAAAATAAATAAGGGAGAAAAACAGCTGTGTATGGACACAATTTTCAGAATCCTTGTGGAAATGAATATAGCTCCATTAAAACCAATTAATCTCTACTGAATTCTCCCAGCTAATAATTTGACATCTAAATTACAATGAAAAGCTCTGCTCTGTAGATATCACATCTTAACTAAAGATTTGTAACCTTCAGGTGTATATATGGAGGCTAGATTCTGATAAGTAAACTTACCCATAACATACCAATCTAGGGAAGAGGTTTTGTCAACATTAGAGCTCTGATTAATATTAAAGTAATTTCACAAGTATAAAGCATCTGATACCTGCTCAGAACTAAATACAAACATGGATGCTGAACTTAGATTCTCCTTTTCTAAATACAAACCTCATTTTCACTTACTAGAGAGTCTCCATGAGCTATGAATAGTTTGACACCTATAAGGCATAATTCGGGGAAAATTTTTTTCCCTGTGTATATTTCAGCAGCGTGCAAAACAAACCATCCTGTTCAATATACTATTGATTATTAGTAGACCTGGTACCTTACTCTGGGTTAGAAATATGCAAAACTAATGAATGTATCTACATTATATTTCCTTATTGTGACACTAGAATTTAGTGAATACAGAAATGTGATAGAGAAGGACTTGAGAGAATCATGTAATAGAATCAGATTAATCTGAGATAACAGTGAGACTCTCCTCTTATTTTTTTTTTCCCCCAAATCTCAGCTTGGATTCAATAAGCATCAGAAATGTCTCTTTCTACACAAGATCATTTGATCTTGTCCTGCTCTCCTGTCAGTTACTCCAGTTTTCCATGTGTGCTGCTCCTATGACAGCAGAGGTCACCTTTTTACTCCTATGGGTGTGAAAAGAAACTGAAGCTCCAACTTAACAGCTAAAAACATATATAGTAATTTTTAAATAATAACCTAACACCATCAGTTGGTTTGTCTGGTGTGCTTGCACAGCCAGGGATGGTGCTATTAAGAGGATTTCCTTCCTCTGTTGGAATCTCAGATACTCCAAATCTCTTCCCAGTTACATCAGTAGCGTAACATCAGTTTCTCATTTGATTCAAGAGAATTCTTTTTTTTCACCGATGCATACTTAAGGCAATTCAGACACAAAAAAAAAAAGTTTGATTTGTATCTTTCTTTTAAAAAATGTATCTCCTTTCTAGTAAAACAGAGCTCCAACTGGAAAATGTCCAACTTGTTTTTTCAGTATACTGTCATCTGTAAGTACAAAATTTGAAATTAAGGCTTTTTTACCAATGCCTTTCAGGTTTCTAATAGCCATTTTACCATTCAGATCAAGTATGCTAGACAGTTCCTTTTGCCTATCATATTCGCCCGTGTCTTCAATTTGCAAGTGACGGGGCCACAGTTATCTTGTAATATAAAAGCGAGGACTCGCATACCTCCTGGCATCCATCATAGCGTGTGGGTCATCAGGGTTGACCACGTCATTCTGGTTGATTCTCATGGGTTCTCTGGGCATGTGGGAAATGTCTGCTTGCTGCTGCAGCTGAGATCCGAACACGGAGATCTTTCTCTGTGAGACCAGGATCTGGTGAGGATCCATTGGATCGATATCTGCACTTCTAGTATTTCTGTGTGGCTCAGGTGTGTTGAACCGAAACAAAGGTATTTCATTTCTCCTGGACAAAAACTGGGAGTATGGTGGTGGATTCATACCAGGGAAAAAAACTTGTTTAACTCTGCCTAAGCTAACAAGGAAGTTGTGTTTGGGAGACTGGTATACATCATATCCATTTTCCAGTGTCTTGTGGTTGAACACACAGTCCTCTTGACTGAAGTAATGCTTAGGGAAAAAAATATGACACCCGTGAGCATAGGGATTTGGTGAATTACAAGTGCCGATTAAAGACAGAAAGAGGGATGAGATCTTGCAGCAGGTGTTTTTCTGATCTGCCAGCTCTGTAACTCAGACAACTCAAGCTTTAGTCACAAGTTGATCTGAGATGCATGCCCATGTTTTCAGCAAAGGTTTTATAATGATAACATTTTTTTCTTTCAGAGCTGCATTGTTTGAGCTACTCCCAGGAGAAATAGAGATTGGGCAATCACTGGATCTTATTCTGCCCTCATTTACTAAAGCAGGAACTCAGATTATTTTTGTCAGTTCTATAACTCAATACAATCAAAGAAGACAGGAAAGGTTAACCTAAGTTAACCTAAAGGTTAACCTAAGCTTAACTTAAGCTCACTTAAGTCTGCATCCTCCTATTGTAGCTATACAGATTTGCCCTAAGCTGAGGAAATAGGCACCAGAGTAGCAGACTGCATGTGTCTTCCAGTCTTGAATCTTAGTAAAGGTCACTCACCGAACCAAAAATGTTTCCTCTCATGTCCATACATAGGTAGCGTCCACTCTTCACACCTGTGATTATTACTGAGCCAGCACCTTCAGACTTGATCATTAAGGCACCTGTTTAGAAAAACAAAGATGTCAAGCCAAGGACCCAGTTTGACACTGCACTGTTGCCTTTACAGATCCACAGATGCTCTAGCTGGAAGTATCCTCTAAACCAACTTCCCATATGACCTGGGACTGTTGCCCACCCTAAATCAGGTTAGCTGTGGCTTTGTCTGTCTGAGTTTTGGAAAGCTTCCAGGGTCGAGATGCCACCACCTCTCCAGATGCCCTGTTCGAGTGCTGCACCAACCTCTCAAATAACTTTTTTCCCTAACATCCCCTCTGAAGTCCCAAAGCACAGCCTGGGGACATTGTCCTTAGTTCTGTCATTGGCCACTACCAAGGGGATTTTGTTTCCCTCATCTTTGTGATAGCCCTGTGGCATTAGATTATCCTGAACCTCCCTTTTGCTATACTAAACAAGCCCAGCTCCCTCAACCTTTCCCAATAGATCGTGCTCAAGGCCTCTAACCATCCTGAAAACCCTCTGCCAGGCCAGCTGCAGTTTCTCCATGTGCATCTTGAACTGGGGTTGTTACAGTGCTCAAAGAGCAGTTTCACCAGTGCCAAGAGGGAATAACAACTTTCTGTGACCTGCTGACCACAGAAGGTGGTTTGCCTCCCTCTCAAAGTGAGTGTGCTGTTGACTTATGTTTGACTCAGTGCCTGCTGGAACCCTCAGGTCCTACCCAGGAGGGCTGTATACATCCAGAACTGTGTGGCTGCAGGGGGTTATTGCAGCCCTGGTGCAGAACTTTGCACTTCTCATTGATATGGCATCTCAGCGGTACCGTGGTGACCTGGCAAAGATTCATTAACCCTCCCTTTCATGACCCCTTTCATTGTCTGATTTCCACCCTCCCTACTCCACCATTCCAAATACTGGTGTATTTGCTTCATGGCAGTTATGGGAAAAAGATGGTATTTTGCTGTCTGTTGTTCTCTAAAACATCACACTTGCTCTTGACCAATATACCTAAAATGAGTTTTATAAAACCTTTAAATATGCAGGAAGAATAACAACAAGGCAGTGCAAATGTTCCTGCAAGTGTAATCATTAGTAATTTCTGGAAAAACTATAACAGAACTTGATCCTTTTTTCTCCTTGATTAAATTATAACTTTAAAAAACATCCTTTATTCCTTACATACATAAAAACATCATTACATATGCTTACATTTTTAATTGAGTGTATGAAGAAGATACCGTGCAGCAATAATAATAATAATAATAATAAACATGACTTTATGATGCCTAGCTACTTGTGATTTGAGTGCTGCTAAAATATAAGTACTTTTGAAATGGTATGAAAGAATTCTAAGTCTAAAAAACCACCAATTTTTCTACTAACTGTAGTGCTTGGGCCAGGTGTTCAGTAAAGGAAGAAGAATACCTTAGTTTTGCATGAATATAAACTGTGATGAGACAATTTGAAAACCTTTTAGTTACAGTAGGGAATAGTTACTTCTCATGAGCCCCAAAAGCTGAGCACTTACATTATGACAGTCTGGCCTTTCTGTAGATTCCTTCTTTTTATTGGACCTTTGCATATCCATGTTCTATGCCCATTAGAGCTAGTTTTAGTAATTATCAGCTCTCTACCCCAAAATAAAGATTTTACAGATAGAATCAATTTTCCACCACTGCTGTGCTGAGTTCCCTCAGTGCAGTTCCTTTGGTAAGACTGTCACTGCAATGGGAAGTAGCTATTTGGGGGATGGCATCACCAACATCTAATAGGAACTTCCACAAGAAGCTGTAGGTAAAATTGTGAAGTGAAGGATAATTCAGGTAGTTTTTGCTTGCAGAGCGTTAGAGGAACCAGAAGACTTTACTTCTCTTAGGCGAGGAATGAAATTCCCCATTCACTAGATTTCTCTGGAGTGATTTTGTTATTTGTTAAACAAAAGGAGGATTATAATTATATATATTTTACATCTCATAGCTATACTCCTCTGTCTACTTGCCTAACGAGAGGAGGGGATTTTTCTATAGGTAGTGAGAAAGCAAAAATCTTATTTTCCCTCCCCTGCTTCCATGAAGACTGAGGGTCCATACTAAGCTACTTACTGTAAATGGTTTGGTGAGGAACACCATCAACGTAGCCATCAGCGTTGATTTGGAGATGGAAGCTGTTCCTCTCTGTATCTGTGTAGAGGTGCATCAGGCGATCTCCATTCCCCCAGATGGGATTCAGCAGTGGAGAGGAGTTGGGAAAAGCGAGGGTAGCCTTCAGGCTAGAGAGTACCAGCAGCATGTACCCCAGGCAGCTATAGGGACTGCTTTGCGACATGGCTCGCTGTTCCTGGCCGTTGGTCGGTATCTGCAACTTGATATGCCTCTGTGCTTCTTTCGTTCCCTTGGCCGCCTGTGTCTGGAGTGTGAATCCTCAGATAGGTTCCCTTCTTTTCCGCAGAGGCTTATAAAGGGCAGCAAAGTGACATCACACAGGAAAAACTTCTCCACATCCTTGATTTTTGTCAAAGCAACATTTTAAGTGTCCCGAAACCTCAAGGGAAGGATCTCTGGCTAAGGTGCGGGGGGGGAAAAATGTAAGGTTTCTAAAGACAGCTCACGAAAGCTAATCATATGTTCAAATGTTATCTACAACCCTGTGACATCTGAAAGCTTCCCACGCCCCTACTGTTGGATCCAGGAAGAGCAATCCACTGCACTTTACTTTTACTGAAGGGAATGACCCTTCAGACCAGAATGATCTTTTTTTTTTTTTTTCAGATAAGTTTATTTAGATTCCGACTTCCCCTCTCGGATTCCAAACTGCATTCTGATTTAGTGGAAACATCAAATACTACTAATTTTTTTTGCAAATGTCTCAGAAGCCAATATTAGGCTGTCCTGGGCCTGACTTCCACTTCATTATGGTGTAAGTTTAGCAGTGAGCCTGTTGGGCTGATATTTGTTTCACTCCATTTAAGCCAACAAAACTTGATATGAGCACAACTCACTTCAGATAAGCTGCTCCTTTTATTTCTCCTGTTTCATTTTGAGTCACTTAAATAGTTTAAAGTTGGACAAACAGCTGAAAATTACCCGTAAAACACTTGTAACCTGCATGTTTGTTCCTACATTGTACATCTATCTGTTAGTCTTTTACAGAGTAATATGGGTTAGCGTGACCAGTAGATCTAGGATCTGAATTAAACCTGAAATCACTCACATTGGCACAGTTTTATTACTTCAGGTACAGCAAGCAAGCTTGGAAGAACTACAAAGGGACATGACCAAGCTGAAAAGTAATAAATGGACAGCAATGTTAAAAAATGTTAGAAGATACAATACCTACTTTTCAGTTGTCTTCTCAATGTCCTGCATCTTTACAAACAAATTTTCTGATTTAAAAAAAAATATGGTTCCATTTATTGTATGAAAACGCTGTACTAATGGGAAACTGTGTATACAGGTAAAGCAATGATGATAGGAGTAACAAGTTATAAAACTAGACTGTGTTATGGTTTCTTTCAAAAAATAATTCAAAACTGAAAAAACAGTACAAAACAATAATTTTTTTTTTCTCTTAAAGAAAGCTGAGGATTTTACTTAGAGCAGTCTTAGCTTCAGTTACAGTATAGTTGGACACAGTATGCAAAATTCTTTGTTTCATTAACAAGCTGTGGAGCAGTGCCATCAGCATCAAATGTATTATGGATTGAAAGAAATGTAACCAACTGCAAAAGTTGGTCCAATTTTTTTTTTTTTTTTTATTGGTTAAAATTAGCAAAACTCTGCCAAATTCTTCTGTCACACCTGTGTAAATCTAGAGGCTTACGTCAGTGTATATACACCTGTGTAAATGACAACATTTTTTAGCCAAAGTGTATAAGGGTCATATCTTAAACTAAGTAGAATGACAAAGCTGTCTTCACTGAAAGACATCCTAGGCTACAGATGTTTTACTGCTTGTAGCATACAAAATGCTTTACTTTATTTCAAAAGTAAAGGAAAGGAGGATTTTTTTTTTTGTTCTTCTCTTTTTTAAAGCGATTGTTGAAATTATCCACCAACATTTTTCACTCTGGTATTAAAACAAATGTTTAGGGGATTTTTGTTGTTGTTTGTTTCGTTTTTCTTTTGCTCCCTTTCATTAGACTACCATGGAAATGTATACTCAGAAGCAGTTGCAAAAGTTTATGTGAGAGGCACTTACACAATAGTGTGTCCTCTTTGAATTTGTTGTGATTCTTTTATGAAAGCAGATTTTCTGGTTTAATATTTCATATTCAGCATGAAGTTTTTCTGTGCTTGCCATTGTGCACTGATCTCATCTCTCTACAGTCTTAGCTGCAGAGAAACCGTTCAGAGATGTTTGAAAAATTTTCAACCCCATTCAGCATTCAACCCCATTTAAGCACATGCCAGTTGTGAGCAGCTGTTTCATTTTTTTTGTATGTCAAAGAAGCAAAGACTACTTTCACATGCTTAAATTTTTTGGCATTTTCAAAAGTTTCCCATAGGATCAGCAAAACTCCAGACTTTGCTGAATTCTATTTAAGCTGCTGGGCAAAAGCAAATTTATTTAAGTCTCTGTTTGTGAGAATGATAGCGCAAATTTTGCCTTTTCATAGATTTTTTTTTGTTGTTGTTTTAAACCTACACATGCCAACTGCATGTGGGGTTTTTTTTAACAGTTCATTTCTTTTTTATTTCAGACTGATCCATTTATTCCTTCTGTTGACAGGCCACTTACCTTCTCTTACCCATTCAGCTGTTGATGAAGTAATCAGGTGTATGAAAGCTTGTTTACTTCTTCATCTGTCTGTGAGTCTAATAGAAGTGATGGCAACCTTTCTTCTCATGTATCATGCTGTTGCATCAGTAATAACAATATTTCTGCAACTTTTACCACATACATCGGTATTGCTTTTTTAGATCTCTATATTGTTGTGAGATGTTTGACGAATCAAGACAGCTTTTCTCAGTTCTCATTAAAGAATTAACTAGAGTCTTACAGATTTTACTTGTTTTTGAAGAAATAAAATAATGGAACTGAATTTGAAGACCAAAAACATTCCAGCAAACTCAGAACTGCTGTACTTCTTTAACTGTTACCTTAGTCCAAATGGATAATTCAGGTAGCGCTAAGTTTTGTTCAAATGTGAAAATAGTTTAGTTCCCTCCATGAGAAGCCTACACTTTTAAGCACATTATTGGAAAAGTGACTGCTTGAAAACAGCAGTGTGAGCACCTGGAGCCTGAAACATACTGGTAGGAAAGGGCAGGTCTGACCTATAACTCAGGATTGAACATGGGCATTTCTATGGCCAAGATGGCCACATAGCCACCTCTTCCACTTCCCATTGCAGGGGTGCTACACAGCCAGTGTCAGGTGCCAGAGTGGTGGAGTTTTGCAATCAATATAATGGGGTTGCCTTCCAGGATTTTCCTACGAGTAAAAATGCACGTTCCCTCACAGTGCTGGACTACCTTTCATCATGTAGGAGCACCTGTAGCACTGTTGCTTAATAAAGCATATTGATTTATATTTAAACAGGTGTGTGGCTTGGCCTGTTGCAGAACTTTGAGCTGAGTATCTGGGATGGCCTGAGAAAGCCTCTTGCTCTCTGCTGTTTCAAAGATCACAAGGGAGCTTGGGTTGAAGGATTTGAAACTACCTCTGCTTTTAACAATTTTCTCTGCATGACATGTCTTCAAAGAGGTCAGAGAAATCAGAGGCCCTTCCCTCTGCCTCCCCTTCCTTAAAATCACTGTAATAACTGGCTCTGGGACAATCACATCTTCAACGTTGGTAATACAAGGGTGGAGTGCCTCTCCAGAAGTTATTCTAGGAATAATGACGCACTAAGTCAATGGTATGTACAGTGGATGCTCTGTGTGTATGTGTGTGCATGAGCTTTTGCCACAGACTTTACCCAGTGTTGTTAAACACATCCTGAGTGACCTTATTTGGATGTCCCATTCTTGTCACACTGCCCACGACTAAAGAAAACATCCTGGCTAGGTTCACCTACGTGAAACAAATGAGGTAAGCACAGCCCACTGGGTCTGGGACCGCAGCATGTACTAGCAGTTTGTGCAATGTGCTTGCCATATATATTGTTTTGGGTCTTCTATTTTTTGCCCCTCACCCTTTCTCTATGTAGAAATCCATTTCCAATTTCAGAAGTGCTTCTTTCACAGGCAGCTCAGGCAGTGATATTGCTAGAGTAGCTTCCTCGATGCTTTTCTCTACAGGATGGGGGATATTTGGTCTTCCTGAGAAGTACCTGTCTTTTCTTCTTGGCACTTTTCTTTCCAGTCAGGTGGAAGACTGGCATAAACATTCAGTGCGGGTTCACAAGTCCAAAAGGGGAGGCAGCTTTTTACCAGTGGCTTTAAAGACTGTGAGCTTTCAAATTTAATATAACAAAGACAGGCAGAAAGAGAAAGCCCAAGTATTTAACTGTGTTCTGAGGAGGTGGTAAATAAGAAAACAGACTTCCCTGCCTGTAAATGTCCCAGATGGGCATTTGTGATGCTGTTTGTGTTGTTTTGCTCTAACTAACTGAAATGAAGGGCCTCATTCCTCCTCCAGCTGAAATCCTTGGCAGAGCTCCCAGTCAAAGCAGAACCAGTCCCTAAAAGGTTGTGTTTTCTGAACAGAGAGCATTTCTGTCATTTTAAAGGGTCTGAATTTTCTTAGATATTGTGGAATAGAGAATGGTGACAATCTGTGATGAGAGCTGCTGATACCCTTAATTTCCAAAGACCTGCTTCTAGTTTATTGAAATTGAGTCTCCCAGGTTGTGGTACCCATTCATCTGGGGATGGGAAGCACCTTTCACATGTGGGGACCTGCTTCTCCTGCAGCTCAGGTCGGCATCTGGGCACAACCAACCACATAGATCATCTAATATGCTTGGTGACAGGTAGATGAGAGGATGTCCTTGCCCTAGGGTAAGACAAATGAGAAAGGTTTGTGGGGATCTGAGGGTGGGTCCCAGCATAGCAGTCAAGATGGGAAGCTGTCATAGTTCAACCCCAGCTGGCAGCTAAGCCCCACACAGCCACTCACTCACTATCCCCCCAGTGGGATGAGTAAAAGTGAGAAAATTTGTGGGTTGAGTTAAAGACAGTTTAATAGGTAAAGCAAAAGCTGTGCATGCAAGCAAATAAAAATAAGGAGTTCATTCACTACTTCCCATCAGTGCGCAGGTGTTCAGCCATCTCAAGGAAAGCAGGGCTCCATCATGTGTAATGGTTACTTGGGAAGACAAAATGCCGTAACTCTGAACATCCCCTCCTTCCTTCTTCCTCCCCGCTTTATACACTGAGCATGACATAATATAACTTTGGTCAGCTGGAGTCAGATGTCCCGGCTGTGTCCCCTCCCAACTTCTTGTGCACCCCCAGCCTACTTACTGTGGGGGTGGTGTGAGAGGCAGAAAAGACCTTGACACTGTGCAAGAACTGCTCAGCAGTAACTGAAATGTCCCTGTGTTATCAATGCTGTTTTCAGCACAAATCCAAAACATAGCCCTAAACTAGCTACTATGAAGAAAATTAACTCTCCTAGCCAAAACCAGCAAAGAGGTGCAGGTGTGAGGGAGCAAAACAAGACAGTGAAGGAAGAGGGTAGAAAGACAGACTCCTTTTCACATTTGGCTAAGGTAGCTGCTGCCCTTTGTATTTGAGCAAACCTTGAGGTAACCTGAGTGATGCAGCTGGTTGAAGCAAATGTCCTTTCTCAGTGTCCTGTGGTATCAAGTTATCCTGATAATCTGTGGCTTAAAATATGTATATATATATATTTAAAAACACACAATTTAATATCTTGGTGTGCAATTTGCAACTCCATCTAAGGTACCATAAGATTTAAAGAGTTTCAAGTTAATTCTACTCCTACAAAAATATTTGTATCAATTCTCAGATGTTTTTTTCTCCTCAAAACTAGACAGCCCAACTCAAACTGAGCTCTCACATGGAGATCTCTGCATGCTTTCTCTGAGTATCATTTGATTGTTGCTCTTGCTGCTCAGATCCCAGCCTGAATACCTTGGTTCACTTCAGTCCACCCTCTGCAAAATAAAATCCACATGCCCAAGAGTAAGAACCGGAATACTTGTCCGTCCCTTTTTTTTCACTGCATGACCCTTCTTTCTTCCCTGGATACATCTCCCATGTTTCCTGTATTCTCTAATCCAGTATAACCAAATGCTCTTTAACCTGTCAGACTTGAGACAAGAAAGACGTTAAACGTGTGCCAGGTGGCTTTTGCCCAGTGAGTTTGCTGTGGCTTGGGGTGTAACTCCCGAGGTGGCAGAGCCAGAGGGCATGCGTGGCTGGCAGAACCCTGGCAGGCATCCCTACGGGTGAACAGCAGCTGAACCAGCACCTGAAGCATCTCAGAAGGCAATAGGTCTTCACCTACCATTGGGCAGGCAAAGAATCAAGCTGATGTTCCTTTTTTAAAAAAAAAAACAAAACAAAACAAAACCCAAAAAAACCCCCAACAAACCCCAAACCAGTATGATAACTATAATATCTTCCCTTTCATCTATAGGGGAAGGGAAAAAAGAGATGAAAAACAGCCTCTGAAAGACTCCTCTCGGTTACACTCTGGTTTAAAATCTGCTGCTGAGCTGTTTGTGAAGCATTTAGCTCAGAGCGGCCCTGCTATCTTTCATTGCTGTTCAGTTCTTCTTTGTACTAGAAACACAGTCAGTGTAAACAAAAATGTTCTGTTGGCGAAGTCTTCTTTTCCTGTGCCATTTTTCAGACTTGAAACAGAAGCACCTGGATACTCAGGGTTGAAGGGAACTTCAATTTCTTGAAGCTTTTATCATGTTTGATGTTTCCTTATGGCCACGATATTGAATCAAAACCCTCACAGCCAAATGCTACTGAAATAGTGTTGCTATTGAACTAGTCAAGGAATTTTTTTTTCTTCTGCATATCAACACACACAAAGTAGAGAACTCAGCTGTATAGATATTTCTTTAGATGTATAAACTCCTTGCCTCTTGTGAAAACCTGTAGGGGTCAGTGACATTTAGGTTGGAGTCCGATGTTGTAAAATGTAATTTGCTAGCACGGTGTTCTTTGTGTTCTTTGAAAGACATTTGGTTTCTCAGCTGCAACACAAATTCACTCTTGAGAAATGCGTGTCCTTACACAGGGGGCTAGGAGAGATGGACATGGCAGCCTTATAAGCAGAAGCAAAAGTTTTAAAAGACACTTTTAAAAATTATATTTTTCTTATTTTATGTTTCCAAATCTGTTTTAGGGAGGAAAAATTCAATATGCTATCCACAACCCTTAAGTTTTCAACTTCACAGGAATGATATTTGATCTAGACATAAATGAAGATAATGTCTAGGCAGTCTAATCTCACCAGTCTACCTCCACAGATTTGCACCTGAGTTTTAGTGATTATGCAAGTTCTGTATATTATTTCTGAAGAAGAGATGACATTTTAAAAATGAACCTTTCTAGCATCAGTTCGGTTTCAGATGTAAAGAAACAAAGAACAACTTAGCAAGACTGAGAAGATACACAGATTACAAAAGATTCTGACAAACAGATTTGAAGTGCAACTATACAGTATTTCTGAGTAGTGTTTGCAAACCAAACAGACTGACATTAGGTTAATGAATGGCACTGAAAGAAGGAGGATTTAAAACTAGTAAAGCAGGAGCAGAACATGCAACATACTTTTTACCTTAGTCAGAAAAATAAAAAGGAAAAAAGTGAGTGAACTTGTTCCTAGACATCCTCATGTATAGTGTTTTGTTTCAATCTATCTGCTCTATCAGCCCTCTGTAAGGTAGACTTTCTGCACAAAACCTGTACATTAAAATTAATTAAGACTGAGAGTAAGTATCAGCAGCTTAGGGTAAAATACGCTATGGTCACAAATTGCAACAAAGGAAATTTTGGTTTGAGGGAAATTAAAAATTCTTCCCCTGAGAGTGATCAAGCAGATGCCCAGTCCACAGCCTTGGAGATATTGCATACTTGGGTGGGCAAGGTCCTGAGTGAGCTGATCTAGCTTGGGAGTTGGTGCTACTGTTACCTCAGCTTGGACTAGAAACTTCCAGAGGTCCCTTCCCACCTAAATCTTTCTCTGATTCTATAAAATCAGGTATGGTAACATATGCCACTGCATTCGTTGACAGTTTCCAGTAAACTAATAGGATAATTTCCCCTTTGTTTTAACCTAGTTTCAAACTTAATCCAGTCACTTGAGTTCACTTGTTTCACTCAATTCTGTCTCATGGAAGAAGATATAAAAGGCTTAGGTTAAAGAAATGAAGAACGGAAAATGCAAAGAGGAAGGGGAGAATACAGTGAAACTGTCAAAAGACAAAATATGCAGACACCATCATCATCAGCCAAGGGCCCTTTTGCTCTGGTACTGTAATAACATAGCATGTGGCTAATATAATTAGAAGTGCTTTAGTACAATTGCATGTGTTGCTCTTTAGCTCTGAGACTTATTTTTTAGTGGAATCTCTTTGAGACTAAAACTTGATTCAAGAAATGTTTGCTATATAAGTTCTAAGAGTAATTTTTATATCTGAAAAAATGAACAGTAAATGAAGAAGCCCGTGACTGAACCAAACATTGCTCTTTCACCCAGTACTTCTAATGCAAGGAAAGATTTTCTAAGCTACTGCAAGATTAATATAAGATCCTGGACTCCTTTAAAGCAACATGGCGATCAAACTTTGTAAAGGATAGGGAAAGATAAGTAACAGTGACTTAATTTTTTCCCCTAGAACTGTGTTATCTCAGCTTTGTTCAGAAGCTGGGGTCTGTTTGTTGAGGTATTTCTGTGATGAGGGCACCTGGAGCTCATAGACAAAGATTTATTAGGTTGAATGGAAATCTGTCGAAGATATCTCTTGAACTCTGCCTCTGATTCAGGTTTTCCATCACAGAATGACTTTTTCAGGTAGATTTGCAGCTACAATATCTTTTTGTATATTGCAGACACAATATCTCTTCATGTTGCTTTCTCAGCCCATCACGCTGCTGGTAAGGAGGAAGTTGAGTTGTGCCTTGGATACACAGGTTCATCAGCTGCTGGGACACTGATCTTGCACCTGGGCCCTACTGATCTTTGGCCATTTTCACAGCTGACACAAGCTGGTGTCATGCCAGGAGCGGTTGGGAAATGCATTCTTTTTCAAAGAAGACACGCAGACTGTTTTTGTCATTTTTATTGAAGTTTTGGACTCATCGAAGTGTTCAGTTTTCCAAAACTAAAGATTTGCTGGCTGATTTTTCTTCTAAAACTTAGCAATGCAAACACTTTTTTAAAAATTAAAAAAATCTTCTTTATTATCTTTTCCATAGCCCTAGTGGACATTCTTACACGCCAAAGGCCACCTGCCTAACCTGAACATGACTATGGTGTCACTTTGACACTGGTCTCACTTCAAGACTGCCTGCTCCATGGTTCATTCATCCCACAGTCTCCAATTCTGGGGATAGAATGGAAATGAATTCAAGTTAACTCCTTCACAAGGGCTGATGACCAGCTCAGCATAAGATCAGGTTGTACAGAATGTAAACATACATAAGACATTTCATTCAGAAGAAATTTCAGTCACCCAAGTGGCTTGTAGACATGCATGTTGATTGTTACAGGATGGTAGAAAATAAATCTTATTTGATTTTACCCTGTCTTTTTTTTTTTAAATCTGCAAGTTTCTCTTAAAATCAGTCTACGCATTTGCTCAAGATTTACAGAATATGGCACCCATATATGCCCCATACATGGCCCCTTCTCTTTCCCACATTTTCTATTGCTCTAGTCATTGCCTTTGCAAAATGTTGTTTTCTAGTGAGCTGGCATGCAAAGACTGCAGCTTATCTGCCTAGGTTCTGAAATCTGCCCTGTGCTACGGTTTGCCCACCACTGGCACACCAAGTTCTGCTGATCTCCCTACCTAGGTAGCATGTCTTGTCTAAAAAAGTGTATTATTTCTCCTGGTGTACTTACTTCTATGTCCTTAGGAATACTGAGGATCTAGATATACAGCCTCAGCAAGAAAATCAGTTCATGCATCCATCTCCTATTGTATTACACTGCAAGATGGCTAAAAGTAGTCTGACTAACTGTTTTACTTTGGGACAACTCTTTGTTTTCTGTAAAGTTTCCTATTTCCCACCATTTATGTTAGCCTAGCACTGAGATTTAGTGCTTTGAATAGGTGTGTAGGTTTTGTTTAGCAAAGGGGGGCTATGGTGACAGTTTCTGTAAGAAGCTGATAGACGTTTCCTCTCTGTCCAGTGGACGCGGTCAGGCCTAGGGTGGACTCACCACTGGCCAGGGCCGAGCCAGTTGGTAGCAGAATGTTCCCTGATAACACCTCTGCAATAACGTTATTTAAGAAGGGGAAAAAAATTAAAAAAAAAAAAAGGAGAAAATGTGAAGCAGCTGAGTGGGGGCAGAGAGGGGGAGGCGCACGCCTTGTGGGCCTTGCAGGCCTCACCCTCTGGCGTCTCGCCAGGCAGCCAACTGGGCCCAACTCGGCCCGGCCCGGCTGCAAGAAGTGGAGAGGAGATGAGATGTGAAGAGATCCTGAGAGGCATCTGCCAGCCTGTTGTGAAGAATTTCTTGTGAGAGGAACAGCTGCAGATGCCAAGGTCAGTGAAGAAGGAGGGGGAGGAGTAATGGGGCTCCTGGCAGAGATGCCCCTGCAGCCTGTGGTGATGACCATGGTGAGGCAGGCTGTCCCCCTGCAGTCCATGGAGGTCCATGGAGGAGCAGATATGCACCTGTAGCCCGTGGAGGACCCCACACTAGGGCAGGCGGATGCCTGAAGGCGGTTGTGGCCTGTGGAGGGCCCGCTGGGGCAGCTGTTCCTGAGGGACTGCACCCCATGGAAAAATGACCCGCACCAGTTCACGAAGGACTGTAGGCCATGGGAGGGACCTCACGCTGGAGCAGGGGAGGAATGTGGAGAGTTCTTCCCCCGAGGAGGAAGGAGTGGCATAAAGTGACAAGTGATGTACTGACCATAGACCCCATTCTCTCTTCCCCCCCATGCCGCTCGGGGGGCTGGGGGGGGGGTGTGTGAAGGAAGTAGAAATAAAGTTAATCCCGGGAAGAGGGAGGGGTGGGGGAAAGTTCTCTTGTTCTCCTTCTCCTTATCCTGCTTTGGTTTTAATAATAAACAAATAGTCGAGTCTGTTTTGCCTGTTACAGTAGCTTTAAGGATCTCTCCCTGTCCTTGTCTCAAACCTTGAGCCGTTTTTCTTATATTATCTCTCCCTGTTCCTTGGAGGGTGGAGGGAGTGAGAGAGAGACTGTGTAGTCTGGTGCCGAGTGGGGCTAAACTGCTACAATAGGGTTAGCTACATGTTTATAGTAAAGTGCAGAAGTACTTAACATATTTTCAGTAAGGGACTCTGGATCAAACCAGGCAGATCGTGAGTTTAGAGTCAAATAAGTTGCTTGTGCTTCTTGCCCTCCTGTGAGCTCAGCCTGAGATCTGAACACCTGGCTGTATTGCCAAGAGTCAAGGTAGGGTAAGGATTTGTCATGTGTCCACTACTTTGCAGTAACTGCTTGTGTTTTGGCCCTCTGGTAAATGTTAGCTACGTTGACCCTCACTGGATAACAGAGGTGGTTAAAGTGCTATTGAAAATCATTATCATCTCACTGAATCACACTTATGCTGGTCATCATAACTACCTTCCTTAGGTTTTAGCAGCAGATCTATTCACTCTTCACTCTGCAATAAACTGGAAAATTTATGTTGGTGTGGTGAGCCAACAGAGTAACTCCAGGAAAAAAAAACAGGCTTCAGTCACCTGGAATGACTGAGGATGGATCAGTTCTCATTAAAAAATATTTAAGGAAAAAATAGATGCTCTTCTCCAGACAGCCCTCAGACAAATATATCTGCAAACAACTCTGTTGGTTTATACACTACTGCTAATAATTTCTCATTTGATGTAAGTTGGTATGGTTGCATTGTCCTTGGAGGAGCTATTCTAGTGCTGTGAGCTCTGGTCCATGAAATCAAAAGCACACAATAAAATTGGGAATTGTAAACAGTTAATGTAGAGGACAAAAAAATATTCCTGTTCAAGGCATTTTGGTCCACACCCTGTAACAAAAAATAACCAACAATAATATGCGTGCCTGCAATCCAGGATTGAATAATACACTCATCTCATGATCCAAGGACACAGCTTGTTCAGCTCATCTGGGCTTATTGGCCCTTGGATTTTGGCCAAACACTTTTCAGCAGACTATGGCTTCCAAAACAAACATGCTTTTGAGTTGAGCTGGATGCAGAGTTTGGCTGGAGAGAAAAATGAAATCTCCACTTGTGGCTGCATTCTTGGGTGTTTGTTTTTAGGATTTTTTTTCTAGTGACAGGTATTTCATCAGCCAGGTTTGGTCACTGCAGTTAACTGTAATTCCAGTTTGCATTATATATATTAAATCTAGAAATTCCCACACTATTTGTCTTACCCTCAGTCTCCCTTCCAGTTACCCAACAGCTGGAAGAGTTTTTTACTTCCTCCTTCACTCTTGTGTTCTGACAAGGAAACCAAATGTCCTCTTGGCTTCTGCTGAGTCATCTGTGATTCCAAAGCTGAGGCAGAAGAGCTTGCAGTTGGATCATTTTTCCAAGGAGCAAAGTCATCTGTAGTTAAATACTTGAGACTTAATTCTGTCCTTCGTTGCTTAAACTGATGCAGAAAGGGAAGCTTCAGTAAATGCCAAAAGTAAAGCTAAAAAAATACAGAATACAAAAGAGATTTGAGGCTGTTTATTTCCTTTTATGAGCGAATCTTGTTACATGGCCAATACTGACCAGCCCTCTGAAGTCACCAAGACACCTTTAGATCATGGCCTTTAGATCATGGCCTGCAAATGTCTGTCAAAGATACTGATTATTCTCTGCTTTCCTTAGCAACAGTGGGAATGGAACTGAGCATTGTTAAGCTCCATAGGGACTGGATTGTTTCACAACAGTTTAATTTGTTTGCAAGTCACTTTATGAAATCCAGACAACAACCTCACCCCATTGTCATGCTATTACACAAAACTTTCTTAAATGAATGTCTGGCAGTTCCCTTGAGAGGCTGGAGGGGGAATCCCCAGTTTATAGACTCTCTGTCTTTCCCAATCCTTACCCTCTGAGGCTCCTTAGTGTAAGAATGACTGTCAATGCAACCATTAAAAAAACAATGGCATATTGGGTTGCATTAGCCAAAGTGTAGCCAACAGATGGAAGGAAGTGTTTATTTCCCCTTTGTGAGGCCCCATCTGACACTATGTCTAGTTTTGAGGTCCACATTGCAAGAGATACGTTAACAAGCTGCAGCAAGTCCAGTGAAGGGCCACCAAGATGTATGCAGACGGCAGCGCGTGCTATATGATGTTGTTGGCGTGGGATTTTTCAGCCTGGAGAAGACAAGGGGGCAAACCTGGCTGCAGTTTCACTACATGAAAGGCAACATACAGAAAATGGAAGTGATATTATTAGGAAGTGAAAAATACATTCCGGAAGTATTTGTCTATTCTCTGTTTATCAGAATTGTCCCAATCCAGTGTGCATGGCTAACTTAGTTTCCGACATTGTCAGTTTTGCAGCATCCCCTGCATACAAGAGACAGTGCAGAGAACTTCAGTGCACCGTCCACAGTGACATAGCAATCCTGTGGCAGAGCTGAGAACTGAGCCTATGACTCCCAAATGCTGGTCTAGCGCCCTGTAAACTGTTCCCTGCTGCCTATCCAATTACAGATCCCCAGGGTGAAGCTATTCCCAGAGGTGTCCTTCTTCTCCAGTTCCAGAATCAGAAAGACCGTATAGAATTGTGAAAATTCATGCTAACCTCTCTCTAAAATTGCCAATTTACAGACAAACAGGTTGTTCATCTCCAGAATTAAGGTGATGTATCTCAGTCCAGGAGGTTCCAGGTGGGGCTGGTCAGAGCCATCAAGGCCAAGCTTAAGGGCTTGGCGCTGTGGAGATTCCAGCGCCTGGAGAAAGGCTGGTCCCTCAGGGGGGGCTTGCAGGGCCAAGGCTCTGTTTGGTTGGAGAGCAGCTCCGTGGCCCTTGTCTTGAGGCTTGGGAAGGCCTGAGCTCAGCTTCGAGGAGCGGGACGGGGAGACCCTGGGGCCAGCAGATCTCGTGTGGTGGCTGGCAGGAGCAGTGGCCTGGCATGGGCAGGCTCCCTAGGCCGGGAGGCGCTCAGGCAGGCAGACCCACAGTTCAGCAAGGGGGGTCACAATGCCATGGCCACTATTCGGGTAGCACCTTCCCTGCCGTGCATTTGTTTTTCAGTCTGATGATTTTTTTCATGTGCATAGGAATTACAAAAAAAAAAATCTGTCTGGTGCCTTCATTCATGTTTTTGCCAGATGTTGATTTTGTCTCGCCCATCTTCCCTTTTTTCCTTTCCTTTTCCTCCCTTTGCACCCCCCAGTCCCATCTCCCTGGCTGTTTTTTCTGTGGCATCTCCTTTTCTCTCTTTCCAAAAAGAAATGCTGCTTGAGCATACCCTGCTTTGTTACTGTTGACCTGATCTGTGCTATTAAGAAGCTCTGATGTGCTTAGTTGGCTCTGCCCTGATCCAGGCTGGTTTAGACAAGACTGGGCCCTGGAGTCACCTTTTATCAGGGTTGTTGGCCTGGCCTGCTCCAAGGCTGAGTTTAGCTGACATAAAAACTGGGCCCAGCTCTCACCTTTGCTTTGGTTTCTCATCATGATTTCTAAAAGACAGGCTTTTCAGAGCTGCTGGAGACACTGCTGTCTTCTCCATGCAACTCAAAGTTTCAATAAGGAGAAAAGGACCAGAAGGCAATTAGGTGCCTGTGAGATTTCAACATTGCATCTCAACCTCTTCTCCCACTCCTAGGGTCAGTGGTGGGATCCTGCTCAGAATCTCACAGAGACTGGAAGCTTATAGTAAAAACACTGGGCAAGCCTGAACCTGCTTTCTACCTTGCTTATAGCAGCATAAATGTCAGGTGAGACAAAGTACAGGCTGGCTGTGTCAGCCTGTCATTTCTCATTAGACTCACCCTTAAAAGAAAGAAAGATGTATTAACACCAAGATGTCTCACATATCTATGGTTTAAATTAGTGAGATTTTTTTTATTTTCCTATGACACAGAAAATAAGGCTCTATTAAATAAAAATTTGTGTTTTCTGTCCTAAGCCTTTTTGATCTATTTATCTGTTTTTTTTAGATTTCTTTTTAAATGGGTGAAAACCCGATGAAGAAGTCGGGCAAAAAGGCCAGGAGGCCAGCGTGGATGAGCAAGGAGCTCCTGGACCAACTGAAAGTAAAGAAGGAAGCCTATAGAGGGTGGAAGCGGGGACAGGTAGCCTGGGAGGACTACCGAGTGGCTGTGCGAGCGGCCAGGGATCGGGTGAGGAAG
>WHYT01017267.1:322023-397044 GCA_009806455.1 Tetrax tetrax | reverse complement strand
CCCACCTGGAGTACTGCGTCCAGTTCTGGAGTCCCCAACATAAGAAGGACATGGACCAGTTGGAGAGGGTCCAGAGGAGGGCCACAAAGATGATCAGAGGGCTGGAGCACCTCTCCTATGAGGACAAGCTGAGAGAGTTTGGGCTGTTCAGCCTGGAGAAGAGGAGGCTCCGGGGAGACCTGATAGCGGTCTTCCAGTACCTAAAGGGGGCCTACAGGAAAGATGGGGAGAGGCTGTTCAGTAGGGCCTGTTGTGATAGGACAAGGGGTAATGGGTTTAAATTAGAAGGAGGGAGGTTTAGATTAGATATTAGAAAAAAAATTTTTACAATGAGAGTTGTAGAGCACTGGAATAGGTTGCCCAGAGAGGTGGTGGAAGCCCCATCCCTGGAAACGTTCAAGGCCAGGTTGGATGAGGCTCTGAGCAACCTGATCTAGTCAGGGATGTCCCTGCTCCTTGCAGGGGGGTTGGACTAGATGACCTTTGAAGGTCCCTTCCAACTCTAACCATTCTATGATTCTATGATTCTGAAAAGCAAAATGTTGTCAGTTATTGCTTTTCTGATGTACCTGTTTGTATGTTCTAAGGAAAGTAAACAACTTATCCGAAAGTTTTTTAAAGCTTAGTTTTTCCTTTGAGGAAAGCTCTGTCTACATTTCTTCATGAGACTCTAGTACAGTAGCTGCTACTCTTCTAGAAAAATTGTGCTAGCTCAGCAGCCAATGAAGAAGTAGCTGTAGAATTCGTATGATGCTCTAGATTTTGCTGAAGTAAATCACTGCTCAGTAAATTTCTTAACAATATGCTTGTTTCTAAGTGTGTGAGTGACCCCTTCTGTGTTTTTTTCCTTCTGTTTCCCCTTCCACCAACCTCGCCCCGAATTATAGTTTCTGCAGGTGGCACACTGCCCCCTGGCAGCCAGAGCACCAGCATCTTCCCCGTGACTCCTGCTCCTGCAAAGAGCATCCCTGGCAGTTGATGAACTGGAGACTGTATCATTTGTGATCACTTATGGTCCCATGGCATTATTCGTAATGATGCATTCAGTGAGGTAAGGGGGAGAAAAAGAAATTTCTTAACATGCTTTAAAATTATTGTCTTCAATATAATTTGCTTTCTGCCTTCCCACTCAAGGTGGTCCATGCTGCTAAACAGTATTTCCTGCCACAGGTGTCATGAGGAATAGCAGGGAGATTCAATGAGTCTTGTCATTTTCTGTTGTAGAACCATAGAATAGTTTGGGTTGGAAGGGATCTTTAAAGGTCACCTAGTCCAAGCCCCCTGCAAGGAGCAGGGACATCTTCAACTAGATCAGGTTGCTCAAAGCCACATCCAACCTGGCCTTGAATGTTTCCAGGGATGGGGCATCCACCACCTCTCTGGACAACCTGTTCCAATGTTCCACCACCTTCACTGTAGAAAATGTCTTCTTATATCTAGTCTAATTCTACTCTCTTTTAGTTTAAAACCATTACCCCTTGTCCTGTCGCTACAGATTCTACTAAAATGTCTGTCCTCATCTTTCTTATCAGCCCACTTTAGGTACTGGAAGGCTGCTATAAGGTCTCCCTGGAGCCTTCTCTTCTCCAGGCTGAACAGCCCCAGCTGTCTCATAGGAGAGGTGCTTCAGCCCTCTGATCTTTTTTGTGGCCCTCCTCTAGGCCCACGCCAACATGTCCATGTCTGTTTCCTTTAAGGTATTCTATATGGCACTGCATTTGAGGTGTAGGCTCAGGCTTTATGTTTACAAAAACGTTGGCAAATCTTCAGGTTGGAAAATCTGGAGCAAAACCAAAGTAGTTTTCATGATCTATTTACCTACCTAGTGTTAAGAAAAGTTGCTCATTAAGAAGATATGTGAATCCCAAATACTGTGTTTTGCCGCTCCCCAGTTAAAATTGTGACTTTTCTATATAGGAATGCAACAGATACTAACACACTGAGGGACCTGAAGCCTAAATTTGATCACAGCCATGAGGTGGTAGCCTCTTCTGTCCAGGCTCGTGGTACAGAACCCATGCTTGGCCTCTGATACCTAGCTGCTAAATAACAAAATAGCCACCAGAGGGCAATAATAATAACAGCCGATAAAAAAGTGCATAATCGGCCTCAGGAGGTCAGACTGTATACCTGTCTCTAGCAGGCATTAGGTGACATTCACATTTTGGAATAGCACTGCTCTTTTCCTGGAAAGTGGTCTAAGGTTACACTGAAACCATGCAATTCTTGTACCTGTGTCCTCCCCCAAATCTTGTCTATCTACAACTGAGGCAGCCTTGCATCCCTGAGTTGTCAGAAAGCCTTTTTTTTTTTTTTTTTAATCGTTTAGGAAACTGAATCCTTCAGATTACTTCTGCAGTCATTTGTGATGGTAGGGCTGAGTTCCAGTAGGAAAGCCATTTTCTGCTTGGTGCGCAGGATAGGTGTGGCTTGTGTCAAGGCCCGATAGGAAGAGGATATCAGCTCTTAGACTGCCTTCCAGCAAACCACAAGCTGTGCTGGTGACCCCTTTGAGAAATTTCTCTGTGACTCATCCCTTTTGAGTTGTTATCCAGAGTTTTATCTAGAGCTTAATGAATCATGAGGCTACCACAGGGATTGTTGCAGGGGATGGATAGAGAGGATTCTTCCTAATGCAGCCTCCCCTAGCTTTGAAGTTGGTTGTGCATTGAGCTAGGGGTTGGACTGAAGACAGTCCCTTCCAGTCTAAGTATTTCTGATTCCATGGCCAGGATGTTCTCAGGGCAACACCTGTTTAGCCCTTAACTTTCTTTGAGTAGCAAGAGTTTCCTGCTCTTTCATACATATTTTTTAATATATATATATTTATTTGGTACCATTACTAAGCAGTTTTTACTGGATTCAGGAAAGTGTAATGCTTCCTGCTTTCACTTGTGCTGCTCACACTGTAACCTCCAGCCAGCTCAAGGCTCACATGTCTATCAGGAGGTATTGACAACCCAGGCTCATCAAGCTAAAGAAAACAGCACCCACTGCCTCATATAGATGGTGGCTCATCAGAGAAGCCAGAGCCAAAGTGGACAGGTTATGGGTCTCTGCCAATGGCTTCAGGCCAGGGGACACAGCGGGCATCACGACTTGGGGGAGGGGGGAGAGAAGGGACATGCTGGGACACTCCTCTCCTCTGCTCTGGGTACAGGGAGAGACTTTTCAGAGGAGCAATTATATTTTCAGTGACAGGTCAGAGAAAAAGATGTGGAAGAACGAAGAGGAACAGGATTAGTGGAGGGAGCTAATAGAGGTACCTTTTAAAGCCATTTGATTTTTTGGTTGTTGTTGTTTAAATTGCCCTTTTCCTTGTCTATTAAAGCTTCTCTTTCCCTGACAAGCATCTCACAGATTTACAGTCTTGGGAACAGAACCTGGGGTGAGCAGCAGAGAGCTACTAAGGTGAGAACCCAAGTCGAAGTGGGTTCAAGAGGAGAAGGATAAGGTTACTGTGTCACAGCTATACCTGTAGGAACAAGTACACCATTAAGCTTCAAATTACCTGGGAGGAAGCAGACATTATGTAAATGAAGCAAAGTTCAGACAAAATATTTCCTGCTCTTTGTAGAGGCGTGGGGCTTAACCACTATGTCTTGTCCCCCAAAGTCCCTGAACATTTTTCATCCCCTGAGCTGAGAGCACACAGTGAGAAGGGAACATGGTAAACATCCACATCTTTCAGGACACCTGGGCACTCACCTAGGTGAGTCTGGCCAGCATCACCTCTCAAAGGGGACACTGCAATACAGGGAGCAGAAACTAGCCTGTGTCTGAGGGGATGTCTTGTGAGCTGGCCACATGCAGCCTTTTCCTAGCTCTGCGGATGACTCCTTACCAGTTCATTTATGTTTCTGTTTTGCTGGGCCTAGGTTGGTTTACATCAGCTGCCGATTTGTCCTATTGTTTCCAGTCACTGTATGTAGGCTGTGTATCTTCTCCCATTCCCACTTCTGCCTACAGTGACTGGCCTTCAGAGCTGTAAAAAAGGCACTTTTGTAGCAGACAGAAGCATTGCTTAACCCACCAGTGAAACATAGTCCTCTTTCAGGTGAAATGTGGCACATACACAGAGCAGCAATATGCATGAATTTATAGCGACTGGTACACAAACAGAATTACTACAGGGGAGTATAGGCAGCCGAAACACAAATGCAGAGAATGTTGTTCAGCCAGTGTGGTGGTGCTGAGGTTCTTAGGCTCCTGAGCACCAGCAATGAGAGCCTTGAAGAACTGTTCTCTCTGCAATATCATGCTGGTATGGATTAAATAGTGCACTTGAATAAAAAAGCAGGGGGCAGATTCCCAGCTATTTGTTTCTAGCAGTTTAGTTTGGGTCCCTAGACTGGGAGAGGTCTGCAATCACATAACAGAAGGACTGATCAAGTGACAGCTTGGGAGTGGAGGGATGGAATGGAAATCTTACCAAGCACTAAAATGTAGCAGGGTTTCCAAAGTACTCAACTTTGAGGCATAGTGAGGTAAAAACCTTCAGAGATGATTCCAGGAAGCTGCCCTCGCAAGTTGGTCCCAAGCAAGAAGAAAAAGCCATTTGAAAAAAGAAAGCCTCTCATTAAGTAAGGCAAGAGATATGCATGGGCAGTTACACACTGAAGAGCATTACCAGCAGGAGAGAGCGCTAGAACCTCCCCAGGTAAAAAGCACTGGAATTTAGACAGGTGATTATGACAGCTGATCTTTAATCAGATTGCAGTTTTATTTTACTTCTTTTCTATGAAACTCCCAGATTCTCTACCACAAGCACAACTCTGTTATGATTTCCCAGGCAAGAATTCTGAAGAACACAAAAGTCTACCACAATTTTAAGTGTACAAATACATCCTCTGGTTCTAGAGGTAAATAAACACTATGTGTGGGGGGGAGTGGTGTGTTAATACAGCAGCTCTGAAATAGGACAAAACCAAATGTTGAGGGATTTCGAGTCAAAACACTACCAAAAATGTATAAAAGTTTATTTTATGAATACATTAAACTAGTGTGCGCAGCACATACATATAAAAATAGAAGCAATTTCACAAACAATTGATTGGACAATTTTGTGTTTCTTGCAAATTTACAGTCTCAATTGTGAGTCCATATTGAGTCAGAATATGAGGTATATTTTAGTGAAAAAAAATAATGTGAGAACTTTGGCACCATTTTACTGTGCAAAATAAAATCTTGGAATTGAAATAGTGAGGTATACAAAAATTACTCTGCTTTTCCACTGTGTGTGTCTGCATCTCTGCATGTTTGGGGAAAATTCGATCACTTAAGAACATGATTCAGTTGCAGTCAAGACTGTTTTCTAACAGAGGTGGATTAGATCTTAAATTGTTATGGGATTTGCCTATGGAAGAAGAAACTTTGAAAATAGATATCAACTTCACAGAAGAATCCCATGTGCAAAATATGGGCAAAACAGGCTGGTGTGGGGCATTCACAACAATGCTTTCAAAGTTTGTAGCCTGTTTCATGATTCTGTGTTAATGCACACTGACAGTAAATGTGCTTTGAAAGAGACCACCACAAGAACTGTCAATAATAGGTTGCTGATTTGACCTTAATTTGGGAAACTCTTTTACTTTCATGAGTTTTCTTTACGTATTCACATATCCATGGAACTATTCCTTTAAATAAAGTTTGGCTTGAGAGTTTGCCAGACTATGCCCATATTCTCTCCTGAAACCAGGACACCTCCATATCATGTATGTTCAGCTTACAAATGGTTTGGTTTTTTTTTTCCTCTGTGCCAGCTCAACAAATTTATCCTGAAGTGTATAAAATGAGTAGTGGTCTTCCTTAATCCTCCTTCTTTCATGCAGGTGACAACAATGGCATCCTTCACTTCTGACAATGACATCATTCATTCACATATTAATCAGGACTCCTGGCACTTGGAGATCTTTTTTTTTATTTCAGTGTTGATCTAACTGGCATTGATATGTAATATGGAAAAAGCAGTGGTGTAAAGAGTAACCCAGCAGAGTGACTGGTGAGGCTTTCCAAATGCCCACCAAAACTGCATCCACAGGGGTCTGCAGTTATTAAGAACAAGCTTAGCTCAGCAGGCTGCATCCAAACAGACTTCCTGTGACCTGGTCTATGATTTTTTCTCACTGTTGACCAGTATGTGCAAAATGGAGTCAGTGAGTCTGATTCCCACCTTTTATGCCAGCTATCCCATCATTTATCAGTACTGGCAATGATAAATTACTCTCTGCTGTACTGGTTTAAAAGGGAACAGACTTCATCCTATCCTAAGGACACAGGTTTAAGCTGTAATCAGAAACAAACTTGTGTGTCAGCATTCAAACTATTATTTCTTCTATGTTCATGTACTCTTCTGTCCTTCAAACTTCATTTCAAAGACAATTAGGAATATAACACAAGGATACAGGTTGCTGGCTAATGTATTTCAGCACAGCTATAGTTTTCCTATCTGTACCTCTAGGGACTCTAGGTCGATGTAACTGTCTGATATCCTCCAAACTTTTCTCTGACCCACTCAAAACATCCTGCTGTTTCTCTAAAAATGCACATTTTTTTTTCCAAAGCAAACTGCTGCACACATTGTGAGTGAAGAAAGTGTGCCAACTTTGCTTCTCTCTACATACTGCAAGACCAGAAAATGAAGAGTAACTCCTTTCCTTCACCATATCCAAAGCATCCTATTCATGTACTGTAAGCAGTATTCCATTCTTTTTTCTCTTAATTTACACTGTGATGACCACTAGCACTTGAGCAAAATAAATTCAAGTATAAATCACACAAAAGTAGCTGGAAAAGTATATCTTGTTTCCAAAACAATTGTTTTGACAATTTGCAGAAAGCGTGGCTGTGGATACATCCTTGTAGATGTGCTCTTTGGACCAAATCCTCTGCAGCTCTAAACTAATAGTCTTACTGGGCTGGTTTACTCCAAGTGAGGATCTGACAGCGTTTTTCATGCATGTCAGAAGGCTCAAATTCATCATGAATAGGCACCTCCTGCAAATAGAATGGCATGTCAAGGCTGGACACAGCTACATTTTGACTGGACGTGGGAGATTATCTTGCACTCAGATGTTCACTTCTGCAGCAGTGTGGTCCATCTATGCTGAAAATGCTCATGCTCTGACATTGCATTGAATCTAGTTTCAAATTTAGGAGCACGCCATCAATGCAGGAATCCCAAGGCTTCTGCTAACTGACATTTATAGTGACTATTGACTTAGGGCCTCTTAAAATACTTTCAAAGGCAAAGAGAATGTAGCTTCATTGGTCATCTGGAAAAAGGTTGTCAAAATAGTGAGGTAGGGTTACACACTATTTGTATGGCTTCTAGGAGAGCTTTGGAGAGTATTTCATACTTTCATACAACATACAGCTTGCTGTGTTGTCTTTGAAATTGATGCTTTGCAAATGGCAGAAATTGGAATTACAGCATAAATTCCTCTGCTCCAACCCAGGAAGGCACGCTTGTACAAACTCCTTCTTCCACTGCCCTTCATACCTTAGTGAGGTATGATAGAGAAGAACCAAATATACTTAAAGCAGTAAATAGAAGAAAATTCAAAACAGAAGTTTTCCAAAATAACAGTTTGCTGGAAGCTGTCACGAGTTTCATAGTTTTTGTAAAACGCATCCTGCAGACCAGTTCTAGTTCTTAGACGTTAACAAGCTTCAGCCTAAGTGGAATACAGTGCCTTTAAATATCTATGTTCTTTTACATGTGTACACATAAAAAGGCACCTGGGCATCTAGAGACTGGGATGATTGATTATGTATGTAATTACAAAGATAGACACTCACACATCCCATGTCTATACATATACACATGCATTTATATTAAAGAAATACACATCTATATTTGAGGTGGGTCTAAACTGAGCTCACAAAATGCCAAGGGGGCAGCATTGAAAATCCTCAGCTCCAAATATATTTTACATTTAAGACCCATCTGTGATTTATCCTGTGTCCCTTCCTAAGGGAAATTCTATGTAGGTCTTCATTTTGCCAACAAGTCTGTGTGAGGAGACCCTGGAGAATCCTTTCAGAGACAGAGGGACTCTAGGGTAGACAGCTTGCTTGTGTTGTGGAATTGGCACCCTAACAATCAAAACAGATGGAGGCCTTCACAGGACAGAAGACAGTGTGTAGAACGGGAGGTACAGGCAAATATTCAGATGGAGTGAACTGCTTGAAGCTCTGGTGAAGCAAAGTCATCTGATTATTTGGCCCGTGATATGTAAACAGCTCACTGAGAAAGGTTTTTATCTGAGGTAATTAATATTAATTAGTAAATAACCTATGATTGATTGGAATATTATCCACAGCCATTCTATACCTTCCAAATACTTATCTTCCTTTGCACTCCAGCTTGCATTTTTCTCTGTTCAGCACCAAAGGAGGCACACAGCCATGTCAAATTTGTATGGAGTAGAAAAGAAGCAGCATCGTATTACATATGCTATGTGATGAATCTAGTACAAATATTTTTATCCAAATATACACATACATATATAGGTTTTTTTTTTCAATGAACAGTATAAATACTTTACCTGGGAGATTATTCCCATGTGCAAAATGAAACAGTTCTTCCTGGGATTTAATCTTCTGCTTTGCTCATATTCATATTCTTGGTAAAAAGTGGGTCACTGTCATAGCAGGAGAAACCTTGTTTCCTCTCTTCACTCTCCCATGTTTGCTGAGTGCTATGTAAGCACCATGGTAAGCATTTGATTCATATGCATTGTAGTTATTGGGCAGCAAGGTTTCTTTGAATTTGCACTCATCTTGGAAAACAGCCTAAAGAATAGGAAAGGGTAGGGGGAAGAACAAAGTGGGTATAATAAATATTTTGTGAAGGCTCAAGTCATATTTCTTACTAGAGTTTTTACAGAAGAACTTGTTGCAGTGTACAACAGGTGGTGCCAGGGTGACTGCATCCAACAATAAATCTTCCTCCTCAGTGCTAATTTGGTGTCAGATGAACTCAGATGCCACCTGTCCAGATAATGGACTGTGTACTTCCTGTGACAGATCAAGTTAATTCATCATTAATCATGGATTTCTTCATTTTATTTGCAAGCAATGATTTCTGTCAACATCATGCCCTTTCACTCAAATGATGTAGCTTTATTTCACGCCTCTCCTCTGCAAGAGGTTCTGTAACTATTTGCTTGAATAAGGCATTTGAATACGACCTCAGAGCAGCACTAAATCTTTTTTTGTAAATCATCAGTGATATTATATTTAACTGATAGTGAGATATGTAGCAGGAAAAGTTTTATCTTTCTTCACGTCACGTCACACAAATCCAATGAGAGGGAGTTATCCGGGAGAGGAAGTGCAAGCTGGAGACAGGTGCAAGGTGCAACGGTGCAAAAGCAGGAGACAAACACATAGCACCAAGGAAATTAGAAGAGAAAGCAGAATAATTCCTTGACATCAAATGTCTGGCACAAGAGACATCACCAGCGCTGTTCTATTTGGGCATCTTTGTAATAACACCATTCAAAGTTTGCAATTTTAACTTATGGCATTGCATTGTGCGAGGGAAAATGCATATCTCTTACAACTTTTAAAAATGTGTTTGAAAATAAGCAAGACAGGATTGAATTGGGAAAAAAAAAATCAAAGGGAACTCTGAAGACAAACTCTGCATTTGTTTAGAAAGACCTAGTCAAGCAAAGCAATTGGGCTTATATAACTTCTTAGGTGCTTGAAATCAGACACAAACCTTAAAATGCCCTCCCACTCTCATTATCTGTGTGAGAATGAATCTGTCAGATTAGAAATGGCTATGAATCCTTTGCAACATTTGGTATTTTATTAAGCAGCTGAAACACTGTTGAAATTAGGGCTGTTTCAAAGGAAGTGACTTTGCCGTTTTTTACAAAAAAAAAAAAAAAAATGAAGGCAACCAGTGCCATTCTTTACTTTGAGACAGACTGCTTTTGCCTATTGCCCAGACCCAGCCTCTTTCAAATGCACTTCCTAATGAGCACCTTTTCTGCTGAATGTTGAGACTGGAGATGCCTTGCTCAGGCCTCACAGATTAAATTGCATTTAGATGGCATAGCTAGTACTTTCTACATGAGGATGATGGTAATGATATTTCAGTATGACTTGCATACCATTGTTAATAGCTGCTATTGTTTTCCCATCCTTTGGGACTGATGTGAAGAAACTGGTCCTTAAAATAATCCCAGGCACATATGTTGACTTTGTAGGGTAGACTTCCTATTTATACTTCATCTTGTGGTTGGTTTTGGTAGGGGGAGGCATGTGGTCCTTATTTAACTCACAGTAGCCAGCATAGATAGCTCTAACTACGTCTGCTACACACACACATATGCACACACATACACAGGCCCCCTTGCCCCCCCATCCCCACTCCACCCCCATTTGCTTTACCTCCTTGGGATTTTTCCAGAGTTCACTCTTTTGCTTTGCATATAATGCAATGCAAAAAGGCATCAACAAGGTTCAGTCTTACTAGAATATGTTTGCAGTGCCTGACGCCTTAGAAGAAGCCATCTAATTAATCTGCACTGTTTGCAGAATACATTCATTTTCCTAGGATGCTCCCTGTACAATCTTATTGGAAAGCTGTAAAATAACAGACCTCTAACAGCCACGCTTCTTGTCACACTAAATAACACTGATGACACTGGGCTGGGCAGGCTCCCTGTAACTGAAAGGCTATTTTCTCTGCATGAACCAGAGATTTCCAAGAGGGTAAAAAAAACCCCAAACCTTTGCAGCCTTTGTTTAAGCCTTGAAAAACTATTTGCACTTGTACTCACCGTTCCATATAGCTTCCCCTTGTTGTTCATTGCGATGAAGAGTGCACTTTTCACACCAAACAGGCTAACAACACCTCTCTCTACAGTGGATATTTCAAAGAGACCTAAAAAATGAGAAGTTCAATAGAAGTGTTATCACAGAATTTATAGCTAATCAAAGGCAATTAAGATATAATTGTTTTATTTTAAAAGCCTAATGAATTTGTCATATTTTCTTTATTAGAATTATCTCCCTAGTAATAGAAGCAAATGGAAATCGTGTTTTTTCCTATATACTGTACGATTTTAAAATAATTATTCTTGAATTATAGTCACATTCTGTACAATCCTTTTGCTCTATCAAACTCTTTTGATCTGCCAAACTCTGTTGGGCTTTCTAATATATAAATTATTCTTACATAACATGTTATCATTACAGAGTACTTGTTATTGAGCTTTAGAGAAGTGTGGCTTGCATTTCAAAGTCCCCTATGATAACCTAACTTTCAAAAGCTTTTAGCAACTGCCCTCTAGAGGAAACTCAAATCCATAGAGCTAATGCTTATCCTTCAATATTACAGTTACAGAACAGCACCCATAAGAACAAGCAAACCAGGAACAGCAAGCCCCTTCCATGACTGGGTGTCCCAAAAGTACTTGTCAGCTAGGATTCAGAAATCATACTTTGGCACTCTGAGCTCAGCAACAACTTCCTGAATTCAACAGGCAAATGAGAAGGTGAGGAGTGAGCAAATGCAGCAGAGAGACAGTTTTCAACATGGTTTGTCTTTTCTCATCTGTACAGTAAAGCAGAGTAAAAATAAATTGCATCAAAATTTGTCTAAGCATTTGTGACGTTTCAGACTGGAGAGTCCTAATGTTTATTGATCCCAGAGACTTTCAAAAGTCAACAGATGTAGCACAGATTAATAATAACAAGTAATAACATTTGCATTCTATGAAGGGTAATTACTAGAGTTCACAGCAATTAAGTGACATCTATTCTATTTCATTTCTGGATGCAACTCACTGTATTGGTTTTCATTGTGAACTCCGCTTATCCTTCCGTCTGGGAGGATTTGAAGGTGAAACCCGATGCCCACGTTGCAGTAAAGCCTCCGCTGCCTCTTGATTCCTAGCAAATAGTCACTTTCCCAGTTCACATCTGACTTCTCCCCTGACATCCCAGCAATGGACCTGGACAACAGAGATTGCCATCCTCTTTCCAGCAATGTGCCATTAGTTCTGCTTACAACTGGATGTGTTGAAGCAATCCCAGCTAGAAAACCCAGGAGAACGAAAGCAGGCAACGTCCAGTGAATGCTGGCTTCGCAGGACATAGTGATGAGAAGTCTTTGTGCAGTGGCCATCCGGTTCACCTCCTGGGCACGTGGTCAGAATTAATGGCCCTAAAAATACCGCCCTTCTTGTTTTTCTCCCTTCAGCATGGTGGCAGAGGCTTATTTTTGGAAAGCAAATAGAGATTGCTGACATGAAACTAAAGCCCGATAGCAGTTGGGTTGGAAGCAGAGACAGGCCAGCAGGACTCAAACTGGTGGGGACCATGTTTTGTAGATCCAGCTCTCCAGTGGGCAGCCTCAGTTATATTTGATTGACCCATCTTTATAGTGCAGAGACTGTCCCTCCCCACATCATCACTCTGACATCAACAGCTTGCCAAAGGTAAGTCTGCCACGGCTGTAACACTAACCTGCCATCCTCCCAGGCTGGCTGAGGTTTGATGAATGCTGTCACCCAAGAATGGAGGCAGGAATGGGGTTTCATTGGCTGTTGAAAGCAAAGGAGTCAAATTAGTCAGGCAGTCAGAGGCCTCACAGGCGGCTTCCTTATTTAGAGAAGAAGGTGTAAAAACAGTTATGGACCTCATCAGCGAGCAATGAAAACTTTGCAGTCACTTCCTTGGCGGCACGATCACTGAGTGTACCTCAGGGCAACTCAATATTCGGGGAGAATTGGCTTGAAGTGGCCATTGCTCTTTTTGTACATACCCAGAAAATTCAAGGCACCTCTTACTTCAGCGGCCCATGAGCTAACAACTTGTCTGTGCCTCTAAAAAGAGTGCTCCTGGCTGAATAACAGAGGTAAGCCATGTTAAAGGGACAGGAAGTCCTGGAGCTTGCTCCTACTGTTTTTATGCAAGCACATTTCTAACGCTTGCAGTGGCAATTCTGCTGAGCAGGGTGTGCAGGCTGGAGCACGGATCTTACAGCTACACATAGCTGGGGACATTGCTATGTTCTCAAGTGTTCATGTGTTTTGCTGAGGTGGGTTCCAAATGATCACATTTATTTGAGGAGGGTGTGTGCCTCTTGCAGGGGTGCAATGGTGTTCATGTTTGCAAGACAAGGGCTTAAGTGTTAAAGAAGAGGAAAAAGGAAAATGGTCACACCTACCTACTTTTTCACTGTCTCTTTTCCTCAAGCCCAAATACTCCCTTTTTTTTTGGTCATAATCTTAATTTTCCTCTTCTTCCATTTGCTCAGACTGTCTTACTTGTTTCCCCCCATTTTGCAGTGGTGCTGTTTCAACTTCTTCAGAGCTGGACAGATTATACTTCTATCTTAATTAGGTTTGCGGGTTTTATTAACATATTAGTAGGATGAGAATGGCTGAGATTTATGCAAATATTTTTGCCAATATCTCTGTCAGCTTTTCACTGCACAGAACTTTCATTGTCTATGTCATTTGAGATGCCTGCATGTTAATAAGGAGAGTATCTGGAAGCGTAATTGACCTGAGGACACCCGGTGTGACATACAGCTTCACATTAACAGGGGTGTCATATGAGGCCTTGAATACTGCAGATACTCATGCAGGAGCGTGGCGAGCGAAGGGGAGGAGATGGCAGCCCTGAGGCAGGTGAGTAGTTAGATTCAGTGACATATGAAATACTGATTATTCTTTTGAGAGAGGCTCAGCTGTAAAAAGATTGGGAAACACTGGACTAGACCTTGGCTTATGCCAGGTGGCGTTTCAAAGCCTCTCTGCCTTTGTTGAAGCAGCACTCAGAATATCTTCTGCCTTTTGCTTGCAAAGAAAATCTTCATACCCTTTTCTCTCCTGCCTTCTCATCTCATGACTTTTCAGCTATGCAAAGTGCATATATAATTTTTAGCACAGAATAATACTAGTATTTTGCACTCCCTTCACAGCTTCAGTCTTTACGAGAGGCCAGTGTCGGTGGGAAACAAAGCCCACGGTCACTGTTATGGGGATGGAGCACTGATTTCCTGGGTTGTCTTATGCTACAGTCTAAAGACCTGCCCATTCACAATGCATGTGATTCCTAGGAACATTGCCTAATCTCAGAGCCATAATTGTATATAAAATATGAATTGTAATATTTTATTTCAAATTGATTATTTTTTTCCCCTAGAGAATGTTTCAAGTGTAATTTTGCAGTTTGCTCATGATCAGTGTCCTAGGAGGGAAATCAGAATACAGCTGCCAATCAGCAGCAAAACAGTATTTGGTGGTTTCATGGGCTGAGGGTGGAGGGTGCAGAGCTGGCTTTCCATCAATTACTTTTGATCACCTTTGCATCTTTGTGTCTCCTTGGTCCAAGGCATGGGCTAAAAGAGCTTCTCTAACTTGTGCTGGCACATCTGCCACTGCAGATTCCCTACAAGCTATTCTGATGGCTGAAGTCAAAGGAACACTTTGTGGGATGCACCCTGTCACATTCCGGTACTCTTGATCCTAGAATGAATAGTAGATGACAGTACAAGAAGCTGGGATAAATTTTGCCAAGTCTATGGGATGCATTTCTTTGGCTTTTAGTCAGACCAACTGGAAAGTGACTGCTGAGAGCTGTGGTGGGGCAGGGTAGCTAGAGCAGGGAACAACCTCCCACCTGCAGTTTCTTGCTGAGCAAGTAGAACTGAGACCATACTGTATGGAAGGCTGGCTTGATTGCTTGCTTGCAAAAATCAGGACTTCTCTGGCTTGATCTGGAAACCAAAACAAATAGCTAAAACCTGTGATTTCAGGGGGGATATCTGGCCCTCTTAAGACCAAAAGTCTTGGTATCTGGCCTAAGACCAAATGTGCAGCTGGGAGACGAAGTCATGTACTGCTCAGCTACTCTGCATTGGAGCTGAAATGAGTCTTGAACCATTCTGTAGTCTGATCTGTGGTCAGCTGGCTGCTGAGTTTTCTCTGTATTAGCAAGGTCGTCTGAAGATAAGTTGTTGTGCAAATCCTGGAGCTTCTGATTCAATTAGGCAGGCCTTGTCTCCTCTAAAAGGTGTCTCATTCTGGTTAAACTTGTCCTCTGGGCTCATGAAGTAAATGTCTCCTGAAAACACACTGTAACCTTTTGATTTTCAAATAGTATGTTGTCCTGGCTTCATGTGCCCAGTGAAATTTGGAAGGCATCAAGGGAGACACCAATACCATTTGCAGTAAAATAAATCCTGTGGTAAAAATTTACTTCAGCAATCAACCTCAAAATCTTAAGACTCAGACCGAGAGTGCTTACCACCTAACTAAGTAACAAGTTTTCATTGTCAGTATTTTAGTACAATATTAAAATAACATCCCCCTTTGGAACACAGCAGTATGAATCCACTTTCAGATGGTCTAGGAAAAGCCACACAGCTGAGCAGTAACATGATATGGATGCAGAGCATGTCTTTCAAAAATGCATGATGACTTAGGGTCCTAAGTTCCATTTTCAAATCTCTTAAAAGTCTCTCCCTATTTTAAGGCCTGGAAAGAGCAATCCATCATTCAAATGCAGAAGGACAGACTAAAATTTTTCACCTTGCCTGTGTTGAAGACCCAGGCTGGTGGTGGAACAAAGAAGGGAGATTTCCAGGTGTCAAATCTGACTATTGCAGGCTCTAGATAACTTGCATAAAACTCTCCTAGTCCAAGCATGACCATAGAGCCCCATCAGACCAACTTTAGGCTAACAAAATTTGTTGGACAGCATGCAGGACTATTATGAGTGAAATATGAATTATAACATGAAATCAACCGAAAGAAATAATAGAGCAATGGTTGCAGGGATGGTCTGTAGTGATATCCAAGGACCTGTCTGATAACCATAAAACTGGTAAATACTGAGGAGTGTTGTTGATATCAAGACTAGATTGGACTAGGGCCACAGCATGGACGATTAGTCAGCAGAAGACCTGAGCTCTGGTAGCAGGAAGATGACAAAAAGCACTACAGCACACTGTATTTGTTATTCTTCTTCCTGTTATCCAACAGAGAGGCAGATTTGTAGCCATACAGATACCCAAAATGAATAAATACAACAAGGGACAGCAACCTTGCCTAAGACTCTTGTGAAGGCTGAAACAAGCTTTTGAAGCAAAAGTATCACCTCATTACAACTCCTGACTCTAAATTATATAAAAGACCTGTTCAAACCTAGTGTCGTAGTTTAGCCCCATTTGGGACCAAGCTACGCAGTCTCTCTCATTCTCCCCACCCTCCAAGGGAATAGGGAGAGATAATATAAGAAAAAAAGGCTCGAGGTTTGAGATAAGGATTGGGAGATATCCTTACAGTTACCCTTATGGGCAAAGTAGACTTGACTTGGGGAAAACTATTTATTTATTATTAAAACCAAAGCAGGATAATATTGAAGAGAACAAAGTAACTTCCCCCCACCTCTCCTTCTTCCTGGGCTTAAACTTAATGTCAATTATGTCTACTTCCTTCCCCCCTGAGAGTAGCACAGGGGGGAAGAGGGAATGGGTGTTACAGTCAGTTCATCACACATTGCTTTATACCGCCCCTTCCTCCTCAGGGGAAGAACTCCTCACATTCCTCCCCTGCTCCAGTGTGGGGTCCCTCCCGCGGGCTACAGTCCTTGATGATCCACTCTGGTGTGGATTGTTTTTCCACAGGGTCCAGTCCCTCAGGAACAGCTGCCCCAGCGTGGGCCCTACACAGGCTGCAGGTGGATCTCTGCTCCTCGATGGGCTGCAGGGACACAGCCGGCCTCACCATGGGCTGCAGGGGAATCTCTGCCAGGAGAAAGCAGCATTACTTCTCCCCCTCCTTCTTCACTGCCCTTGGCGTCTGCAGTCGTTCCTCTCACAAAAAATTCTTCACAACAGGCAGGCAGACGCTTCTCAGGTTCTCTTCACATCTCATCTCCTCTCCACTTCTTGTAGCTGGGCTGGGCTGAGTCAGGCCCAGTCGGCCACCCGGTGGGGGGCCAGAGGGTGAGGGCTGCAAGGCCCACAAGCCTTGTGCCTCCCCCTCTCTGCTCCCGCTCCATCTTCACATCTTCTCCCATTTTTTTTTTTGTTTTTCCCCTTCTTAAATAACATTGCAGAGACTTTATCAGGGAACATTCTGCCAGCAATTCACTCAGCCCTGGCCAGCGGTGGGTCCACCCTAGGCCCGGCCTAATCCACCAGCCAAAGTGGAAAGTTCTAGTAGCTTCTTGCAGAAGCTGCTACTGTAGCCCCCCCCCTCACTAAACAAAACCTACACACCTTGTTTGCTATCACCAGTCGAAAAGAGCCTAAGATACGTAATGAAGAGCTATCAGGGGGCCTCCCTTGTCCTCCATGTCCACATAGGCTGCTTGGGCACATGTATCTTTACCCATGTGCATACATGGGTAAGAGAGTGGGTAAGTTATACAACTTAGAAAGCCATTTAAAACAATTATATTTTCATTCTGCTACAAGGGTTGTTATTGAGTTTTCACATGCTAACCTCTTACAGTCAGGCACAAATACAGAACACATTGCTGCTGTATTTTCAGAGGGAAGAGGGGGAAAAAAAAGCTAACTTGCTTGGAAAAAATCTTGGGTTACTGCTTATTCATGCTAAAGTCGTATTCTGAAGAGGATATGTCAAGCACAGAAATATCAAACATACTGATCTTTTTCTCCTGAGGAGTTACCACAGAAGCTAGTTCATAGGGACACGGAGTAACTTTGCTGTGTTTGCATACAGACAGGGTTATGGGCAAATCTTGCTCTTAATGACACAACCACATATTCTGTCCTGTGCTTATGCCTGTTTAAAGCTTGGCATAGAAACCAAGAGGCAGGAAGCCCTCTGGGAAAGAAAATTGTGTTTCAACTTCTCTTCTATTCTAAGGTCTGGGAGAAGAAAGTAGCCCACATAGCCTGCAGAAGAAGTTGGAGTGGAGTTGGAACGGAAACAGCCAAAGCTACTGGTGATTACAGTAACTTCCCTGTGGAGCTCTTGCTAGTGCAGGCTGAAGGAGACTTGGAGATCTGGAGCGCTCTGCAAGTGCAGAAAAATCCTTCTGTGTTGCAGATCTGACAGTGAGAGATATATTTTAGTGCAGTTGACTTTATAGTCCTTTTTCATTTGTGGCACAATAAAATCTCACCAAGAACAGTTTTGAGGTGGCCATGTCTACCTCTGAATGTCTTATAGAGGTTGAAATGACTGCCGTAAGACAGAGCAGTGACTCCACAGTGAACCTGTGGATTCCCAATCTGGTGTTCCGCACACAAGCCCACACAGTCTCTCTCATCACCTCCTCAGCTGTTCCCACTCCACAAGGACAGTCCGAGGGCAAAATGTTGAGCTTAAAAAAAAGAAGTGACAGCCACCAGCCCCCACAGAGATCTGTTTGGTGTTATTTACTAGAAGAGTAGAATGACATGGAACATGCTTAATTTGATTTTAGTTTGTTGCATGCATGGTTTTCTCATTACGGCAGGATCAGGGACACTGCAGGAACAGTGATGCTAAAAGCCCCATTTAGGAAAGCAAAAATAACTTATTTTTGTTGGTGGTAATGATGAGGTTTTGTTCAGGAGACCAACCAGCCAGATCTCTGGGTGATTCTTGACTGTGCAAGCCATTCAGATTATTTGCTGTAGTCCAGTAGAGAAGGTTAAAGGCAATTTCTGCCATTTGCCAGGTAACTGTGTCTTCCTTGTGTTGTATACCATTAGCTCAGTCGAGGACATTTTCTTGTACATCAGTTCTTCATCTGTTGGTCTGGATCCCTCCTCAAATTTCAGAGAAGTCTGAATCCTGGGCCTTTTTTACAGTCATCTGAAATCTTTCCAGTTTTGTCAAGCTTTTTTTTTCTGGAGTGTGGGCAACACTGAGGGTCTAAAGCTTGTAATACAGTTTTGATAGCCATTATGATTTGTTGTTTAATATCAGTAGAAAGGATTCTTCTTTGACATCTCCTCCTGTCCTCCACAATCTTCCCATTTCCCCTGCTGTATTGGTGGGGGAAGAGAAAATAGGAAGATGCTGGGTGGATAGACACAGCATCTCTGAGTCCTGACCACAGCTACCTGAGGGGTGGAAGTGAAACCCCCCAGATCCCTGGTACTCACAGAGTACGGTTTTGTCTTTAAATGGAAAACAAGACTTGATCCAAAGCATAACATATTTCTAGCACACGACTGGATTGCTCACTGGTCCCCAGGAGGTGAGGGAAAGCAACACTACTTCATGTTTTGGCTGCACTCACTGCATTTGAGGTCATAAGGCAGACAGGTGTGTAGCCCTTGTTGTCATGTTGCTTTTCCAACAGAGGAAGGCTGAATGAGTTGCTGCAGAGTGAGGGGAAGGAGTCAATATGCAGGGCTTCCCCCCACAAAAGCAGAGTAAAGCAGAGCCTGGTTCTATGAGCCTGGTTCTACCTGGTTCCTTTGGTCGCTGACACCAGTGTGCTGGCCCATGTGCAGTGAGTGTCTAAGCTTGCAGTACAGTCAGTGGGGTCTAGTTAATACAGTTAGGGAGCCCAGTAGATGCCTTCCTCAGGATGGCCTGAAGCACTCTTGGGACTCCACTACTTACATTGACAAGGTCTGTGTTTCACAGGAGCTGAGACACACAGAGACACTTAAAAGCAAGTCTTTTACTCTGGAGATTAATCCCTTCCCTCAGCACCCGGCAGCCTGCCTGGGAACAGAGCAGTAAACAGACGGGAAGTAAAGGTGTGTGAGCTGGTGTAGACAGCAGCATCTACAGTAACAGTGTCAGCATGGAAATCTCTTGCTCCTCTCTCCGAATGGTATAGACACGTTTCTCAATCAAACCCTGAAAAGCAATCTCAGACTGTAGACTTCATACATACTTGCATTAGACGAATGTCTCGGTATCCTGGCTGCAGTGTCCTGGATGTTTGGGGACGGGAGGCATTTCAAAGAACATGTTCCTTTGTTTTGTCCTACAGCATTTGCACATTCCCAGCTACATAAGGGTGCAACGTACCCATCATGGTATTGCATGTAGAAAAAGAGTAACCCTGTAGTAGCTCATACAGGGAGGAAATTTAGACTGTCAATGATATTACTGAAGGACTCATATTTTCTCCTGCCCTTCCCCATTAATCTTCTGTCTGATTCCTTAACAACCTGAGTAAATAGTGAGTCAGAGTCGCAGAAAGATTTACATTAGAAAGGACCTGGGGAGTTCATCAAGTTCAACCTCCTGCTCTAAGCAGTGTTAACTCCAAAGCAAGAGCAGGTTGCTCAGTCAAATGCTAAACCTCCTCAGGCAGCAGCAACAGCAGGGCTGCTCCACAAGGGCAGGCAAGCCAGCAGCTGAGGGTGACTACAGCATGGGGAGGGGCAGTGCCTTCAGCCAGGGCACAGTCCCAGGTCCTCACCAACACCCAAACTGTGTGAGCAGAACAGGGGTGGTGATAATACTAACAGGTCCCATTTCTTTGTTATTTAGTACAAATAAGTTGATTCCTCGGACTGATTAAAAGGGACTCGAGGTTAAACTGGATCTACAGGAGAATTTTTCATTCCCTCTTTGAAAATGTGCATGTAAAATTATATCCTGTTCTCATCACTAGTGGTCTAGTAAAGCTGCAGGCTGCATTCTCAGAAAGCTACCTAGAGAGGCAGCTCTGGTGACTAGACAGTCACCAGAAATTGATCCAAAGAGAAACATCATTGGCTAAATTAAGAAATGGGGCCATTTCACTAATACAGCAAAGGAGGCTCAAGCTATACCACAGCTTATTGAGGAGCTCCAAATTTGTGTAGACCTTGCAACAAATCAGGAATGCAAGACAGGTGAGCTGTTTAAGGCAATATAACTGATAAGATGTAGTTCTGCAAAGAAAGATTAATGGGAAATGTGTGTCTAGCAAATGGAGAAAAAGGGAGAAGAATAGCAAAACCACATCATTTTGAGACAGAAAGTTGATAATGTGGTATTGAGATACCAAAAGAGACTGGAAAGAATTTTGCAGGCATATATGTGGAAATTTATCTTGGAAATTATGAGGAACATGTCATATCTGCAAGGGCCTACAAGAAAAATGTAGAAATGGTTAAAGTGCAGAGCAAACACTAAAAAATATATGGAGAATAGAGAGTTAGTAAGTACTGTGTCTTACATCATCAAGAACCAAAGATACAGGGCAAGTGGCTGGGATCCACCAGTACCTAACTTCTAGCAAGTTGCACTTTTGGAGTCTGTGGTCTCTGATGATGTCCAGGACCTTACTAAAAAAGCATCTTTCTGAGACAAATGAATATATTTTTTCTTTGCTAGGAAGCTAATGCTCTAAAATGCTACAAACAGCTTATCAATAGTCCAATCCTTGCTGAGCGCACCTTTAGCCTTTCCTTGAAAATCTTCAATGTCCTTCAGCCCCCTGTGCATCCTAGTGGCTCTCCACTGGACTCACTTCAACTTATTGACCTCTCTCTTGTGCTAGGATGCCCAAGACTGGACACAGCACACCAGATGTGGCCTCGTCAGTGCTAGCTACTGGTGAGTAGTAGAATTATCACTTCCCTTGACCTCCTGGCTACATTCTTGCTAATGCAGCCCAGTATGTGGTTGGCCTTCCTCACCAAAACTACTACTTTAGGGTCAGGTCGCTCTCCACCAGGATCTCCAGCCTCTTCTAAAAGCAACACTGCTCCCTCACTAGTCAGTGCCCAGCCTGTACTACTGCCAGAAATAATGTCTTCCCAGGACCATGGCTTTGCATTTGTTAATGCCAGACTGCCTGAGAGTCCTATCAACTCATTCCTCCAGCTTTTCAGGGTCCCGCTGAATGCCAGCCTTACCCTTACCTTTTCCTACAATTTGTTGTTGCCAACTGCAAACTTGATCAGTTAGTGAAAATAAACTAATCTAGTGCTAGTGATGGATTCTCTCTCAAATGCCTATAACATTTATGCAGCACATTTTTTGTACTTTCCAAATTATTATTCATTGTGATTTTGTACAATGTGGTCATCCCACATAGTACTGATAGTAAAAAACAATATAAAAAAAAAGGAGGTTGGGTTTTTGCCAGGAAAGATCTTGTTCTTTAACGTCATACTTTTAACATCCTCTTTTTAATCAGTGTATGATTCTAGATGTTTTGCTACTAATCCATGACTGTACAATACAGTTAAAACTGACTGAAGCCCCCCCAAGGCACAACCCAAAGTCAAAATGAGATCAGTAAGCCCAGTTTTAATGTGGTAATTATTACAATCATCATGGGACATATTTTAATAACCTGCAAGTCCCATTTTCAGAAAGGAATCCACCTCTCTGTGTTAAAATATCCCCTGCTCCCAGTGTATCAAGGGGTCCTCTATACTAGTGCTGTTTTTCACACTCAAGTCTGGGACCTGTTGAGGAGCTGGCTGTGAGTAACTAGGATATCAGTGTCCTCTCTCCAAATATCATGCAGGTTTGCAAGTTTCTCTAGTTCAAGACTGCCTCCTTCCTTGCCTTGAAATGATAATTTCTGATTCTTAGTCTGATATAAAAGTAGCAAATCTGAGCACAAAATAAATGCTTTGTATTTAAGGCTTCAGCCACCTTGTTATTTCTTCATCAAGAATTACAATGTAAGGTATTTGTTGTGATGGCTTTTAACATATGGAAGATCAACATCAGATTCCTAAAATATTCTGAAAACCAGTTATAGCTTTAACAGTGACTGTAGTTAAATATAAAACCTAAGTAATTTGTTCTATTAAAAAGTCAGAGTCTTATTTTTATCAAGTGATGTTATGAGGGCATGTTCTAAATCAGCCAAAAGCTCTTGGAGCAATAAGAGCTTCACTTCTGCAATTTTTAACAGCCCAATTAAGTTGGTGTGGCTTCTTTGTTCATTTCATTAGCACAGAATTCTTCCTCGGACACAGACCAGATCAGGCAGACTCTAGAATATTAAGCATTTGAAGAAGACATAGACAAAGAAAATGCAAGAGCTGAATAATAACGTTGAGTTTATTTTTCGCCTGCAAAGATGAGTCTTGTTTGGACAGGGCCACGTTCTAATGGGCACACCGGACTAACAAGTGAAAGCACACATCTCATGCATTCATATAACATTTCTCCTCTGGACATCCATCTCCAAACTACCATGCACTCCTGCCTATGCATGGGCCTAGTTTAAGATTACACTGCCAATGATGATATGCAACTATTCCAAGCATCCTTTAACCATAATGCGTATTCCATGCAGGATTAAAGAATAGTTTGTCTTATGCACACTAGACAGGAGGTATGGAACAGGGTCAAGGCAAGCATGTAGCAGAGCTCTGAAATTTCCTTTTTGATCAAGCAAGTAGTGAGCATATGTTCGCAGCTGGAATGTGTGCTCAACTTACTTTAGTGGAGTTTCAGCACTGACCTTTTGCTGCATTCCTCCAGCAGCAGTAAAATGGTTCTGCTTAAGTAAACTGACATATACCACATGCAAACCCAGCTGTCTTCTCCAGCCCACCATTTCGCCTACTGTTACAAAAAGCCTGAAGGCATGGGAATGCTGTAATTTAATGTGCAATAACCTCTCATTAAAATAATGTTGTGAAAAGTAATTGTGCTCAGGGCACAATAAAATCCACCTTGAGAAACCAGTTTAAGAACTGGCCACAAGAGTGCATGTTAATGTGTCGTGGATTCTTGTACTTTATTACTATCTAGTTGACACAAACACAGGAGGTTAAAGCCTTTTAATACCATCTCCTGCTGAATCCTGTTGCTATATCCAGCTTGACCCATCCTTACCTCTCTTTGGTTGCTTTGTGTTTGTCATCTTTGTTCTTGTTCTGCTTTGTTTTTCTAAGTGTCTGGCAGGTCTGGCCTGTGTATGACTCCACTGTAAAAATTAAGACGGTTTGTGCAGAAAGTAGGTGACCCAGTAAACAGTTATTACTGGGTAGAATGCTTCTTTAGAGAGCTACTCGTAAGGACTGCCATCAGTGTAAGCAGACCATGGGGAAAGAGCCAGATTATGCCCTTATAGTGTGGCATTGCACTATGTGCAGACGGAGGCTTTCCCAGACGGTTTGTGATTCCAAGTACCCCTATTTATGAGATGTGTTAAACTTCAGACGTGTGGGCTTGGCTTTCAGAAAGTGCTGAATATCCCCCTCTGAAAGCCAACCTGCTTAAGCTGCTTTAGTTTGGATACTCAAAAAAGAAAATGTTGCTTGGTGTTTGGATAGCCAGGAGAGAACTTTCCTTTATGTGCATGGTCTGAGCTTCCTAAAAGTCATAACTGGATGCATCTTTCCCCATAAAAAATGCAGAAAATGCACAAATGACATGGATCCAGCATGTACTGTACACAGCCTGTACTGCCACATTTTGGATGCCTTTTTGAGGGGGGAAGATTCACCCTGATGAATAGGAAGGGCAGTCAAGAAAGATCCAAAGATCCAAAGGCTCTTTTTTTTTTTTTTTTTAAAACCTCTCATAGGAATTAGGGTGCTGTCTCCACTGCCCTGCTCAAATAAATACCTCAGCCTTGATCAAGTTTTCTTCCTACTGCCATGACATCAGCTGAAAGATTATCACCTACTGCTACTCATTGCTGTTGCCTTTTTACTATAACGGAGGTGGGTCAGTTTATATAGGGCAACCGAGGAGCTCTTCTGACCCACCTTATTTTATCTACAGAGGCTCAGGGAGCGTTTTGGGGAGCATCTCACCCAGTAGAGGTGGTAACCTTCAGCAGAGAGGGAGTCAATCAGGGTGACCAGCCACAGGCAGTTACCCCCTCAGTGGGCAGAGCTGCAGCTGGAGAACAAGGAGAGTTCAGAGCTCCTCTAGTTTTCCAGCCTCTCTAAGTAAAGCCCCCTTCCTGATGTGTTTGCTCCCACACAGGTGCTCAGCACTGTAGCACTTCTCCTGCTGCAGGTTGAACCCAGAGTCCATTCAGGCTCCTGACAGCAGCAGAGGAGCATTAGTCACCCGGGAATGACAGCAGCCAGCACAGTGACTATGGAAGCACTATGTACTGTAGTTGTAAGGGAATACTAAAGGGTGCCTGCAAAGGCCACCAGATTCAGTCCCTTCTCTCAGGCCTAGATTTGTAGCACCAAACCCATTTTTTTTTTAAGTTAGGCACCAAAAAGGAAGCAAGGTCAGCCTGGGTTTTTTTCTGCCATGGCAGGGATGTCCTGTATTTCTATATATTTGCCAGAATATAAGACTACATCAACCTCTTTGAGGCAGGAAACTGAGATTATAGGCCCACTTTGGCCTGAAGATGTTCAAATCTGACTCTCTTCTGAGAGTGGTTTGACTGTCAGGGGAAAAGAGTGTGTTAAGAAGCCGGGCTTGGATGGAATAAGGGATGAATGAGAAAGAAACTACCACTCTTAGCACACGTCCCAGAAGCCAGGGAACATGTGGATGGGGCATGTGTCCTCACTGCATGGCAGGGGTGTTTCCAGTCTATATGAAAGCCTTGTGTGAAGTTCAGTTTATACACTCAGAAAGACACCAAACCTGGGTTGGAAGCACAACTGAATGCTGAGGCTATTGTAGACAGAAGTGGAGTTAGGAACAACACCCTTGACTGTGAAGTCACCCATGAAGATGACTTCTTATTGTCATAAAATCTTATTAAAGAGGTACTTTAATATGAGCATAAATTTGAGTCTGGATACACTTGATATTTCTGCAGTTAGACAAATACTTGTTTTCTGAATTAGGGCCCCACACAGTTCTGCAGTGTTGCAGTCATAAGTAAATCAGTTCTGCGGCATTGCGGTTATAAGTAAATCAGTTCTCCACCTTGATTTTGCATGTATGATGGGTCTGATTTATTTTAGCTGTCAGACAGACAGGCTATAAGTTTTCCAACAGCACAAAAAGGTGTCAAGTTTTTGGTAGTCAGAGGATTCCAGAGTGCTGGGAGTTGCTGAATCCAGCCCAAATCCAGCCGCGGGTGCTGTAGCTCCATACCCCCAGGTCCAGACAGTAGCAAGGCTGAGCGTGTGTTCTCAGTAGGCACACATATACACAATACATACATATCTACGTGGCCAGTCCTACAGATAACACAGGCAGACAACACAGCACCAAACCAAACACAAACAGCCCCAATGGTCTCATACTGTTACTTTCCTTGATAGATTGGGATGAAAGCCCATTGGTGGAAAATATACCTGCATGTGTGTATACATACACATAAACATACACATGCACATATATGCTGTATACATCCAGTAGCTGGTGTGCTTTTAGACACTCAGTCTATCCAGTAACTTCCCCCCATCTTCAATCTCCCCTTCTGTTGGCACTTGGATATACGAGCCCCCAAGTCCTCTACCTCCTCATACACCTGCACAGATAGACACAATGCCCTCTGGTTCCTCCTTATAACTGGACTGAGATGCTGAGTGTCTCCAGCATCTGGACCCTGGATCCCTGGTCTCCCCATTGCCTTATGCAGAGATGAACACAAACAGATCTTTCCACTACCCTCCCAGCAGCTGGCCCCAAGACACCACAGTCCCTCCAGTAGCTGACTCTCGGACCCCCTGGTTGCTTATGGCCACTCCAATACCTGGCTGCCAAGTCTCTTACCGAACTTGTGGGTAGTCCAGCGTGAGCAGTACACAAACTCACACACAGACAATAGGCACGCTCTCCAGTCTCCCCTGTTGTGGGTTCCTCAGACTCATGGGCCCTTTTGACCCAGGGGCCACTCACCAGTGGCTGGCACTCAGACCTCCATACTCAGAGATGTGTGCAGACTAGAGAGCCCCTCACCCAGGAAGACAGCCAGGAACAAAAGTTTAATAAGAAGACAGAAGAGACTGCAGTGACCAAGTGCAAGGTGTAGCCAGACAAGTTTACTGACCACCAGCCTGTTTACGTGCAGTTGTTCCATTTTCACCTCTTACCCCTCTGTTTTTCCACCTTTGTTCCTCCCTAGTTCATTTTGATCCCTCCCTCCTCACCTCTGGTCCTTCCTCAAACATTCCATAATATGTCTCGTGCAATCCCCAAATGCTTTTTCCCCAGCATGCCCTACTGAGGCCCACACCACTGTAAGCAGTAGTCCCCCTCAGTCTGTAAACTGAGATGGGGAGATCCTCTCCAGCCAACTCACCTGGTGGGTCTCACACCCAGACAATGGGGCTGATCAATAAATACCTACTTAATTAATAAATACCTACTTACTGTAAAATAAATATGGGGAGAAGAAAGGCTGGAAAATGTTGTTGTTTGCTTTCAGCAAATTATTTCCCACTCTAAGTAAAAGATATACTGTTGTCTAAAGTGTGGTGTACACAGATAAGGAATCAAGATGACTGAAAACCCCTTCCTTTAAACTCCTTATATAGGAATACTGTTAATGAGTTTTGCACATCCTAAATATTTTTGAAAAATTAACACAGTCTCTTTAATGGAAATAGAGGCTTGAGATCATGCTATCATAGAAATATTGGTTGGAAGGGACCTCTGAAAGTCACCTAGTCTAACTTCCCACTTGAAGTGGGACTCTTGCCAACTGTAGAAAAGATCAAGCCGTGGCTGACCTTCATGCCATATTTCCAGCCATAGAGAGATATCCATCTAACTTAACATATGATGATTACTATAGGGCTAAGAATAATTCTCTGACTAGGGTGATCTTTTGAATACCCTGGATGGTATCTTGTATCTGATTCAATTTGTTGCAAAGACCTTCTGCAATACATTTTTTTTGTTTTCTTTTTCTTTTTTTTTTATAAACCACAGGTTAAATGTTCAGAGCTTTCTCTTTTTCTGCAAGGGACCGGATCTTGTGAAATCATAAGCACCTAAAAAACGTTACTAATGTGAATGAAAAATGTAAGTGTATATTAATTTTCTTCCTTTTTTGTAAGATATGCACTACCTACACTGATACACTGCTAACAAAGGGGCTTTGGGAAGTATATGTTTGAATGGTGAGGAGCTTTATATATTATTACTAGTAAACCATCTGCCCATTGGTGATTTAAGCATTTTATGACACTTATCCAGCACTCTTGTACCGGATCTCAATTTTGTAAGGGTGAGTTTCATGACCCATGGTTTTCAAATGAAGTAGTTGGAAGGGGATGTGTTGGCTAAAAATGCCATGAGGCATTGGAGACACCAGGGAAGTAAGTCTTATTCTTTTGATGTCCAGTCTGGATTTTGAGCCTTTAGATCTGGCTGCTAGACCATCTTTTGTTTAGAAGAGTTTCAAAGATTTGATGTGTTGCATATTTTGTACACATTCATCCTCTTATTTTAGCATTACGTACTGCTAGAGGTATGCTGGGAAGTGAAATCTTGGGTCCACTGCAGTTGATAGCAAAACTTCCACAAAGTTCATTAGGGCCAGCATTTAACATTACTTTGTCACAAAACAACCTGAATTTGGCTTAGACATGCAACTGAGTGGAGAAGACTGGCTGTAAAGTAGGCCAGCCTCCAGCAAAGATTTGAAGATATGAAGGTTTTGGACTTTAGCTTTTCAAATTCTGTAGTTTCAGTGTAAACAGTCTTTATGGTGCTTTACAGAGCAAAGAAGTTTAAACAGATGGGCAGAGATCTTATAGAAAATGTCTGGAATGATTAATCTCTGGCTTCCTCACTCACTTGCATCACGTTAAGTAAAATTTACTTGAAAGACTTGTCTTAGCGTTGGTTTGAGTCATCCTCTTGAATGTACTATTTTATTTGCACTGTTCATTTGATCAGCAGAGAATTTTCTTGTCTGCACTGTGTTTTCCTGTGTTTTTGAGGGGGAAAAGCCTGTTTAGTTCTCCTAGATAGTATTTTATATATGCAAGAATTAAGACAGGCTCATGAACTGAGCTGTAGCTAATCTGATAACTCAGAGATAACAATCATGGCAGAACAATTGAGGCATTCCAGTTGAAATCCTGTGCTTTTCAGTGGGAGAGAGCATGACTGCTTAAGTACATTGGTCTGACTGGAAGATTGTTGTAATGGTCTTTTTTTTTCTGGTATGGGACTGCAATTATAAATAATTAGCTTCAATTGACATGTGGGTACTAGTATGTTCTTCTGAGGCCTTATCGGAGTTTGGGCATGTTGCTTACCTCACTGTAGACCACAATGGTCTGAACATCCATGATTGCTGGTGCTTTCAGCTGCAGAGGCATAGGTTGTGCAGAAAGTCTGGCCAGACAGAAATACATTTAATAATAAAGGAATAAAATCTCCTCAGACTTCATCTGCCGATCTTAAGTGCTCTAGAGTCACTGGCTTTTCATTGTCATTAATTCCAGTAGCCTTTGAGTTAGGACTTTGGTGTCCTGGATTATGTAACGGACTCTGATCTCACAGAATTTTGTGTCCTGCAAATAGCGAATTAACTGTTAAAGGCAACCAACTAACAAACACAAAAGCAATAAGCAAGCTTCCTTTCTACTTAGAGTGCCTGTGGTGGCATTGACACGAACCCAAGGCTGGAGAGAAAGCTATGGAAACGAGGAGTGGCCTCTGCATTTCACAGGGAGGAAGATTACTCCCCTATCTGCATGATAGAACATTCCAACCATTCTCCAGGTGATTTTTAGTGCCCAGGTGATTTTAAATGACTAACTTTTCTATAGCCTGATAATGTTCCCAGTCAGTAAAGTTTTCCTGATCAACTACATTTTATCTTTTTGTAATTTATCCCACCATTACCTGACCCTGCAGTTTGTAGCTTCATAGAATCATAGAATGATTTAGGTTGGAAAAGATCTTTAAGATCAAGTCCAACCACCAATGTAACACTACCATGCCTATTAAACCATGTCCTGGAGTGCCACGTCTACGCGTTTTTTGAACACCTCCAGGGATGGTGAATCTACAAGTCCTGGGCAGCCTGTTCCAGTGCCTGATCACCCTTTCAGTAACAAATTTTTTCCTAATATCCAATCTAAACCTCCCCTGCCGCAACTTGAAGCTATTTCCTCTTTTCCTATCACTAGTTACTTGGGAGAAGAGACCAACACCCACCTCCCTACAGCCTTGGTTTAGGTAGTTGTAGAGAGCAATAAGGTCTCCCCTCAGCCTCCTCTTCTCTAGAAGTCACAGTTCCCTCAGCCGCTCCTCTTAAGACTTGTTCTCCAGACCCTTCACCAGTTTCGTTGCCTTCTCTGGACACACTCCAACAACTCAACATCCTTCTTTTACTGAAGGGCCCAAAACTGAACACAATATTCGAGATGCAGCCTCACCAGTGCAGAGTACAGGGGCACAATCACTTCCCTACTCCTGCTGGTTGTACTGTTCCTGATAAAAACCGTTTCCCTAAGCAGCACATCTACACGTCTTTTAAATACCTCCAGGGATGGTGACTCAACCACTGTCCTGGGCAGCCTGTTCCAATACCTGATAAACCTGTTGGTGAAGAATTTTTTCCTAACATCCAATCTGAAACTCCCCAGGGCAACTTCAGGCTGTTTGCTCTTGTGCTATCACTTGTTACTTGAGAGAAAAGATCAACACCCATCTCGCTACAACCTCCTTTCACGTAGTGGTACACAGCAATAAGGTCTCTCTCCAGTGCTAACAACAGAAACTCTCCAAATCTGCTGCCTGTCTTCTGTGCGACTGTCAGCCATATATCATTTGATCACTCAAGTCCTTTCTATTTTTAAACTTAGTAGAATAAATTGTTCAATGCAATAACAAGCATTTTAAAAAGACTAGATAAGTTTGAAACACAGGGAGCTTGACTTTGCCATATATTTGGTACTTCAGAGTCAGGCAGGTAATTCCCATTAAGGCTTTGACAACCAGGATGTAAAGCTTTGCCTTCCATACTGCTGTGGTCACCCGTGTGCCATGGGCTGGACATCCAGAGATTTTATTTTACTTGTGTTGAGTGCTACATCTCTCACTTAGCTTTGCCTGTACATTGTGATGTCTATTGTGACTCACGATAACTGCCAGCTACCGTGATTCAGAAACACAAGTAGGAAATGTACTATGAAGAAACTTTGCCTTCCTTGAGGACCCCAGAGCACCTCCATTATTAAAGGCAGAACTGAAGAAGCAGTGGTCCAGTCTGCACAGTAAATTCCATCTACTGAAACAGCAGAAACTGGCACTAGTAAAAGCATCTGCACCAAGGAAAACACGATATCCCGCATGGTTAGGCAGCACTTCCCTGAATTATTTTGAATGTTTAGAAATCAGGTGAATCTCAGAAAAATGCCAAAGACATATTTTTATCTGCATTTTGTATTTCTTAACAGGAAGGCTCCATAAAGAGAGCTGAGAAGGACTAGCTATCAACGCAAGAGTGGTGTGTACCATTTTGCATGTAATAACATCAACTTGCAAGACTTGCCCATAATTTATGGACTGCTTGAAAGAAAGAACCACTTCCATGGGCAGGGAGAACTGCCTGAAATGGCTAAAAACATATCCAAGATAACAACTGGTGGTCAGCCAGCGGTTTCCAAACAACTACTCAACAGAAGCACTCACATCCTCTTGTGTAACTGGTCAAACTTGAGGCCAAGCTCCTGTCACTGGCCCACTGCAATTTCCACCTTTTATTGGAGTGCGGGGAAAGATTCATTTCTCAAAAAAGGAAGCTTGGTTGGCTTGCAGTGGTAGAATTTCCGCTGTGGAAATAGGCACGCAAAAGACTGATAACGTGGATGCTGCACACATGAGGAGTGGCGGAAGGAAGCAGGCCCCTGTTTGTGGAGTGATGCTATTTCTGCCGGGATTTAAAAGTGTTCTTTGGAACAAAGTTGAAACAGTCACTATAAATGACTTGCATGAGTGAGTACAGAGCATTTTGGAGGATTATAATTTATGCCAGGCAGGAGTTGTTATGGTTCAGTTTCAGTCACTTAAAATAAGACTTTTGGGAGACAACCAAACCAGCTTCAACTCTGGAAACTTCCCAGTTCAAGACACTCCTAAATTTATATGTACAGGGTCTGTTCCTGCATGGGGGTCAGCTCCTATTGAATCACTAGATCTCAAAGATACTCTGATGATATTGGGCACCATTATGAATGAACCAAAGCCCATTAGGAAAGATCTGGCAGTGTCATGTAGCATATGACTCTCAATACCCCTTATCCAAACTTGAATTATTTCTTCCCCGAGGTTTTGTCTTTCAAATAAAGTATGTCTTGAAAGAATGGAGAGTTTTTCTCCATGACATGTTCCTTTGTGCAGATTTAAACTGATCAACATATTAAGCCAGCTGGGAAGAAACCGCGTCCATCTGGTTCCAGACAGTCAAGCATGTGCTTCCCAAAGATGGAACAGCAAGAGGGAGAAATCAATCCGTTTCAGCTGAGTAGTCAGAAAGGCAGACACAAAGGCCTATTTTGCCATCTTCCAGGCAGCTTAAAAGCACTTTTTAACACAAAGGCATAGCTGTATCCTCATGTCATTTTGTAAATTACACAGTGGATATCTCTCCGCTCTCAGATAAATTTTTGTACATTATGAGATTAATTTCCAAGTTTTTAGAAATATTGCTTCTCTAATTCTTACATATTTTTCTTTGCTCAGTTTTATCCTTGTTAGTTAAGTCAAAACCCTTCTTGGAACATGCCGTACAACCCGCCTCCTCTTTAATCTTTGCACCCTTTAAATATTTACAGATGGTTTTCACATTCCCCTTCAGTTGTCATTTAGCCAGTGTTACTCTGTATCTCTTCAAACTTAGCACCCTTGGAAGGGCACACAAGGCCAAATTCTGCTCTCAGTTACATCTGTGTAATTTTGGAGTAAGTCAGTCACTGAACTTTAGTAGACTTTGAATTTACACCAGCAAAAGCATAGCAAAAGGTGACTCCTAAATAAAGGTGGCTGCTAAATAAACACTAGGAAGACAACCAAAACTAACATCACATCCTCCAGGCCCTAGAAGACACAAGGCTCTTCTATCACAGTACCTTCTCCTGTATTCCCAGTGCCTGGAGCAAAGATTTAGGAGACATTGCAAACTGCAACAGCCATCTGAAACATGCCAGTAGCTATCATGGCTCTTCTGAGAAGTGCAGATATAGAACATCATTACGTGATAGTCCATGCCGAGTTCTTTTATGATTTAATACTGCTTGCTTTTGGGTTTTATCTATGTTACATAGAATATTTGATACTAGATACTTCATATTTATACGTCTCTGTTACAAACATGACACAAGAATGTTGTTTTGTTCTGTGGCTTTTTCTTCCCTATGGGTATTGATAATTATCCCAGATAAAGAAAGTTTCTCCACTCTCTCAGTCCTGCATAGGCATAGTTGAAAGCACCGTTCCATGTTATTTCTGAAAGCAGAGAAACTGATCAGTAAGACAAGAACTATTCATCGTGTACTTAAGTCTACAGTGCATTTTCCAATGAAAAAGAATACTTAATGTGTCAAGAAAACGCCCAAAGGAAGCTTTACTAGCTAAAGCTATCTCATCTTCCCCAAGCTGCACTTGCCAACCCACTCTTTATACTATCTTCTACCAACTCTGCACTCTTTTTTGTGGCTGGCTCAGTCTGTTCTGCTATATTCTACTAAGCATATAGTGATTGTTTCATCATTGCGAAATTACATCAGTTATTTCCCAGACATATCCCTTGGCCTTGTCTAAATTGTCTTGCTGTTCCAGTTGACTTCCTTGCACTGTCACTCTTCCTTCTGTCACAGCCACATTAGAGATTGTTAATGTGGTCATTGTTTTCACTGGTTTGCTTCCATTAAATTTACCAAAAAAAAAAAAAAAAAAAAAAAAGAGCTGACTATTCACTGACAAGATGTTTCTCTGAGCTATTTTACACTGCATTCTTCCACTCGGTTTTTCCTTATACTCTTATCAGTTAGGATTACTGAGTGCCCTCCGTTTCTTATCTACTCAACTCAGCTGTTTCAGGTACGATGCCTGTTGCTGTTTGAACTGCCATCACCTCTGCAGGTCATCCACTTCCCCAGCCTTCCCATGGCTTAATGCCAGGGACCACCTCCCAGGAGACTGGTAGAGGTTCTCTCCTCCACAGACAGTATCCACCTTCCACATGATTCTTCAACAGGACACAGGCAGCAGACTAACATCCTTTTCCTTACCCAGGATAGGCAGCGCTGTCTATAATGATACTGATGGTAGGCCCTCCTAAGCAATGGACTTTGGACCTAACACTTTGTATCAGACAGTTTATATAACAAGGCAGAGCTTGCGAGACTTACTTCACATGATAAGTTACAACAGCTTTTAACTTTTGGAGACCTTATTATAAAGGGTGAACACTGTTTTTCTCCCTTTATGGGTTATTCTGACAGGTATAAGAATGGAAATAAAGAACCAAAACCCACCTTTCTTTACCCAGAATCTGGCCTAATCTCCAGGCCTAATCTTAATTCCAATCTGGCCTAATCTTAAAGAGAGCTCTACAGGATTCTCTGTAGCCTAAAATCACCAGGACAGCCTCGTGCACAAAGAAAGTTAGCACATTCCAAATGGGAATTAAGATGCAATTCATACGCCTACTTCAGAAGCTGCGAGGCTGGCACACATGCTTAGCCATTAAGTATCTATGAGTGCTTGCTACTGAAGCATGGGAATGTAAATTCACCCAGGAACTTAAATGCTCTGAGTATTGATGCTTCTGCTTCTGAGTATTGATAAATTCACCCCCATTTCAAGAATAACAAGCATATCAGCAACTGGCTATGTCTGAGGTCATTCAAATTATCATTTAGGTTGTCTTCACTATACATGCTCTGGTAGATGTGCTGAGTCTGTGACATGCATCCTGGCAAATACTGCCATTGTATGAAGGTCTGAAACTAATATGAAAGCCCACCCATTTGAGCACTTCCTTAGCATGTTCAACACAGAAGTTCAATTTGCTTTTCTGTCTGAGGGGACTTAAAGCTCCATTTGTTATCAAGGTACAGATTTTGCTGATCAAGGAGTATTATCCCATTTGGTCCATCTCATCAGAGCTGCCTGGTGCCTGTTTTGCCAGCAAGCACAAAGCAGAGCACAGCTTATGGCAGATTAACTGATCACACCTGCTGACCATGCTATCTGTGATTGCTAGACCTCTTTGCCTTTTGGGTTTAGTCCAGCTTTCCAAACTAAGTTTGTTAACAAATAGCTTAAGGCATTAGCAGGACAGGATCTGCTCTTTTAAAGACTTTCACATACAGAATGCCACTGTGTCACAGGAGGTAGTCCCTACTTTCTCTCATGTGTAGCAAGCTTTACAAGGGTACTCACTTCAACACTACCTTGCTTCTGATGACTCTTGCCGCTGGTCTCTGAGTGCTGCTTCTTGTGGTATGTGCTTGTTTGTTCCACTTGCTTCTAAACGTTGGGGTAAGATTACAACTTAGTCTCTAAATGCTATTATAGCATAAAGTCAAGCCCTTGAACTTATACAACCAGAACCAAGGCTGTTAGTACTTGTGCATAATAATATGTTCTTCTAATACTGTGGTCCCATGGGATCACAATTCTGTGGTTACTGCTGACTTCTGCCACATCCAATATATGGTATGAAGCAAGATATTTATTTTTATGCAGTACTGATGGTCTGTCCTGATACCTCAATGAGGTAAAGATACAAGGAGAAGATAGACATCTTTTTACACTTCTGACCCGGTGTGAATACCAGGGAGTAGTATCTTTGGATATAGTACAGGCAAGAAATAAGACTAAATGTGGTATGCAAGACTAATGCTTAAAATACTATACAAGCATAAATTAAACTTTCCTCTAATCGGGGCAAAATGAGGTACGGATCAAATGAACTGATCAACTTTTAAGCTCAAGGAAATAACAGAAGTGAGTTAGAACTCAATCTTAGTCATCATTTCCTCCTTTAAATTGTACTCCCTCTCCATAATCACATTCTATGGCTTCACTCATGTCTCATACGACAGGAGAAGTTATAGAATAACTTAAGAATAATCTTTCAGCTGTGCTTCATTAACTGCTGTCTAGAGTGAAGTATTGCAGAGGGAAGGACCTCAGATGCGATTCTTACCTCTCTTGGCAGTGACATCTACTGACACTGAAATTTCTGGAATTACAACAGGGCAAAATCAGTCTGGTCAGGACGAGGTCTGTAAATCTGCTTCTCAGATCTGCAATTCTTCTCCTCCTGTTTGTCATCCATCATGATGTAAGCAGACACAGATGATACAGCTCAAGACAATAGGCTGAAGGTCAGTTAGCTATGTCCTTGACAAATTGAGACTCTACAATTATTTTTTACTTGAAATAACATCAGTTCAGATTCTGTAAAGGGCACCTGCAATTTATACTGGTCACCACGAGCAGGTTAAAAAAGCTTAACAATGGCATACACTCCTCATTTCTTAGTGCCATTAACAATTTATTCGATACAAGCTACATGTACAATTTTACACAATGTTTTCAAGGCATGAAATACTGTCATCCTTCCAATGAATGCTGCACTGCATATACAAATAGAAAACCTCATGCCTATTGAGTCATTTTCCTCTTAATCTCAAATAGCTTCTCACGAACCAAATAAGATTTCTCACGTGGCTTTACTCCATAAATTGCAGTCTGTATTCTACTGTTCCGTATGTCTGCCAGGTACAGATCAAACAAAGTGCAGTTTAGGTCATCTCATCTCTATATTCTGTTATTTGATAAAGACAGCTAAAAATCTGCTGCTAGCACTACTTCCTTGGGAACAGATATAAAAAATGGGAATAATAGATGTTGTATGAAGAGTGCTTTAGACAAGGATTCAGTTTGGCAGGCCAATTCAACATTTAAAAGGGCCAGGCTTCGGTACAGTTTTAAGCAGAACTAATAGTTTTCCCATGCCATTCCTACCACTTTGATTTTCCAAAACCTCATCACTACAGCTTCTTTGTTCTTTTTAGTATCAAAGATCAATGCTGAAAAGATCATATGTAATCTGCTGAGGACTGAAAACACAGATTTAAAAAAAATGAAAAGCAAGAAAATCGTAATTATTTTCTTAGAAATTGTCAGTTTTACACAGGTAGTACTAAATTAAATGCTGTCTTCATGTTTTGGCAAAATAACAGAAGAATTTGGGCATAATTTTTATTTTAAAAAGAGTCTAAAATGTATAAGCAAGAAGAATTGATAAAGAATTTTTGGTGTTCCACCTGCTGCTTGTTGGTAGATGTCCTTATAGGAAAAAAAAAAAAAAAAATTAGAAGTACCAAGTATGTAACATCTCTTACAACACAAATAATTCTTACAACTTATAAAAGGAATAATTCTGCTACTGCACCTTTCACAAACAGAACAGTGGTTAGAGCACTTGCTTTTCTGAGACCAGAGTTTGATTTCAGCTTAAGGCCAGCAATGTAAAATGAGCTCAAACAGGATTAATCCAGCTCCTTCTAGATGAATTTACATCCTTCTTTTCTAGAACACCAAATTAGGTCATGTTACTTGCATGATTCTTGTTTAGAAGTTGCTGGCAGAGGAAAAGAAAGCATTTGACAGTTCAGCAATAGATGTTTGCTGGGTCACTTACATGGCTTCTGTATAGCATGTAGGACTAAAAAAATACTAAGCTAGGAGTTCATTAATTACATACTGACTTTATAAACATCATGAACTGATTAGTACTCCTTTGATTCTCTGTGAGAATTTTAAATTATGCAGTTTCCCCAGAATAGAGCTTTGCAATCTTCACATTTATCAAACTAAATTATAACAACAATAATATTTTTTTTAAAATCACATTAAAAAAACCCTTTGATTTTTAATTGGATTCCAGCATCTCCAGTTTTCAAGTGCAGAATTTCAGCAATACATAGAAAGAGATTTCAGATTCAAAGCCAGCCAGGATCCCCATGCTTCCTCCAGAACAAAACTGTGGACTTTAGAAAGCTACCTGGGACCTTCACCGCCCCAGCTGCTTTGCTGTGAGCCTAACTCTTCCAGCAGTCCCAAGAATCCCAGTTTCAGATAGACTTTCTTTCCCTGTGCCCAGTTTCTGCATTGAAAGATTGCTTCCAGCCACCTGGGTCCACAGCTGAGTTCAAAAAACATGACTGTCCAACATGGAGGAAAAGCAGTTCCCAACCTCTCCCTGACTCCTCAATCATGAAGAGACAGGGCAAAGTTTGGGGGTTTTTTGACTGTATTCAAGTTCATCCCAAGAAATTTCATAGCTGTATCTTGAGCTGTCTCTCTGGCATTTCTGATTAGATTGCTTAGTTATAAAACATTCATTATTAATAAGCAGCAAAACATACCTGCACAACAGAGTCCAGAACACTATAGTGTTCCTATTAAGTTGTTCATGGGACAGACTTGTCAATGTGAAATCTTGAAATAATGCAAAAATTTTAACATACTAAAAAAATTATTAAAAAAAGGAAAAATTTATCTTTTAACACTTCTGTGATTTATAAAGTGCAGCAGGTCAAATGCTTGTTTCATGGCTTTCATTTTGTAACATTAAAACAGTAGAACGAGGCACTAATACATTCTATTTTGTGATCACTGTGACCCTGGAAAGACAACTGTGACAAATTACGTCAAAGTTATTCTAAGGAGACACCTGACTGTTAATATTTTAAATGTCACTGAGTAAATTCAGAAAATATTTTTAAAATCCAATAACCTGAAGCCCACACAGAAGATCCTATTCCTATCATAAGCTTTATTCCTACTACTTATGAATAAAAATCACTTGTATTTCTGTAGATTACATACAATAAGTTACACTGAATGTCTTTCAGATAAAGGTGAGAATTCAATATTAATAATGTGCTGAAGCAGAAAGCAAGAGGCAAAAATCAATGGCTAACACCCAAGTACAGTGTGCATTTATCTTTTATTACCACAACATGATTCTTGAAATTGCAACAAATACAACTTAAGGTCATTATCCCTCAGAAAAGAGACATTCCAGTCTAGAATCTCCACAATGTCATCCTCTGTCGATATGATACATCTTACTGCTGCACAAAATTCAATGCTTAGAGGTCAGAGTCAATGTAGAGGACACTCTGAAGATCTGCGGAAGCATATTACTCAGTTGATAAAACATTTCCTCAGAAATTGTCTGGAAGAAAAAAATACACCAGTAAGCTTTGGCTTTTTGCTGTAGTTTGGAAGAATTAAGGTCTCTCTCAACTTTGTTTCTTGACATTTAAGAGAACTGCTGTTTTTCAGAATACCACTAACATAAATAGAATTATAACATATAGTTGGAAAATTAATTCAATCCAATCAAAAGACTGACCTAAAAATACTGTTTGTGTATTTATGTGACACACGTGTTTTCCAGTTGACTTCTTGTTCCAGAAATTGATTATTTCTGTCTACCATAAGCAGAACAGTGCTGTTTGGTTATCTACAGAACTCCTGCTCTCTGAATTCCAGGAGTAGATTCAACTTCATTACTTAGTTTATTCTTGGCTTCCTCCTTGCTCAGCAGTTCACTACTTTGTCAAGAAATACATGTTATTTCTTTCATAATGTAACTCTGATTTTTATATTACTTCCAGTACTGCCTTTTAAAACAAATATAACAGTGCTGGCCACCTTTGCAAAACTTCCTGTTTCTGAAGATCAGCTAGAACTCAAAATTAAATAATTTCAGAATCTTAATTACAATTAACTTCAAATATCTAGAGTCATTAACGACTTTGCGGAAGCATGACTGAACTCAGTGCATTGCAACTTTTCAAGTTGTTTGACAATATGACTAATAAATGCCTAAACTTACATAATCTAAGGTTAGTCTATCTCTTCAGAGTAAATAACAGCAAAATAGTATCTTTCAAAGGTCATGTATTCACCATTTGTAAAGGTGAACTTTGCAGTTTGAAATTTTAACATCCTCAGAAGATACTACAGGATACAAAAAAAAAAATTTAAACCCCTCTTATTCCTGTTTTATAGGCAAGGGACCAAACCTACATTGATTAACTTCAGCTCACACAAAACCAGCAGGGCATAGCAAAGAAATCAAAACTAGATCTTCTGACAATTAACTTCTTTTTCGAGTAGTCTCCTAGGTTGGCTATGAATTTGATTTAACCTACCTGTGGTACTAAGAATTGCACAGTCCGAGAAATTCCTCCATCCCATGAGGCCATTTCCATCATGAAACCTGAAGAACAGCATTCATACTATAAGCATTACCTACACAATCTTCCCAGCCAATGACCCCATTACCAAGCAGTGAGGGAGTTTTCACATATGATTAGGATTTTAACTGTCTTAAACTAGGGATGTTATTAATCACATTGAAATCAGACCTGGCCAATCTCCTGACTGAAATTTGCTTTAACTGGAAAAAACCTAAGGAGTTACGGAGAAAAATCTATATACCCTTGAAGAACAGAATAACTAGTCCTACTGTACAGCACAGTGCTAGCCAGCAGAAGCGAGAGATTTCTCCAAAGATGATGGTTATGGGTTCTTTCAATGGCTTGCTTTCATTGAGAAACAGCTCTTTCCTTTAGCTCTGATGTGATCACATCCATGTGAAAAGTACACTTGCCAAAAGTACACTGACAATCTGGCAGCAACAGAAACTATGTGGACTTATATGGAAAAAGCTCAGCACTCATTTATTGCTCAAGTTATGACATGGCATTTTTATGCTAGCATTTCCTTACTATAACAAATGAACTATAAGGTCCACAGGAACACACTCGAGACAAAGACACTTAGAACAGTATGTGTTTACTGAAAGTGGCTATATATGAAATATTCTCTTGTAAATTACTAAAGGTGACAATAGGAAGAGGTTCCTTGAGTAGGGGGTAGAAAGAACATTAACACTACTAAGTATTCTAAATGACTGGTTCAAGTATTTAAGTGCAGCACACAAGAATGCAGTAAGTAATAACACCACTTGCAAAGACACCAACTTGAGTTATGGGGACTTTCCATCAAAGAGATGAATTAATGCATAAGCTACTCTTGGCAAGTCCTTATTATCTGAGTCAATCAAAATACAAGAGACTGGAAATCATACTGCAGAGAACCACCAGCTCTTGCCCTTCTTCAGAGATTGCTCAAAGCATCAGTGAGGGCTTTTTCTTCTACTGTCTATGTTTAAGCTGTAAAGATACCTTTGAAACACTTCTAGTCTCCATTCTAACTGTCTGAGACTATTTGCTGGTAGGACAGTTAATAATTTTAATGAGAAAACATAAAGGTGTATATTTTAACAAACAATAAATTATTGAAAAACCCCTTTTTTTTTTTTTTTTTTTTTAAGATATACAGCTTGAGCTGGATGTCAAAAATGCAACACAAACAGCTGAAGCATTCGCTAACATACCTTTGACACACTTGAACACAAGCTCTGCCCTCTTCAAGCACCATGGAATGGTCATTTCCTGAAAATTAATAAATGAAAAGCCTGAATGCCCAATGGATCTAAGCAACAAGAGTAGCAGGAAAGTTATTAAAAAAATAATACATTTTTTGCCAGGGAATCACATTTTCCCATCAGGTATTCAGCAGCATTACAGACCATGAAGAAGGATTCAGTTTTCCACATTATTCTAGGCAGGTGGTATACACCTTACAGGTGACCATAGAAGTACTGCCACTGCTTATTGGTAGGAGAGCCCAGTGTGAGAACAGTGTATTCATTTTAAAGTTGAGATCTTGACTAAAAATATTGTTGGCAATCCTATTAATGACATTGGAAACGGGTCTATTTAATTCCTCTGTGGAGCTTCAGAAAAATGGATAACTGTCAGATTCATGCTTCAGCTAGCCAAAGGTAGGCTCCTGACCACATCTTAACAGTAGTAACTGATGATTCCCAGCTATTCTTTGATTCTGGTTAAGGTTTATTGGTATGCCCACCACCTTCAGCAAAAACCTCTTAATACTGGAACTGAAAGAAGTCTTTCTCCTCTAAAGATGCTTTTATGTTAAGAGTTAAAACAAACAAAATCTGTCTTCATCTGCTGAAGGAGGTTCAGTTACAAACAGATAGCAAGTTCTTACCTAAAGTTAACTGCCAAGATGGGATATGAAAACCACATTGACTTAAGATATCTCTTAAGATATGGTCGCAAGCACAGGTCTAAATTATTTAAAGTATCAGTTTAAACGCTTTATATTAAAAATTCTTTGGCTGTATGCTACAAAGTGAATTATATCAAGATGAATATTTCTAGTCAGAGATGGAATGACTGTCACAGTAAACAGTTCTCAGAAAGAAAATAGTACCTATGTGTTCTGATGTACTCGACATCAAAATGAGCACTTTCTAGTCTGAATACAGGAATATAGACATGGAAACAAATTTATCATTCTATGTACCTTTTCAAATTTACACTTTACATAATTTTCTATTCAGTAAAGCTAGCCTTTATTTTGCAATGCCAAACATTGTGCAATCTGTCATTTTCAGAGAGCTTAACTTCAGGATTAGAAAAGAGTTATTTGAGAATCAAGGTTATCTAAGAAAGCCAAGTGATAACACTGAAACAGTATACTGAATATGGCTGCATGAAACAACTACTGAAAGCCAAAGTTTCTACTTAAGTGGGAATATCTCCTGCCATCCCCAAAATATAAATACATACAAAATATGTAGTACATTAAAAACAGTAAAAGCTAGAAATCACTTTTCAGAAAGCTTTTTTTCATGATGTAAATCACTGCATCAATAGATGCTGCTCTTAGGGTATAACACACATTAATCAGAACAAGGTTGGATAGTTTGTTTTGGTTTTTTTTTTAATTTCCAAGCTTTCTGGAAGAAATACTTGGTCTTTGTTATAATTTATCTGCCTATGTTGCTTTCAGTCACAATTAATGTAGGCATTTATTGTTAGTTTTCATCACTGAAAACTAACAATAGGCTTACTTAAAAAACAATTGTCTGGAAAGAAAGGTCCTGTTGCTCTGAAGGCAACTCAGGAGTATCTTGCATAATCAATAAAGGGAACTAAGCCTTAAAAGGATTGATCAAAACACCAGGATATGACACTATTCCTTGGACTATTTCAGAGGAACATAGATGTTAAATCTTGTGGGCACTTAGGGAAATAACAGGTTGAATTCAGAATGTCACTCCATGCAAGCAACAAGAACTGAAAATTACACAGTAGTGATTCAATTCTAATCCATCTTTAAAAACATAAGTTCTTATGATTTTGATATATTATCACGATTTTTCTCTATATGCCAACTAACTAACAGTTGTAGAAATGATGAAGGATCAGCTAATCAAAATACAGTGCAGGGGCTAGGAAACAAAAAATGCAAACATTCCTCATCCTACACTGAGTTTTGGTTAGTAAAAAAACACCTGGGACTTTTGGTTTTGTTCACTAGCAGAGACCACATCTCACTCCTCTTTAGGACACACTGATTTGTTGCCAAATTGCCAAATTAAGATGTCTTCTGCTTATTTAAAAAAAAAAAAAAGGCCAACTTCACTGATTAAAAAGATAAGCTGCAAACCTTTTGATTCAAACAAATTAGTGACACACTTACTACATGGGGCTGCTGCTTTTCTAAAGCTAAGGGCTTACACCTTTGCACAACAATGTCACAACCAAGTAATGAAAACATTAGCGTCCATAAATGTCCTGTGGAACAAAGATTTCAAGTCAAATTTCAATAGGTAATTTTAGTAAATTAAGAATTAGCAAGATGTTTACTCAAAGTATATCTATGCAAATCGTAAACACTGTATGAACAGCTATGTATTTAAACACAGAAAACTCAGATGAGAAATATTTGAGGTTAATACACCCATGAATAGTCTCTCTATACACATAAGCCATGTTCATAAGCATTCATTACACAGCTTTACTCCCCTCATTGCTAATATTTTCCAAAACATTTTTTGTCTTAACTTATGATAATAGAGACAGCTGCCTGAGATCCCTTAAGAGTCACATTTTTCTCTGTGTTGCTGTTCGGACAGCAGCAATGGCTCATATGTTGAAACTACCAAGGAAGTGTGCCAGCTCTAGCATTTTTAGCAATGCCATGCTATTAAAACCATTTTAATCCCCAGTTTATATTGGATTCAGAACAGCAAACAGACAGTAACACTTCTGAACTTGAATTTGTCTGCTTTTGCTTTTCTCAAGCATCAAACTCAGTTTCTTTCCTTTGCTTAACTTAACGATTAGAATAGAGAAATCTGCTTTTGTTATTCCAGCCATAAGAAAAAAATAAGGAAAACAGATTTCCTATTTTTTTCTGTGAAAAAAAAAAAAAAAGCTTTATATGAAGGTCCAATAATAATGAAATGTAATGGTTTTATTGAGATTCACACAACTCATTATTTCTGTGAGGTTATAAACATCACTCTTCCATTCATAAAAGAAAATCTTTGGGACAAGCGCAGAGAAAACTCATGATAAATGCCTGTCACAGTGTAGCATGCAAACATCTCTGCAGCTGTGCTCCTGGTTAACCACTTTACAAAAATGTTTTTATGTAGGTGGTAAATGTGGATTCAAAACTGGGGCTGCTGAAGGCACCAAGTTAAGGTTAACTTTGAGAAATCTGTTTTTATTCACTTTTCCCTCAACAACAACGTATTTGTGTGCTTCAAATGAGGTCAGCCACCTGCAAAGCACTGTCATAAGCAATGCTGCTAATGCAATTCACACAATGCAGTTTTGGCTAAACATACACTTATCACACAGGTCAGTTTGTGCTTACTTTGCAGAGACTTAAAACTCAGTATAAAAAGGTGAATTGTTTTACCAGAACCTTTTAAGAATCTAGCACTAGACAGGAAGATAATTCTTCAGTTTCACACATCCAAGCAACACCACATTGTCAAAGCATGTTGAACAAGCGTGGTCTTGTGCTTTATTTGTACATTAAAATACAGATATGCAAATGAAACCTAAAACTAACAAGGTTTAAAGAAAAAAAAAAAAAAAAAAAAAAAAAAAAAAAAAAAAAAAAAAGGAAAAAGAATGTAATCAGGGCAGCTTTATTAAGAAAAAAGGTCAATAAATTCATGAAAGACAGTAACTGGGTCCCAGCAGTAACTTGGACTGCTGTCCTGCAAGTTGATTACTTTCATTTGTACCCAAAAAAAGGTCCTCATACCAGAGATTTAAAAATTCAGAAATAATATCATCCGTTCCTAAAAGTCTACTTTTATGTATGGAAGTATATCCTTTAGAAGCTTCATTATTGGATATTTTTAACTTCTGCATTGCTTGCACCTTCACAATAATAGACCCTGATCTTGCAAAAGGAGGCCACTTCTACACTGTGTTCCAATCAAATTGTTAAAAAAAAAAAAAAATCTCCGTTAAAAGCAATCCACTGGCGAGCCTTCATCTTGCTATGAGTTTGGCACTTTCAAAGAAGGAAAGACAGTACTGAAATTTACAAGTGAAAAATCAAAGAGTTCTTTATAAAAAACCTCAGAGATTATAATTATCCATGTAAGGGTATCAGAATGGCAGTCTTATTTTTCTCATTTTTTTAAATTTTATAGACTTTTCACCTCGTAAGGAGGTGAGGCATATGGCTGTGCTGCCTGCACAGTGCTTCTCTCCCTGCCTCCCCACCCCTTTTTCTTCTCTGCTAGTTTCTTGTGAGCCAGATGTGACAGAGGAAAGAGGTTGCCAATAGTATTAAATTACTATGCATTGTGAACATTTACAGTTCAGTAAGAGACAAGCTCTACATTTGTGTTCTGCTGAAGATGAGAACACAAAAGCTCAGCACAAAAAGTAAGCACACTTGTATCTACAAAGAGCCTCAGCAATATGCTGCTTCTTGCCCACCTGGTATTTGGGGTACTTAAGAGAGGAAACAGGTACAAAAATTAAGGATGCAAGTAATTAGGAAGTGAAGACAACAGTTCAGAGCAAAGGTGATACCTGGTTGCTGCTGTGTAGGGCTGAGGTGGTGTTTAGGGATACAGAACTCTAAGCCAAGCTTTGCTATTTCTGTTGCACATAAAACTTACTTCTAAGGTTTTCTAACCAGCAATAATTAAGACTGGGAATCTGAATCACTATCCCATCAGCGACTCTGAAAGTACAGTTTCTAAGCAAAACCTGTAAGTCTCATTTTTCACCAATAACTGTGCAGCTGTGCAATAAGCTGGATCAAGGAAATGAAATGTTCAAAATGAGGAGTGGGAATATATAAAAAAAAAAAAAAAAAAAGTGATTCAGCTGTCTACAATGTCTTTAACTGGTTCAGTTCCTTAATTTGGGTCACCATACAGATATGACTGCCAGCACAATAACATGGCAGGAGCATGTAACTGGGACAAACTATGCCATTTGACTTAAACCAGCACGAAAAATATCCTTTGCAAAAAGTCGCTTCTGTTGCATCCTAGAAGATAAAAACAAACCCAATCTTTAAATTTACTTACTTCTGACATATCGTGCACCAAGAGGAGAGGAATACTAATGGTAGTAATGTCGTGTGTGCAGCAAACTTTGAGAATGTTTCTGAGTCCCATTATTGCAGGATCCCGAGCAGTTATGTTACCGGATCTTACGTTATCATCCACACAGAGGTGAAAAGCAACATGAATTTCAGAAAGATTTGAATGGCGCGTGATGTAGAATTCTCCTACAGGATAACATAAACCAAGAAGGCAAGATATCATGGTAGTGATCTGTACGAAAACACAATAGTTACGTAATGTAAGGATAGGGTCAGTTAAATCAAAAGGCATATACAAACACAAAAGATCAGAACACATACATAAAGAGATTTTAAAAAGTTAGAAACCAACTCATCTAAAAAAAAAATCTCTTGGAATATCCTTGTTTTACATTCATCCTACACTTATTTCCCTGCTTTGAGGGGTTTCATAACCATCATGGACACCTGGTGTAGTAAGACATAAGAGTACAGGCGGGTATCATTTATATATAGCACAAAACAGAAAAGCAAACACAGAGGAGGTGTAATACTCAAAATATATAACGTAAGCACTGAATTGCAGACAGATGTGGGAGGCGGAAGTACCAAAAATGGATGGGTTAAAATAAAGGATGCAAAAAGTCTATGAAAAAAGATAGTGGGTTACGTAAGAACTGAGATATGTACTGAAGACAAAGGTATCAGTGATCATTAGAATTTAAAGTAATTCATAACAATGGGAAGATTAGTGATGGAGTTGTTTTCAAAAAGTTACAAGACATTTGTTGGAAGTATTTTCAGACTTGGTATTTGTTTATCAAAGGCAGAGAAAGAGTAAGGGGCAGTGAAACAGAGGTGTCTCTATCTTACCTTTCTCCTGGAGATCAGAAGTCTGTACTAGAGTCAACAGAAAAGCAGGTATGCAATGCCCTTACTGTTTCAGTCAACAGATAAACATGTTTCTTCAAATGTATTCTCACTGGTCATTTAAGTTAAGATACTACCCTTGCACTGGGACAGCTGAAGAACGGGTATATACTCCTTTCTGATGCCTGCTAAGGAGGTAGTAATCCCCAACCATGACTATCTAAAAGTAGTAATACACAAGCCGCTGCAGCAAGACTCACTCAGATTTATCTCTTACGGACTCAAGTTGATTTATAATCCACTTATACCAACAAGATCTAAGACAATCTTGAAAGCAATTTTAAGAAGCCCTCTTATTCAACTCCCTCCCTTCCTCCAACTGCATATTCATCTTCAAATTCCACAAAAGCTTTCCTTACTAAAATTCATAATATATACAGATGATACTTCCTCTGAGAGGAATGATTTGTACACTCTCAAAAGTGAAAAAGTAGATTCTGAAATGCTTTACTGTACCACAACAGTGACATATATACAATTACTTTCAAAAATAAAATTAGTTGGTAGTATTTAAGTTTCACCTTTTCCTAAGCTGCTCAGATATATTTTTTCACCCTTAAAATTCTGAAAGGAAATTTTAGGCATAGAGAAGTTAAGAGATTTGCCCCAAGTCACATGATGCAGTGGCAAAGCTGGGAATAGAAACCAGATGTCCTGACACCCAGTTCTCTGCCTTAGCCACAAGAACATCCTTCTCCTTTGATTGAGGTCAACTCGGGTTTAGTTTATAATTTATGTTCTGACTTTAGAGCTAAAAATGTGCATCTATAAAACCCAATCTGCCTTAAGAAAAAGGGAAAAATGTAACGGAACTCACCCGGCAAAATATTTGACTGGTTTCGTTCACTGTTCTTTAATTTATCTTCATTTCCACTACTTTTGTTTTCTGTATATAAATACATAGCACAGATATTAAACATATAATCTATTAATTACACTTTGGCATGAAAGTTTGATGTCTTGAGATGATATCCGGCTTTAATTTTTATAATAAAGCCACCATAAAGTCCCCTAAAAGCAGGGGGATGGGCAGGAAGTGTCTCTGCTGTCTTCAGTAGACAGTGAAATGAAATCTCAAATCATCAGCTCTCTTATTTAATCATCCTACAATACCTCTTTATTTGGACAAAACACAATGTTTTCAAACATAATACTGAACTTTCCAAACTGCCCCTACAGCTTCATAGTAGTACCTTGCTATTGCTTTTTAAATAATGTAAGTATTTAAAACAAATTTGTCCTAGTATTACAAGAAAAAAATTAAAGACATTTACATAAATCAGTAGTATACAAACAGCTTTCAGTATTTTCCTCAAGATTACAGCACTATGCAGGTTTCTAAGAAAACTTGTTTCTCTATGTACTCTTAGGAATCTATTCATATTACTGTATGTATTTAAATCACATAAGGAGATCTCTACAAGAAAAACAAAGTTTCATGATGTACAAGTACTGCCTCAGCACCATGTGGTCAGAAAATTTCACATCCATTTGTAAATATAGTTGCCAAGTAAACCATTCATAAGGATTTGTTCAGCGCTAAAAAGTATACACTTTTAGTCAATTTATTATTCAGTTTTTAGCATTCACTGTTAAGGAAGGGAGAGAGTCATTACTCCTCTTCTGCAATTTTCAAAGCTTTACATGTTTAAATAGAAATAAATAAGTCAAGTCAGATAAAGTTTCCATTCCTTCAGGCAGTTTAATCGCAGAGGAAAGGACAATGGCTCTGTACGCTTACCGCACTGTTAAAGTATGATCACAGCGTAAGAACTTACTTTACCAAAAAAAAAAAAAAAAAAAAAAAAAAAAAAAAAAAAAAAAAGATTAAAAATCTATGTCATAAGGCCGTGCTTAGTGACGTTACATAATTCTGCTTGACTGTTCAAGTAAGGCCAGTTACAAAGGCAACCCTCACCAAAATCAAAACCCTGCTATACTCCTCTTTAAATACTAAAAGATTCACAGCAGAGACAAAACATTTTTTGGAATTAATTGTTTGTGGGAAAACAAACCTTTTGACTGCTGTTGCTTTTCAAACAAAATCATCCAGACCAAAAGAAGCTCCCAAAATAACAGCAATAATTTAAATTGAAATTTAAATTATTTATGCATTAAATTTAATTGTGCTTTAAAAATATCTTATTACTAACAGTCCTTCAATCTGTGATACTTTATTAAAATATACATCATAGATACTCCCAACAGCAACAAGAGCATTGAAGTTTGTTTCGAAAAGCGAAAGCTATTAATAATATTCATATAATAGAGTCTTTGGAAAGCTGGAATTACAGTTCCTTCCTTTTACTTCTCAAAAGACAGATCTGAAAGCTAGAGAAAAGTGTCATCAGCTGACAAGAGCTGCAAGCTCCTTTTCCTGATAAGGAAGTATTATGACAGACTTGGAACTATTATGCTGATAACTAGGATCATAACATACTGCCTCAGTGACTCGTATTTTAAAGCTCCTGATGTCCAGCCGTCTCTCCAAGCAAGTCAATGGGAGCCAAAACAAGCTATTAGCACGGAGCTGGACTATACTAAGTAATTGCTACTTACTTCCCATTTTGGAGATACCTGCTCTAATCCTCCTTAAAGTTCTTAATGTACTCTGATTGACTATCTGGAGAGCACTGTATACTCCTGTGAACAAGCTGCGACAGAAATAGGCAAGGTAGAGAGAAAAATCTTAGTGTACTGTATCTTTTTACATGAAATCTCCATCATAAAATATATTTTCAAGAGGCTTTATTAAATTCTGGTGTCCAAAACCAAGGAAGCAGCAGCTCATATTCCAAAAGATGGTGTCTTCTGCGTGTATCAAGACAAAATAAGGTCACAAGACGTTTTATTTGAAACAAACAAATGAAAAATCTCTTGTAATTAAAATTAACTTCAATTCTAGTTTATAATTTGTCTAAGTGTACTACACCTACTCAAAACCTGAGTCACAATAGCCCTACAAAGTCCTAATATACAAGACTGAAGTATATAAAAGAAACTATTCATATAGCTTAGAAAAAATAGTGTGAATGAAATGAGCATATTGAAAGTTCACACTTAAGTTCAAATTTCTGTTCCAGGATGTTTTCTAGAGATGTGTTCAGATCTGAGTTCAAAGATATATTTTGCTAGCTGCCATTTACACATTGTGAGAAAAAGAAAACATTACAGTCATGGCTTTCAGTCTTGCAAATACCTCACATACATCCTGAATTTTGCGACAAATGGAACCATTTTTGGATAACAGATTTACCAAAGATCAAAATGTTTGCCAAGCACAATAGAACTAACGAAATACACTAAATAAAGCACATTTTTAAGCTTCCTCAGGGTATAGCTAAACAAACAAGGTGAACCAAGTAAGTTGCAGGACTTCATACCTCTGTTTAGGGCTTGCTCAGTAGTTGGTGTTGCTCAAAACAATGTAAAATGCTTGGATCAATAGCATGCTCACATGAAGCTCATTTACTCCCAACTACCTTTGAAAATCTTAAAGAGCTTGGAGGGAGCTTCTAGCCCATCACAGAATAAAGGCTATTAGATTTGTATTTTTCCCCAGCTTTAAAATGGAAGCAGATAATTGTTTCTGCACTTTTCTAGACCAGAAGTTTAGACTGCACAAGCCCTGACCTCTCTATTTAAACAATAGCATCAACGTATTCTTTAGAAGTTTTCTATATAGCAATTTTATGAACCTTTGAACCCCCTAGCATATTTATTTCCTCAAGAGCCTTTTAACAAGGAGAATTGGTTCTGGCTTGTGGTCTTGCAACAAAACAGCTTTAATGGCCTTGGGGCAAAGTCTCCTCTCAAAGGTGTTTATTACTGCTCTTCTGCCAGAAGCCAGCACTATCACCACGGAGTGGATTTAAAGAAATGTGCCCAAACCTCAGTTACCACCTATAGTGGTTTGAAGTCTCAGTAAAACTAGACGTTCATTGATGGTTTAAAGTAATATATCTGACTAGGTCAGAGGAGCTGAGATGCCAGACACATTCTTTTCTGCAATATTTTTTTAAAAGACTAGTGGTGCAGACAGCTGTAGAACATGCCCACAGTTAAGTTTGCTAAAGGCCCTTTAGAACTCAAAGAAATCTAAATTTATTAATAATTATATTTTACAAATTGTAATACAGTCACGTATATTCCCCTCTACTGGGCTGCAAGATCTAACTGGTGGCTAGAAGATACAATTTTGTGTTTAATGGTATTACTTAAATGTCCGTCTTCTCTTACCATCAAAGATTGATAATTAAAACAAATCTTCTCTATTTGTTATTAATTTAAATATTTAAGTAGTAGAAAAAGAAAAGGAACTGAAAATGAATACAAGTATGAAAAAATGCTGTCAGAATTAAGCAACTTGGAAACCAAAAGCAGTACAAATGCAACTGCAGTTTTTACTGGTACACTTTCCTTCTTGATACAAGTGTGATTTCACACTGTTTTCAGAGAATATCAACCACCAAAGTCTATTTTATTTTATTTTTTACAGCACACTAAAATAATGACAAGTAACAGTGGCTCCAGTCAAAAAGACATTTCAAGTGTAAATATTTTGGTACTAAATATCAAGAGGAAGGTGGGAAATGTGGTTCAGAGAAAGTCTTGGTGACCAAAATTGCAACAGGAACGAACACGTTTCATTGTTTAACCTTGATACGAAACACCTTCATCATAGTATCCACTTACTCAAAATACATGCACTTAAAATGGCTGCTAATCAAGCTTTCCGGGAGTAGGCAAGTAATATTTCTACTGTTCATTTTTAATGGAATTCATAGTGCTGCAGCTTTCTAAAGCACGTGGTAATTTTATACATTTACTTATCAATTCAAGAAGTTTAGCATATTTCATTTTCATCTTTGCAAATAAATTTCAGTATGCTAATCTGACATTAGATAGTTAGAAACCCCTATAATAAGTCAGTCTAAGGCAAGGAAATCAAACATATTCCTTACTCAAACACAAAACCTAGGAAAGAGATGAGAGAGAACAGCATATCAGAGCACAACTCTGTCCCACATCCTTATCCATATCTCTTTTTGCATTTGTTACTCTTTTGCAATAGGGTAACAAAACATTAGGGTCGCCAGTAAATATTAATTTTACAGGAACATTTTCTGTGAGAGAAGACAGCAAGTTTTTAAGTTACATTCATTTTTACTAACAATATACCCCATTAGAGGGCTCACCTCTTTTGATGCCGCTATATGAACTGATACGGTTATCCACCAGTAAAACTAGGCCACAGAGAGAAGTCGAATAGAGAGACATTGCAGTTTGAAGTCTGTGAAGTTTTACTCCACTTCGGTGATTGCGTTTATGTTTACAGAAATCCAGCATATCGGCTCTCAGTAATCTCAAGTTATGCATGGTCTTCAATTGAGCTCCTGTACAGAATATAAATGATTTTAATACATAGAGTAAAAGAGGAAACTCAGGATTATTATTAAAATGCAAGGGATCAGAGTGGTCCCTGAAGTTTACTGAAAGAGATCTACAAGGGAAATATAATGAATAATACTCAAAGAAAGTTCTTAACCATATATTCAGTTTTATATACATATCAGCAATTTACAAAATAGGAGTAAAAATGCAGTATTTTCACATACTGTCACAAAGCAAGGCTTATCTATACTTGTAATGAGCCTTGTTCCATATAAGGCTACGGATGAAGTACTAATGCAGTCAGAACAGACAGCATAAGAAGTCTCCATTGTGTAAACAGAAAGTAAAAATTTTAAGTATTTTTTCTGTTAATTGATCGTGGGAATTGAATTTAATACCCACATTTTCTTACCAAACATAAGAAAAGTTAAAATACAATTTTTAACCGCTGTATGTTTTGATGTTCGTGTGCTTTACTAGTCACCTTGCGAGAGTGAATAAAAACATGCTTCAAGGATGTTTTCAATTAAGTATATTTCAGGTATCTAGATACAATATATACTGTGCTGTACTTCTCTTACATACGTAAAGAACAAATACAAAACTATTACCAACCATATATATTGCATACATTGATGGTTAAATACTGTAAATAATACATGGTTCAGATATATTACTTATTAGCATCTGTTATTATGTTTGGTTTTGGTATCAGTTTACTTACCCAAGTGAATAGTAAAACTTTCTTCTAACAGCCTTTGCTCTTCATAAATTCTTCCATTTCCTTCTACAGATTCTCTCAGTTGACTAGGCTGAACCTTAATTTCATCACTAAAATAACAAGAAATGTACTAAAGTGTTTATCCTAATTTTTGTTCAAGACCAGCAATATTTCGTGAAAGCTATCCAAAGTTTTCCTAGTTAGTCTGTGGAAACCAAGAGACTAAATCTATTTGAATGAACTCCACTCATCTGAGGTTTTACCTTTCTGGCATGCAACACTTCCAGCAGGAAGAACAGACTCTACTGTTAGATTTACGTTACCTAGCTCACTTGTAAAGCATTCTGAGATTGAGAAATAAAATAAATCCCAATATCTAGCTATAACACAATAAGAGTGTAGGAAAAAAAATAGGAGAAAAAAAAAAAAAAAAAAGAAAATCTTCTCAGCCTCTTTATAATACTCAAAACCTTATTGCTGAAGTTACTGGATAAAACATTTATTTTTCCCCACACAAAATGAGAGGTTAAAAAAGCCAAGTCAAGCACTCACAGTGTTCAAACTAGCTGGAAAGACTTCAGATAGCAGTTTTAATATTTTTCCCCCACATTTAACTGTCTGGTAGTAAGCGGTATACTTACTACCAGTGGTAAGTACTGTTTCTGCCGCATGAAAGAACATTAACATCTCTCCAATTTGTTTCTGCTTTAATGTAAGGTTTGTCTTTGTTTCCAAAGTGCCTGATCTTCAAAGGTGTTTTATAAACTTGCAAGCAATTCCACTTACTGCAAATGCCTAGTGATGAGGCAGAACTGAGATATACCATTAATAAAGATATACACGCACATATAAGCAACTAGATGCATAAAGCTCTATATAATATGCGGAGGAGTGTTTGTGTGTGTGTGTATATATATGTATCTTTTATGCCTACATATGTGTGTAACACACACATTTTTCTCTCTCTTTAAGCTTCTGGCTGCCCTACTATAGACTTCCTAGACATTATTTTCATATGCATTAGGGACATATAGTTTTCAGGACTCAACACAAGCAGAGAGATGACACTTTCTGCTAGTCTATGTGATTACAATGATTCAAATACTATAACTTCACATCTTTTACAAGCATCCAAGATTATGAAGCCAAAACATGCTCACTTGCTCTCAGAGGTCCTCTAGACCACTAGCAGTCCATTTCTTCTAGGTTTCAGCTCTAAGCAACTTCACCTTGGTCTCTTCCCAGAACCCAGGAAGAGGTTTGCAGTGATAAGCATGAATAACTTTTATAATTTCACTATCTTTAAAGCCTCATAAAAATAATCAACAAAGCTAACATGAAAGTTCCGTGGGAAAATATTTTAGGATTTGGGTTAGAGCTTGAGCAGACTGTCACTACTACAGTGATATTTCACCTGGTCACTAGTTTAGAAAGAGGTCAGCTTGCTTGTGAGCTATACATTCCTAGCACATCCTGGGACCAACCTAAGAACTGCAAAAGACTTCCAAAACATAAGTTAACAGACAAAAAAAATCTTCAGGAAAGTAGTGTGAAATCTAAACACACAACATCATCTTCCAATATATTGCCCCTTCTCTCTCTTCCCTCATGTTCCTCACACTTTGCAGTGTAGTGTGAAATCTAAACACACAGCATCATCTTCCAATATATTTCCCCTTCTCTCTCTTCCCTCATGTTCCTCACACTTTGCTTCCTTATCCCAAAAGCAAATGCTTCATCACTTTCTCTTAAGTATTTCACGCATTATGATCCATGCCTATCTCCTCATATCACTGGCATCCACTTTGTTCAAAGGTGTGTTTCACATAAATTCCTTATTGCATCCACCTAAATCTACTCAGACAGGCTCTTCAACTAATGTGAGGCATGAGAAAGCACCAGGTTTCACTCCTTCTATTTTCCTATTAGTAACAAAGGTAGTGATTACTAATGAAGAAGAATAAGGATCTCCCCAAGTTACAAATTCTCATTTCCCTACTATTTCCTCAATCACAATGCTTTTCATTCAACTCTCACAAGTGTTCACACTAAAAAATTCAATTTTTTTAACCTGTCCAGTCATGTATACATTAAAAAAAAAAAAAAAAAAAAAAAAAAAAAAAAAAAAAAAAAAAAAAAAGAGAGAAGAAAAAGACGCTTATTAATTCAAAACTTGTGATACTGTTACCATTTATGTTCTGCAGAACATCCGTAAGCGGTAACAGAAAGCCTTGTGAAATAGTGTTAAAGACAAACTTTGTAAATAAGGGCAAAACAGAAGGAAACCCCATTGAGCACAAGTTGTAGTTTAGCACATTAGAACACTTTCTGATACAGAAAGGTTGTAACATTACACAGTTAAAGTTATAAATATATAAATATTTAACTATGATGGTTTATTTGGCTTTATTTCAGATTAGCCATGTAATTAGCATAATAAAAGAAAATAAAGATTACATAAAAGCAAGCCCTTTGAACTATTATAGGTGGAACTAAGCATCACAGAGGAATCAAATACCTGATTGAGCTGTTGTTGGGATTCTTTAGGTCCTGATGAAGCTTTATCACCCATTCTTGATATTCCTGCTTCTGGATAGCAGTAGACTGTTTTAATTCATTGGTCCATTTGTTCTCCAAATCCTAAGAAGACAACAGTGATAGTTTGAGTTGTTTGGGTTTTCTTTTTAAGGAAAATTATTTGCATGATATATTCTAGTTCACTGAACTTAGTTTACCTGCTGAGATTCAAAATGCTGAGCCGCTAATGAATTCACGTCTTGGTCTGTTAGAGATTTCCCTAGCTCCTGCATCACCTTATCCATTTCTGCTCCTTGTCTGAAAAAGAAACAAATGTAGATTTACAGCAAGCAACACTTGCTGATGTGTATCATAACATTTGTGTATCGTAACACAGTTATGATACAATGATCAGTTATATCAGTCAATACCCATTGCAAGCAGAGATACAACTGAACACTTAACTGAAAGATACATCGCACCACTTTAGCCACCTACTCATCTTGGAGTCAGAATCCATACATTTAAAGTTTGCCCTCACAGATATTCAAAAGAAGGTATGATAGTATCTCCAGATACTTTACTATCCTTATCATTAGAAGAGTTTTTGAAACTCTTGCCCCAACCATGGTTGATGCAGACAGGTAAACAACAGGAAGCAGGCTAAATACATCTATTTTTACTAGTCAGATGAGCTATCAGCTCAAACTACATTCAACAAGGGGACCTGGAGTTGAAGGGCTGCCCTGCTATCACCAGTTCATACAATACCTCATCCCTCCTTAGTCTTCTTAAGCCCTGGCTTCACTTAGTCTTTCACATTCAGCTTTCTTCTGCAAGGAATCTATTTACCCTAACACAGATTTAGCAATGAATATCCGTAAAATAAATCTGAGTTGAGGGTCAGGGATTCCAAGTTAGCTACTGTGCTACAGAACAACACCTATGCTCATGTGGGATTATCTCAGCTGCCACCGACACAAGGACTTTCTTGATTATGACAAATAGAGATTATAAATTCTTCTGGAGTCTATATTACACTAGAGCTCTACAACATTACTGCTCTCAGGATTAAGTGTTCTTTCTTCTAGATGCATACTTGAGAAAAGTCAATAAGCAACAAAAAGTTTTGCTAACACATTGGCAATATTCATCCCCAAATTAGAGATCCATAAGATTCAGTCTAGAAGAAACTGTATGAACACATATGCATTGTATAGTGTAAGCTTAAGTAAACGCAACTCAAGAGGAATATTGCCACTTAAAGTGCTAAAACATTCCTACTTAGAATATTCTGGCATCTCACAAGCTTTTCTAGTATTATCTATACTATATCTACATTTGTGTGCATTCATTTTCTGTAACTTCAGTCTCAAAAAGAACTCCACACTGTCCACGCTCCCTCTTCTGGACAAAGCATCCACCTGCAGCTATGCAAGCTTTTTCAGAAATGGGATCCCACATAGACTTTCCAAAATTTCAAAGTCAATAGTTTCTGATTTAAAGTTGGTTCAAGTCTTTTGCTCATCTTTTCACCTCACAGAACTTCAAATTTTTCAGTTAAATTACATCACAACAAAGGCAAAACATGATACATACTTATACTTTATCTTCTAGATATCCTAAGCACTTTACATTGATACACCACTTTACAATGTGGATAGAACAATGGAAATTAAACCTTATATTACATTGATGGCCTTAGCTTTTATTATTTTCAATGAGTGACGAGAATATAAGATAGCTAACCCTAATGATATAAGCTAAGTATTATATGACTTTAAAGAGGGAAACATAAAACTAAAATACGGCTTACATAGACAAATAGAAGTCGACACATATCCTATGAGTTGTACAGACCCAGTGGTATGCACCCCTACTTAGGAGGATAGAAGGAAAAAAAAAAAAGAAGGAATACCTTTCTCGAAGTTTTTTCAATTCCACATCTCTTTCACTTATTAATTCTGAGATACTGACAAAATAATTGTGTTCCAGGTTTAACAGCATTTCAGAAGCTGGAGAGTGTATCAGATCATGATAAACATCTGCAAAATCTTCATCCCAGCTGGTTTCTTCAGGCTTTGCATATTCTAACATTGTCTAGAAATTATAAGATATTTTAAAGCTTGTGAAACTTTTCGCGACATACAAGGATCCCTCAAAATAGTGGGAAACCATTGGGCATGCACACTGTTGCATAACCTCCAACATACAGGAATTATGTTTCCTAATTTGAGCTTTCTGTATTCTGCTTTAGCTTTAACATTTTGTCCCTTCCCATATTCTCTCTTTGTCAGAGTAACTAACATCAGAAACATTAAGGTTTTGACTACAGTGAGGAATTACCAGTTATCAGCCATCACCAAGTTGGAAAGAGCAACAATATCTACTACAGTATTTGCAGCTGATTAATTTTAGATAGAGCCCAAAACATCAGCTGCACAAAAAAAAATGCTTTGCTAGAAAGGATGACTAACTTCTGATGATCAAATTCTAGTGACAACACCACTGATTTAGGAAAAGCAGTTTTTATTGAACAAAGAATGGGCCAAAGATGCCAGTTTTGCAAGCTCCTTTATACTGTACCACTCTTTATGTTTGCAGTCATTCCTACCAGATTCACCTGGTGAATTGAGATTGTATCACTGAAATGTAGGTTAGAAATGTCAAGAGATGTTCCAATCCTAACCGCTCCACTCAGGAGAACCTATTCATAGAAAATGCTAGCAGAGAAAACTAAACTCTTTCAATGTCTTATCACATTCCCATGCTCACCCAATACAGATTTTTCCTTCTTAAAGCTTAAGCTAATTTTATTTTGTTGATGTTCACTAAGGCAGACTATTTTCTTCCAGTTCTCCTCATAACAGACGAACATTTTGATATTTTTCACAGCATTCTTCTATATGCCATGACAAGCAAATTCAATTACTACAAACTTTTCCTCAAATGCTGCAGTTTCTGTCATTCTTTTCTTCTCTTCACTAGGACTTCTCCAGTTCTTTTACACTCCTCTATTTTGAGGATTACACGCAAAATTGGATGCATTATTCCAGCTAAAGCCTCATCATCACTAAATAATGTAAAATAGTCACATGAACTCAGAAAACGAGCTGAAAAGTCTCTTCCAACTATACACTTTCTCTTCGGAGTCTTCATTGCTATTTTTAAGATTTAGGATAGGAGCACCACTTTACTATCTCTTGCTTTGATTCTAATGCACTATAACCCTTAGGTCTATTTTTGTTCGAATATCGCTAGCTATTTACCTCTCAAATTTTTTATCTTGTGACTCTACTAAATTAAAAAAAAAAACAAAACAAAACCAAACAAAAAAAACCTGAGAACTTGTAGGATGAAGACTCAATTATAACTTTCAGATAAAAAAAAAAAAAGTAAGAACTGATCAATGAATTTCAGCATAATTTTGCATCTTCATGGATGTGATTTCTGCACACACACTCTCACAGAGGAAGTCCTGAATATTAACTCTAATCTTACCTCTTTATAAGCTTTAGCCCAAGTATCTGCCAGCTGGTTTATGTCTACTTTTCCTGATTTCACTGCTTCCAGAGCCATTTCAGCTTCTCTATCGTAGTCTTTTATAGTTTCCTCTTCTATGAATTTATTAAGAGATTGCTTCAGGTCTATTATAACAAGAGAATGGTCCATCAACAAAACATGTCAGTGGAAGTATCAGTAATCATCCAGGAAATATACAAATAAAGTTTTTTTGAAAACCTTTTACTTGGGCACCTTACTTGCTAGTAATGATAGTAATTTTCTGGTTTAAAAAATAATTTTTTTAAGAGTGTTCTAGTAAATAGTCTTCTTTTGGTTTCTTAAAGGAGGTTGTAAGACACTTACAAACATGGATATATGACACTAATTTGAAAAATAATTTCTTACCATTTTCTATAAAGCATGGCAGATTGTGCAGAAGCATTAGACGCCCATGCAAATGACTAATATTCTCTTGCACAGGGAATTTGAGAGGCACAGTAAGCTCTAAATGTTGATTTCCAGCATTGAATTTGTACACATAGTCTCTCTCCCTAGTGCAGGTCCTTCCTTTATTAGGCTTCATCTTCTTGAGTTGATTTCCTGCATTAGAAATGAAAATAACATGAGTCACATTCTTGTAAAACCATAAGTAAAAAACACTAACTAAAAACATGGCTTTGAAAATATTTAACAGCTTCTGACAAGAAAACTTAAACCTCCAAATTTTTCACAGATACTCATCCCAATTTTGACTTCCAAATACACAGGTTGGAACTGAAGCATAAATACCAGTTTCCAAAACACCAAATGCTTCTAAACTGTAATTGAGTGTATCAATATATGAATTTGAGTAATTACTCTTCCAAACTACGGTATAAACCTCCTGACTTAAAGGTAGAACCCGGACAGAAGGACTCCTCATAAATAGCAAACTTTAACTGAGACATTAACCACTGACATGCATGCCTCAAAATCTGAAATCTTTAACAGTGGACTAGGATTTAATTTCCTCCTTTCTGTGGATGGCAGACTTGGGGGGAGGGGAAGAGGATAGGGGAAGTTTGCAATCATTTTTTAGAAAAAGCTTTTTTTGTCATTTTGTAACCTGCTTTAGGATTGGTCATCATTATTCTTAAATAACACTATTAAAATAAGTCAGAAGAAAAGCAAGAGAACTGTCTACAGGACAAAAATACAGGATATATTTTTGATACAGGAAGCACATACCTGCACCAGTTATTTTTCCCTCCACTAGGGCTCCTCCACTCAATTTACAAGCCTCTTTTTTGAGCCCTACCTGCAGAGCTGGACACGTTACTCCAGCTTACGTCTCCCCAGTGGAGCCTCCACAGTGCTAAAAAAAAAATCGCAGTCCAAGGAGAAGAAAAACAGAAAATAAAATACATTTTACACAGCAAAGTCCATGGGGCCAGTTTTTCTGTTGTTGGCTTTGTTTTGGTTTTGTGAACAAACTTGCATGTTGGAAACTGATTAAATAAATCAGTTACAAGTCACGATAATAACAAAAATGTCAGGGCAACCAAAGCTAAACCACAGTGGTCTCAGGGCCTGTCACCGAGAGGGATCTAAACGGCACCACTTAGAAGTGGGTGCTTAGAAGAGTTTAGAGATACAAAACTGACAAACGTCTTTGTGCTGCTCCCCGGGGACGACTGACGGCCACTGCCTCTGACCCCCATGCAGCTGAGCAGCCGGTCTGCCCCAGCAGGGAGGGCCGAACCCGCTTTCCAAAACCGGCGTTAGTGCCCTCAGCTCCACCACAGGCTCTGACAGAGAGCAAAGAGAGGCAGCGCTAGCTCCCGTTACCGAAAAAAACTGATGCAAAGCTGGCGGCGACAGGGAAAGGCCGACAGTCACCTCTAGCCGCCGGGAAGGCTCCAAAAGCCCAGGGTAAACAGAGCCCCTCAGCTCGGACGGGGCAGCGCTCATAGGGACGGGAGCCGCTTCCCCCACCGCGAAGGGCGGGAGCCGCGTCCTCCTCCCTCCGCGCTCACCTGGGTCCCGAGAAGGCAGCCGGGCGGGTAAGGAAGCGCGGCGGCCGGCGGCGCTGGGATTAAGGGGGGCACTCGGCGCCCGAGGAAGGAGGCGGTGCTGGGTGGTTCCCGCCTCCCCATGAGAGCCGCCGCACCCGGAGTCGCAGATTCGGCACCCGCCGGCTTTGTGGCGAATGTGCCGGGCCGGCGCTCGGAGGGGGCGGGGGAGCAGTGCCGTCACGGGCGTGTGTGCCCCGCCCCCGCGGCCGTCGGCTGCCGCGCACCGCCCGGAGCGGGAATGGCGCGGCCGGTGAGGAGGTGGGTGTGTGCGCGTGCTGCGGCGCGCGGGCGCCGCGCAGAGAGGGGTTGGGCGGAGAGGGGCGCGAGCCGCCGCCGCCCGCCCGCCCGGTCGGTCCCCGAGGCGCGCGGGCGCCGGGACCTCGCGCCCAGCGGCGCTGCATGGCGTTTCCTAGAAAGCCTCGGGCGCGCGCGCGCCCTCGCTGCCGGCGGCCGTTGCTCGCTGAGGGAGCGGGTGGGGGCCCCGCCATCACCGTTCAGGCCGAGCTTGTCCGTGGGCTGTTGCAGCGGGGGGTCACGGATGGGCCTGCGCTGTTTCCCTTCCAGCTGCAAGGAAGCGGGGAAGGGGGCGCTTCTCCCTGAGGCGGGCGGCGGCGTCCCGCCAAGGGCAGCCCCGGCGAGTGGCAGCCCTCGGGTGGATCGCTGGCTGAGGCGGCGGCTTGGAAATGCTGCCGGTGCTGCCCCTGGGTAGGATCGCACCGGTACCGGCGGGAACGCCGCGTAGGAAACAACCTGTTGGTACTCGGAAAACACGTTTCAAGTACCTGAACGTGACCCAAGAGAGAAATAATTTCCGTTGCACAGTAGAAGCTCTGAGACAGTGTGTACATAAGAAGAATACAATGCTCCCACAACAAGAACAACAAAAAGCACTATTATTTTAAGATTTTTTTTTTTTTAAATCTAGGAGGTATTCCTAATAACCATATTGTATACAGTAGCACTGGTTATACTTACATTTGAACATACGTTGCTTTTTTTCTTGTAAAACATGATTTACCCAAAAGTCAAGTGTTAGCAAGTCAAGATGTTCAACCTGAAAGGATTAACGGTGTATGTTTTGCCACAGGAACAAGAAAATTGTTGATTATTCTCAATTTGGGGATTTGGAAGATGATGGTAAGTGACGTGTTCTTGTATGTTGCAAAAAATGCCGAACACTAACATAACCACTTAAAATATCATCAGAGTGTCTTTAATGAATTAGTTGATTGTGAAGGCTGTCACTGTTTTCACTGGAAGGAATCTGGGCACGCTTAAGTATTCTAATTCAACAAGAATATGATGGCTGTAAGCCAAAGTATGACAGCAGTATGTCAGGAAACTGGTGAATACATTTTGTTTTGTTGCAGGAAAATATTCTTTTCCTCCCTCAGTTTTCAGTGGTAACTGGTTGCTCCATGTCCTGATATCAGCTCACAGAATTGTATATCAGAATATATAGGAGGTGTGAATCATCTGCGTGTAAATGTAACATTTCTCCTGCAGCTCTGTATCTTGATGGCATTTGGGTAAGGACATAGCAGTCAAATTTTGATTCCAATGATAAGAATAGATTGCATGCTATTTGTTTTCACAACAGTCCTCCTTTACTTCTAAGCTTTAATGAATGTTATGCATTTTTCTTACAGAATTTGGTTGCTTTCATAGGTTTGTTTTCCATGCTGTTTGCAGGACACAGGGAACAGTTTGAATGATGGGAAGGGGAGGGCAGAAGTAAATAATGTTGGAGGTCTCCTGTGAATCATCTGAATTAATGCAGATTCTTAGTTTAAATGTAGTGCATGACTTTTCTTAGTTTCTAAATGACCACTTGTGATATTAAAGAAAAGTGTAAATTCTCAGAAACATTACTGATCTTATCTAAGGTTCTCAATAATTTAGAGAATGCTTAAAACTATTATTTTTTTTTCCTTATTTTGTACTGTGATCTGCAATATCTTCAGTTGGAAGAAAGGCAGTTTTCATGCCTTCTAATTTTCTTTGAAAATTGGAGGAATGCATAGTATTTGGTAAGAAGCAATATGAAAATGGTAGAAAAAGGGGAGTAGACAACATTTTTTAAGAATGGGAGTGATTAAGGGGAACAATTCCCAAAATACTAGGAACTACTTAATAACAGTGGTTACTGTTATACTTGATTGCTGTTCAGCGTCTCAAAAGGTGAACTTTCAGTTATTGAAAATTTAGTAATACACTGGACGTTGAAGCTTTACTGCCATATTGGTAATAAAAATTGAGGTAATTACCACTTGAATAACAGTGTATGCCACGGAGTTCTTGTTAAATTTTCATTTAAAATACAGTTAGGAACAGTTTATAATTCTTGTGTTCTTTAAAAATATAATTCATTTCAAAAAGGTTATCTTGGTTATATTTTCAGTGTTTGATTAGATTAAGTTGAATGACTTCTTTCGGCCATTTGAAAGAATGTAGGAAAACTCATTAAAGCTTGTCACTCTTTACCAAACAGATGAAGACTTTGCATGTATAACTGCACCTTCAAGCAAAAAATCCAGAACACAGCTCAAGGAACCGAAGAAGGAGAAAAAAGAGAAGCAAAAAAAGCCACAGAAAGAATTGACTCTGTTAGAAAAGCAGATACCTAGTAAAAGGTAAGAAATATTGAAAGGTGATCAACTCTGTGTAAAACTGGATTTCAGTAATAGTATTTTTTTTTTTTCCCTGGAGTTTTAAGCAGCTGAGCGTAAACAACTGAAATATTAGTGTGATAAAGATTTTCAGCTTTATTGATACAGTTGCAAATCAAGGATAATGTAATTATGTATAGAGTCTGGAAAACTTGCCTGAGTTTGTTAGAGAGATATGCCTATTGTTACAGCTCTAAAAAACTCCAGCAAGCAGCCCGCATAGGTGCAGAAACAGGTTTGTGTGTCTCTTCTTGTCTTGATCTCTCTACAGTGCAAAATAACTGTAACAATTCTGAGTTACTTAAGGACTCCTAAAGCTGTGAAAGATAAGGACAAGTTTGGCTTCTTAAAAAGGAACATATTGAAAGCTTGATAGAAAATATAAAGTCAATGTAAATGAAAAAAGAAATCCATTTATTTTGGTGGTGAAGTTGTGTATGAATATTACATTTCAGTGTGGTATTTCAAACAAATGTAATCACCTTTTTCTGTGATAATATCAGTTATTAGTTCATATATATATACACAATGTTTTGCAATCATAATAGTTTTAAGTATAGTGTGCTTTAAATATTAGTGTGTGCTCTGTCTAAATCTCTTCGGGAGGTAATATTCATAATATGATACGCTATAATATGTATAGAAATATTAATCTCTTTAGAAGTATTTGAATTTTTAGAAGTTTAGTCAGTCAAGAATAGATCTGTAACACTCATGTAATTGCTTTATTATTTAGCATGTTTGGGTTTTTCTTCCAGGATATCCTTGGATGACAAACTTTATCAAAGAGATTTGGAAGTTGCCTTAGCCTTATCTGTCAAAGAAAAATCTGCAAATATTCTTGAGGTGCAAAATTCAGAAGAACAAGGTTATTTTACAGTTCAATGCAACACTTTATTTATATGTAGTGAATTCGAACGTGACTTAATTTATTTTATAGTGAAATAAGTTGAGAGCTATGTTTTATTTCAAGATGTCATAATAAAGAAATTAGAATTTCGAGTGGGTGCCTGTCTTCCTATGTTCTTGTTTTTTTTTTTCTTTGAGAAAAATAACTCTTCTATAAGATCTTCCAAACATGTAGTTTGATTAGAGACAGATAAAAATGTTAGCTATTTTCATTTTTTAATCACTTGACTTTTTATAATGTCATTTTTGTAAACTAATATTTTCTATTGTTGTTTGTTTTCTGAATCCTGAAACAGGTAAGAATATTGAATCAGAAGATGTACACAGGAAACCCCTTTTTTCCAATTGCAGCATAGACAGTGAACTTTTAGGTAAGTTGTTCTCATACTCTGTCTTTTCAGAAATATCATTTCAAGATACTTTTAAGTAGCTTATCTCTTCTTTTTTCCATTGGTTTCTGTTTTTCAGTTATGTGGAAAAAAGAGTTTTTATTTTAAACACTGAAGAATGAAGAATGCAGTAATTTTTTCATTAAAAAATTGGTCCCAATCTTAAAATGAGAAAACCTCTGGTTTGCTGAATGAGATTGTTACAGATCACTAAAAGTCAGTTGGAAAAAAAGCAACAGATGTGATGTTTTTAGATGCTGACTTTATTTACTTCATCAAGAAGTTACACTTACCCTCAGTTCCTTAATGGGTCTGTAATGCCTAAGCGTCAAATAAATGTGACCAAAACATTTGCTGTGCCATTAGAGGCTTTTGCATTTTTTCAATTTTATTTTTCATCTTCTGTCCTTTTGTTTGGTTACAGATAAATACGTATAACTTTTACAACCAGAAAGTACAGCTTGGTTGCTTCAAAATCACAAAAGTGAATTCTGGGGACTCAAATAGCTGCCTCTTTTTGAATAGGATAACAGATTTACTGTGAGTTTAAATTCATTAGACCGCTTTTTGTTTTCCAGGTCTCAATCAGGTTATGGATGATGACATACCTAGGGGTGACTGTAGGCAAAGGACAGCAGCATCTAGAGTTCCAGCACATCAGAAGAAGTTACTCACCATTGACAGCGATGACGGAAAGCATGCTACAGACTCTGAGCCAGAGTCTGTACTCAGTAAGTTCTTCTTTATGAAAACCCTCTCTTTAGATGTGCTTTGAAACATTTAGTTTATATTTTCAGTTAAATGCATGGTGCTTCTACTGCATCCTCCCTCCCTTCTCTTACTGAAGCATTATCTTTTAATACTAGGGGTATCTCAATTGCACTTTGGCACTAAATCTAAAACTTATTCATGCACATTCCTTAAACTGGCAGAAATGCTGTTTCTTCTCTGCGTTTGCCGCAGTATGTCAGAAAAAAATTATTCTACCCTCTTTGTCCAGGAAAGTTTCATCTCTTTAAAGAGCCTCTGTTCTTTTTTTCCAGTTGTCGTCTGAGGTTTGCTTCAAAACAGCAACTGGCATAGTGTCAGGTGTTAATGCTTTCAGTATTGCTTTGTTTAAGCTTATTTTAAAAAATAAGTAGCCTCCCTTCTTTCCGTCCTCCAGTTCTCAACTCTTAGAAAACTGTGCTGCATCTGATTGGGGCTCAGCTGAGCCTCATACTTTGCTTCTAGTAGCAGCCTGGTATTGAATGCCTGCAGAGAGTATGATAGACGTCTCTCTCTCTCTCTCTCATTCTCTATATCCATTCTTTTATTCCTTATTGCAAGTTTTATTGGAAAATATTTCTAGAATTGTCAGTGAAATAGTTAATATCAGGAGAATAGTCCAGATGTTCCTGTTGACAGAGAAGTATTTTTAAGATAATGTCTGGGTGATTTTAGTAATAAATCTATAAAATATTTCTTACAGCTGGAATTAGATGTAGTATTTTCCCACTTTAAATAATCATGACTAAGAATATGTAAAAATCAGAAGCCCTGCCAAATAATTTTAACTTTTTCATTTTCACATGTGGAATATTGGTAATTCTGCTGTTAAAATTGTTATTGTATGCAGTTTGTATCAGGGCATTCCATTATTAAAGTACAGAGTAAGAATTCTGTAAATATAGAATGTTTTATGGAGGCTATTTCTTTCTCAGTTCTGCATATAAATATGAGCAAATTTATTTTACTATGTTTTTAAGATCTCCTGGTTCTTTATGTCCAGAATGTGATTAGAAGGCTCTAGAGTAATAAGAAATTGTATTTCCTGTAAAGAGATGATATGCCTTGTCCTTGCTATAGGTGAGGAGTCAGAAGAAGATTCAGATTATAGTGAAGGTGATGATGAAGACTTTGCTATGGAAAAGAAGAAAGCCAAAGGAAATAAAAAGAAAACCAGACAAAAGCTGCCAGCTGAAAGAGAGAAGATAATTCCAAAATCTAAGATTAATACTACAGGTAAGTTTATACTATGAATTTGAAGTAGGATTGTTTATAATAAGTTTCTTTTATTTTCCTTGAAGGAATATATAAATTTGGCTGACTGACTGCAGGGTTATGATGAAAATGACTATATGCAGAGTAAAGGGAGGAGTGTAGAAAAAAAATGCTGAAAGAAAAAATGGTTTATAGTAAACTAACACTTGTTAGAATAAAAGGAGATGAAAGTGAATAGACAAAGCTTTTTTTTTTTTTTTTTTTTATAACTATATCTAGCTTTTCAGCAAAGGTTAAGAAACAATGAGTGATCTGAGGATTTTTTTTTTTGTTTTTAATTACAATCTCAGAGCCTCCTCTTGCAGTTGCATTTTTGAATTTTTAATTCAAGGATACAATAATGCTAATTCTACTAACCACTTGGTGAAAAACATGAAATATGCATGCCCTTCAGAGTTAACTGTTCACTGTGTTGTTAAGACAATTTACTTGAAATAGCTGAAGAAAATTCTTATCATCTTAATCTTGTGTCTGACTCAATAATGTGTTTTAATTTCAGGCCTGAGTTTACAACATATAATGTAGCTTAAAATTAGTTTTAATTATGAAAAGGAATTATTTGCTTTGTGTGGCTGATAGAAGAGTCTTCCCTCTTAGAAATTAGATATCTGACAGATCTTCAGGAAGAAATTGTTACACTGCTTATTTTCAAACCAGGATTGAAATTCCAGAGTATAAAAGGACTAACTGTAAAGATATATGCTATTAAAGTACCCTCCACCCAAGGGTACTGTGGGAGCTGGTGAAGGAGCTTGCCAAGCTTCATCATCTGTCAGCAGTCCTGGTTAACAGGGGAGGTCCCAGGTGACTGGAGGCTTGCCAGTGTGACACCCATCTACAAGAAGGGCTGGAAGGAGGATCTGGGGAACTACAGGCCTGTCAGCCTAACCTCAGTGCTGGGGAGGATTATGGAGTGGTTCATCTTGAGTGTGCTCACCTGGCATGTGCAGGACAACAAGGGAATCAGGACCAGCCAGTGTGGGTTCATGAAGGGCAGGTCTTGCTTCACCAACCTGATCTCCTTCTGTGATCAGGTGACCTGCCTAGTGGATGACAGGAAGGCTATGGATGTTATCTGCCTGGCCTTTAGCAAAGCCTTTGATACCATCTCCCACAGCATTCTCCTAGAGAAGCTGGTGGCTCATAGCTTGGACAGGTGTACCCTGTGATGGGTTAAAAACTGGCCAAGCCCAGAGAGTTGTGGTGAATGGAGTTAAATCCAGTTGGTGGCCGGTTACAAGTGGTGTTCCCCAGAGCTCAGTGCTCAGGCCTGTTCTGTTTAGTATCTTTATCAGTGATCTGGATGAGGGAATTGAGTCCTCCCTCAGTAAGTTTGCAGATGACACCAAACTGGGCAGGAGTGTTGATCTGCCTGAGGGTAGGAAGGCTCTGCAGAAGGATCTGGACAGGCTGGACCGATGGGCCGAGGTGAACTGTATGAGGTTCAACAAGGCCAAATGCCGGGTCCTGCACTTCAGTCGCAACAACCCCATGCAACGCTACAGGCTTGGGGAAGAGTGGCTGGAAAGCTGCCCAGGGGAAAGGGACCTGAGGGTGCTGGTAGACAAATAGCTGAACGTGAGCCAGCAGGGTGCCCACATGGCCAGGAAGGCAAACAGCATTCTGGCTTGCATCAGGAACAGTGCAGGCAGCAGGAGCAGGGAAGTGATCATGCCCCTGTACTCGGCACTGGTGAGGCCGCACCTTGAATACTGTGTGTAGTTTTGGGCCCCTCAGTATAAGAAGGACGTTGAGTTGCTGGAGCGCATCCAGAGAACAACGAAGCTGGTGATGGGTCTGGAGCACAAGTATTATGAGGAGCGGCTGAGGGAACTGGGATTATTTAGTCTGGAGAAGAGGAGGCTCATTGCTCTCTACAACTACCTGAAAGGAGGTTGTAGGTAAGCAAAGTGTTGGTCTCTTCTCCCAAATAACTTGTGATAGGACAAGAGGAAATGGCCTCAAGTTGTGACAGGGGAGGTTTAGGTTGGGTGTTAGGAAGCACTTTACTAAAAGAGTGATCAGGCACTGGAACAGGCTGCCCAGGAAGTGGTTGAGTCACCATCCCTGGAGTGTTCAAAGAATGTGTAGACGTGGCACTCCGGGACATGGTTTAGTAGGCATGGTGGTGTTGGGTTGATGGTTGGACTTGATGATCTTGGAGGTCTTTTCCAGCCTTAAAGATACTATGATTCTATGCAAGATGTGACAATCTAGTAACATGCTCATTGTTTCACTCAATGCAGAGAGCTCGTGCTGTACAATGATCTACCATCTTAAGCAGTGTGATGATTTCTCTGCTAAAGAATATTTTTCTAAGGTTGCTTTTATTTTCTGACCAAGTATCACCTGTAGTTTCTCCTTCACGGATAACGGAGCAAAAATCTGAGCCAACGCAAAAGATGATGTCCAGTTCTTCAGAACCAGTTGGGAGGCCTTTACTTACATCAAGTCCTGTAACAGACAAGAAGCTTAAATGGATACCACCAGGTAACTGTAAGATTGTAATGATAAACAGTTAGTTGACTTAAGTTTTTAGCAGCCTCTCCTAAAAGCAAGCAAACAAATAAACAGTATTTTGGAAAAGTTACTGCCCTCTTATGATGAAAGATATTTTTTTTTTAATCTTAGATTTGAAAAAAAAAAAAAACAAAGAAAAGCTATCTCTGCTTCTTTTCCTCTTACAGCATTATCTTTAACTCCTTTATGTGGGGAGGATAATAAAATATTTTCCAGAATGTGGATCAAATCTTAATCAAGAGAATGTCTTGTGGCCATTTCTCTCTTATTAAGAGCTTTCTGTATCTCTGGTACATGCTGCATTATTATCTATTCTAAACAAATAATATTAGAAAAATGTTGGGAGTATTTTAACTGCTTGAATAAAGCAAATGCTTAGAATCTTTATTTTCCTAAGGTGTTTGAGCATTCTGCTTCTGACTCCTGTCTCTTTCTTTGATTTTCCTTCACATTTACTCTTCTTTTCTGCACACATTTCTTTCTATTTGGCTCCTTTCTCTCAAGCCTCCTTTTCCTACTTGGAATTGTGTTCACTTGTGTAATTTTCTGTGGAGCATCTGAAAATGCACAGTACACTGGGAACTGTTTTTGTGTGCTTGTCCAGTGTGTTGCTGGTTAATCAAAACTGTGCATCATATCTACTGCCTTGGCTCCCAAATAGGTTGGTTCCGGGTGAGTATGCTGATTTTCATGTGCGTCTGTGGTATGTGATTCGGACCTTTTTGCAGTATCTTTAGAATACTTTTTTTTGTTCTGCTATGAAAACTTTAAAAAGGCAACAGTCATATGATTTTTTTTTTCCTCTCTAAACTTCTTACACCTTCTTTTTGTTTTAAAATTCTTTTCAGCTGCATCAGGAAGCAGTAATAACGCTATGAAATATGTTTCGGTTAAGTCACCTACTCAGTGTCTTAGGCTCGGCCTCTCCAGACTAGCAAGAGTCAAACCACTGCATCCCAGTGCTACCAGCAGTTAAGTGGTCCGTGACAAAGTGCCATCTGAAGGAAAAGACTTTGGAATGTGTTTTGCTTATAAATAGAGGGTGGGCAGGAAAAGCTTTATGGCATCCTCCATTTTGGAGGACTGTTGTTTGTGTATGTGTCTAGTACTATAATGAGTGTTTATTCCACAAAATGCTAGGCATCCTTAAATGCTACTGAATAATAATATTATTTAATCAAGGTGACATCTGAGTCACCAGCTCTTTGTTGTATTATACTCAGAGATGTGGATTTGTGATAATTTTAATTCACTAATATCTAAACTTCTGGCATTAAGATAGTCTAGACAGCACTATGGCAGTTATAGAATTTGATATCTCCAATGGATGCTTAACACAAGCAAAAAGCAGTTTTAAAAAAATATTTCTTGGAAGAGTGAAGTTACCACTTTCCGTGCCCTTCTTGAAAGTTTGTCACTACTTTGTCAAAATCTGTTAATGTTTGCATATCTTATATGTGGATTTTAATGATTTTTAATGTATTATAAATGTTTTTTAGAATATTGTATTTTAAAAAAACTAAAATAAAACATATAGTCTAATTAATCATATTAATAGATTTTATTAGTTTTGACAATAAATTTAAATTTTGGCTACAGTCTGGCAAATATTTGTGCCCGTGCATTCTCTTACTGTAATTCAATAGCTCTAGAGAGGCTCAGAAGGTGAGGATTTTGCTTTGAGCTCCTTGGTCTTTGTAGAAGACCACAGTACCATGCATACTTAGTGGATTTTGTAAAGTGTTGAAGTTGCTGAGTAACGAGACTGAGCTTTCAAACTTATTAGTTCACAATGTAAATGATTTCCTATCGAAGCAGGTAGACTGTGTCAGATGACACAGCAGATGCATTTCTCCCTGTTATTACTTAAAGAATCTGGTCATGACTGAGTGACTTGGGTTAACAAAGGAACGTATAGCCCTGTTCAGAGTATTTACACAGACAAAAGCATAGTGCTGCATGAAGTAAAACTATGGTATGAGAAATTACTTTTTAACTATATAGTACTTACATTATTACAACAGGATACTAGTAAATGCATATTTATTAAAAACAATATGCATATGCCTTATGGAAGGAATGAGAATAAATCTGTGGATGAAAATCTGTTTCTCAGAAACAAGGAAACATAAGCATTGTGATGCACAATTTTACATCATCTATGTTTTCGATGGCCTGACTCCTGGCATAGAATCACATAGCCCTGAGTGGAGCGTGATCCAATGAGCTGGGCTAAGTGAGTTGGGGGGGGGACGGACATGCCTGCCGTCTCTAGTGTTTGTCTGACTTGTTTGTGAGTTGTTTTAGCTTGCTAAAATGGCACATCAAAAAAACAAGTTTGCAGCAAATTGCCACTGATGAGTTTGAAACTGCTTCCAAACAAGGTGACGCAGGAGTACCCACAGGAGGAAATGTAGGTATCCACATGTTGCTTGTGACAACAACTAGTATGTGATACGTATGTTATGTTATTCCACTCCTGGATTCCCTTTCTTTGTGCTTACTTCGGTATCCTTTTTCTAAGGTGTACAGGGGGTAAGCGGCTGCAGCAAAGCAAGAAGCACAGACCCTTGGGCCCCAGGCTGGTTTGCTGCAGTATTCCCGTCCACTGCCCCCCATTCATGGTTCAGTCCTTTTTCCTCTGGGAGTGGTCACGCAAACAAACAGCTGTATGATCCCTCACTGCATTGCAGTCACCAGATCTCTTTCAATTGAAACTAAACTGTCATTAATTGGTTTGCCTTTTTTTTTTCCAGGGATAAATACAGATTTCATGTAGTTGTGTGTTTTCTTGCTACAGGGAAATTTATGTAACAATGCAAGGTATTTTCTCAATGTGGTACTTCAGGAACATCTACAACTGCTAGGTTTAATAACTTACTTCTTCCCTCACTCCTGTCCCTTTTTTTTTTCTCCACAAAACATATATTTGAGATTTGTGTTCCTCTAGTTTCAATGTTGGCATCTTCCAAAAATTACATAATTTGCAGTCTGTCACCTGTCCTCAAGCCCCTCCTTAAGTTTGTATAGGTCTCCAGTTTGTGAGGATTTTCCAATATTTCTCTACTTTTTTTCTGACTGTAAATTCCACATAGGCAAATAAAAAAAAAAAAGCCTTTGAAACGGAGGTCATAAATGTTCTGGATTGTATGTTTCAAAGCTACTCTGCACATGAACTGAAGATGGTAGGTTATAAAAGATGACTTATTTTGTGTCCTAGGTAATTAAAGGACGTGGTCAAAAGCAGCAAAATTGATTTAGGGGCCGTAATTGTTACAATAATTAGTATCTCTGTTGGTAACGGGTTATCTGTGTTATTCCAGCTGCGTTCAACCTTGGAAAAATATTTTTTTTTCTTAAAATAATATTTACAGTTTCCTGATTGCTCTATAGAGTTGACTGTGCATAATTTCTCCAAAAGTTGCACAATGGTATGACATGAAATGTTTTGATTTCAATTTGTAAAGCAATCAGACAATGTGTTGCTGTGTGTCAGAGTTTATAGTTTAGACATACTGGCTGTTTTAGAACTGCATCTGTATTAGTAAAAAAGAACCAGATTGTTAAAGAAGAGATCGCTATTTGTAGATGTAAACTTTGCTGCCAAGTCATCAAAATCACGACTGTGAGTAGGTACCCTGTACAATCTAGAGATTCCCCTCTTGCTTCAGAACAGCAAAGGATTTTTCCAGGGTTGATTGCAACTCCAGGCATTCCTAGTGATGGAATCGACTGCAAGGCAGTTGAAAGCTGTGTGAACAGTTCCCTTGCTATGCCCACGGAGACAGAATTTGGTTATACAGAGCAGGGCTGCATCACAAAAACACTACAGAATTCCACCAGCTTGGAAACAACATGCTGCAAGGCTTGGTCTGAGACAAGCTTAAAAAAAAAAAAAAACAGTTAAAAATGGCTAAACTTTAGGAACACTGCGGTGTGAAATGGCTTTGACATTCATAAAGCAGATTTATGTACTTCCACATATTCAGTGTCATTAGTGCGTCTCTCACTTCCTACGCTCTTTGAGAGTCTTGATAATGCCACAAAAAGAGAGGAGGAAATTGCCAGACAAACAAAAACAGCAGAAACCTACAAAGCAACAGTTAAGTACTGCAGATTGGTGGGTAAATCTGTGTATCTGGGGACACCTACAGCACCTCTTCACTCTCTGTGCCTCAGAGACTGTTTTAGACAATGGTGATTGACTGGGCATTTCACAGAAGATATATCTCTGCACTAAGATCCGTGAATGAAATTTGGGAATTGGCATTGATACTTTGCAACAGCAACTCTTAAGAACTGCTGGTTTAGTAATAGCTTTTAATGCATTAAGGTTTAGACTTTAGATTTGATATTCCTAATAATAAATGGAGAGCATTATTTAAAGGAGAATATTTGAATAGGATATAAAGCAAGAGCAGGGCTTGGCCTCCCTGATTTGGTTGGACACAGGGTTTCAGAAGGTGCTGAACAGACCTGCAGCAGATGTATATTTGAAATCTACAGCATCAGAATGAATAGAACAGAACAGAACTCAATACAATAGTTTCAGTTGGAAGGGACTTACAATGATCATCTATTCCAACTGAAAACTTCAGGGCTGACCAAAAGTGAAAGCATGTTATTAAGGGCATTGTCCAAATGCCTCTTCAACACCGGCAGGCTTAGGGCATCAACCAGGTCTCTAGGAAGCCTGTTCCAGTGTTTGACCATGTTGTGGTTTTGTTTAGTGAGTGGGGGCCTAAGGTGGTAGCTTCTGTAGGAAACTGCTAGAAGTTGCTCCCCTTTGTTCAGTGGACTCGGCCGGGCCTAGGGCGGACCCGCTGCTGGCCAAGGCCGAGCCAATTGGGAGCAGAATGTCCCATGATAGCACCTCTGCGATAACTTATTTAAGAAGGGGAAAACAGGAAAAAAGAGAAGAGAAGATGTGACGAAGCTGAGCAGGGGCAGAGGCGCAGAGGGGGAGGCGCAGGCCTCCGGGGCCTTGCAGGCCTCACCCTCTGGCCCCTCGCCAGGCAGCCGACTGGGCCCAACTCAGCCCAGTCCGGCTGCAAGAGGTGGAGAGGA
>WHYT01017267.1:307324-322003 GCA_009806455.1 Tetrax tetrax | reverse complement strand
AGCTTCTGTAGGAAACTGCTAGAAGTTGCTCCCCTTTGTTCAGTGGACTCGGCCGGGCCTAGGGCGGACCCGCTGCTGGCCAAGGCCGAGCCAATTGGGAGCAGAATGTCCCATGATAGCACCTCTGCGATAACTTATTTAAGAAGGGGAAAACAGGAAAAAAGAGAAGAGAAGATGTGACGAAGCTGAGCAGGGGCAGAGGCGCAGAGGGGGAGGCGCAGGCCTCCGGGGCCTTGCAGGCCTCACCCTCTGGCCTCTCGCTGGGCACCCGACTGGGCCCAACTCAGCCTGGCCTGGCTGCAAGAGGTGGAGAGGAGATGAGATGGATGATGTGAAGAGATCCTGAGAGGCGTCTGCCAGCCTGTTGTGAAGAACCAACTTTTCTTGTGAGAGAAACAGCTGCAGATACCAAGGTCAGTGAAGAAGGAGGGGGAGGAGTAATGTGACTCCTGGCCAAGATTCCCCTGCAGCCTGTGGTGACGACCATGGTGGAGCAGGTTGTCCCCCTGCAGCCCATGGAGGTCCACGGAGGAGCAGAGATCCACTTGGAGCCCGTGGAGGACCCCACGCCGGAGCAGGTGGATGCCTGAATGTGGCTGTGGCCCATGGAGGGCCTGCTGGGACAGCCGTTCTGGAGAGCCTGTACTCTGTGGAAGAGATAACCTACGCCGGAGCAGTTTAATGAAGGACTGTGGCGTATGGGTGGGACCCCACAGTGGAGCAGGGGAGGGATGTGAGGAGTTCTTCCCCCAACTGTGAAGCAGCAGCGTAAAACAACACATGATGAACTGACCGCCACCCCCATTCCCTCTTCCCCCCTGTGCCACTCGGGAGCGGGGAAGGTAGTAGAGATAAGTAGTTAAGCTCGGGAAGTGGGAGGGGTGGAGGAGGTTATCTTGTTTCTCTGTCTCATTATCCTACTAGTTTTAGTAATAAATGAATAGTTTTCCCCAAGTCGAGTCTGTTTTTGCCCATGACGGTAACTTTAAGGATTTCTCCCTGTCCTTATCTCAAACCTTGAGCCGTTTTTCTTATATTATCTCTCCCTATTCTCTCGGGGGGTGGGGGGAGTGAGAGAGAGACTTGCGTAGTCTGGTCCAGATCAGGGCTGAACTATGACAGACTACCCTTTCAGTAAATAAATGTTTCATAATGTCAAGTCTGAACCTCCCCTGACGCAGCTTTGAACCATTTCCATGTGTCCTGTCACTGGATACCAGGGAGAAGAGATCAGCCCCTCCTTCGCCACCTCCCCTCCTTAGGAAGCTGTAGAGAGCAATGAGCTCACTGCTCAGCCTCCTTTTCTCCAAACTAGACAAGCCCAGAGTCCTTGGTAGAGCCTCGTAGGATACACCTTCCAGCCTTTCTAGCAGCTTTGTTGCCTCCTCTGGATCCATCCCAGTTCCTGAACATCCTTCTTAAATGGTGGAGCCCAGAAAAGCACACAGTGCTCAGGATGAGGCCGCACCAATGCTAAATGCAACTGTTGATTCTGCTGTCAACCAGCACCCCCTCACCCATTAATCCTGTCCTGACAGTGGCTTGTCTAAATCTTCTCTCAGAGTGGTGGGGAGTTCCCAGCCTCTTTGAGTGATCTGTTCCAGAATTTGAGTCTGGCAGAGCACACTGTTAGAAAGCTTTTTAGTAGTGGTAATAAGATGAGATCTTTCGAGTTTTTAATGAAGCCTCTAGGCTTGTTACACTCTCCTACATCTCCAGGTATAAACTGATCTTTCCAAACTTGTTAGAACCAGAGTCTGGTCAAAGTCTAATGTTGACATGTTCTCACATTGTTTGAAGCTCTCTATGCAGTGTAATTCTTCCTCAAAATGTTGTTAGTCAATTAATGGATATTGCCTTCATACAATTTTATCAGTCTGAGTTTTCCTTCGTGTTTCTCTGTCTTGTCCTCCTGTTTCTGGTAACATGCCTGGGAAACAGCATGTGAGAATATAAAAATTTGCAGCTGACAAATTAAGGCAACTTAACTGACTATCAGTTCTTACTGAGCAATCACTTCCATTCTTTAGCATTATCTTTTAGAATATGGTACATGCAGATGTGTCAAATCTCTATGAAATACAAAAATCACTAGCTACCACTAAATACTTAGTCAAATACACATGCTACTACCACCATCCATAATCCATGCCTTTGCAAAACATTACATAATGGCTTCACTGATTTTTTACTTGTGGATTCATTGTCTGTTTGCTCAGGATATATTATCAATCTTGTTACCAGCATAACAGAAAAATCACTATTTCAACTTGTATTTTTTCTGAAAAAAAAAAACAAAAACGAAACCAAAATGTATTTACTTTTCATTCAGAAATTCTCAGATTGTGAATAAGTTATTGTATTATTCAAAAGGTCTGAAACTCAGCCCTAATTTCCCTAGTCTGTACTGATTATTCTCAGATATTCTGTTAATGTGAAATTCTGTATCTTTTGAGTAGCTAAATAATAAAGGTGCAACTTAATGCTTACTCACAGCCATGGGATTTAATAAGGGAAACAAACCTTTTCTCATTATTTTTGTAATAAGGAACAGGAATGCCCAAATGACATTTCCCGGGATTCAAATTGCATCAGGAATCCCATGCAACATTGTGGGCTGCTCTTCTCTAAACTGTTGTTTAATTTTTGACAGAGGGGTTAGGTGTCATGCACTATCTCTAAGCAGACAAATGTCATCTGTCTTTTATGTTTGGTCCCTTTTGTTGTCTCAACTTTCTTTTACCTAACAGACTAGTAACGTATCAGTGCAAACCACAAAAATGAAAAACCAATGTTACCACTTCCTGTGATCCTCTGTGCAGAAACCTGGTCTTTGCATGTTTAAACAGTTTGTTTTGCTACTTCAAAGAATTATTGATCTGTCTCCACTCATGTGTAGCATTGTTCTCTTGAGAGGAAACAAAAAAGCTGTGAAAAAAAAAGATCTTATTTGCATTAAGGCTGTTTCTGTTGTGCTGAATCTTTCAGTCCTCACACACCCAATATTCATGACACTTGTGTACATTTTAAACAAAGACTTTGAGGATGTGTTGTTCCCATACATTTGGGATACTGAAAATTTGAAATTTAATTTTCTTATCTTTTTTTTCCCCACCATTTGTTTTCTATTTTAATTGCTTTTGAATATAACTCTAATTTCTAAAAAGTCAAGGATTAGTTTTCCCTAGCATTAACTGAATAAGAGCACAAAAGGACTTAAAACTTGACTAATTGTCATTGTGTGTAAAAGACAGGATCTACGTGTTCCTTAGTGTATTTAAGTTTCTTTCTAATGCTCAGGCTTCTCAATTCCTCTCACCAAATTCTTTTTTGTAATTACAGTCCTTGTGGCCATGGGAATCATATTTATGGTGTCATTAAAAATTCTCAGACTCTGAAGAACAAAGAAATAATCCGAAATATGAGACTATAGGACTGATCACACATGAAAGACAGATGATATTTATCTGCTTGGAGACAGACCATCTTGTAAAGTAAAGCCAAAGATGACAGATTATATTTCTGTTTCCCTCCTTGAACAGATGAGAGATCTTACTTTTTTTTTTTTACTTCCACTAAATCTGTGTAAATCTTCCTTTAATTCTATTAATTTTGCAGGATTCATTAAACTGAAGGTTTCTGAAGAGTTTTACTCAGGTACTTCTTTTAGAAACACCTTGTGAACCCTGTCTCAGCAGAAACAAAAGATAGGTGCGCATTTCTTAGAATGCGAACAGAAGCTTTTAACTTTGTCAAAGATCAACGTTAGAGGGCAGTACATTAAGTTATTATTCCAGTACAGTAGAGCTATATGGTTAACATTCATATTTTCAACAAAGTGCATGCATATCAGAGTTGAATGACATATGTGAGCACCAGAGGATGTAAATAGAAATAAAGCACTACAATTAAATAAGGAAAAAAAAGATAAAAACAGACAGTGAGCCTATTAGGTGGTAGTTGCCAGTGTAGTTAGCTGTTCCTCAGGTCTGCTGTAGATTTTTTGAATGTATGTAGTATTTTGGCAGAAGGCAAAATAAGAATGAAGACATTCAGATATCTATACTATACTTGCATCAGCAGTGATAGATGCCTCTTATCAACAGTTATCAACAGTCCAGCATTTGATTATCCCGTGACAGTGAATCTTAGAAAATTGAGGATAGACTCTAATTCCTATAGAAAATAAACATGTACTGATTTTAGGATGATCTTATAAATATTTTCTGTATTTGATGTCTATTATTCTCTGAACACAAGTGTTTTATAAAAAATGCAATTATCAATAAATAAAATATTACGTCACAGTACACTACTAGTGCCCTAATGTATGCACCTTTAAAAGCCTAGTACATTTTGCTGAACAGGAATAAAATAACCAGAAGGTATTCTAACTATCTATTTTCCAACTATTTCTTTGGATCCAAAAGACGTAGAATAGAAAAACAAGCAGAAATTTAATAAGTATGGATAATCTTAGGTTTTGTCAAAGCATATCAACAACATAGTTTTACTCTAAGACATTTTCATAGATGAAGTGAGTAATAATGTTAATAGGTATTTCCTGCATTATTTCATTCAGTTATAAGGTTTAATGTATGGTTCTTTTCCAGTTGCTCACTATAATTTTTCTCAAGCATTTTTACCTACCCCTACCTGGATAAAAATTATATCGGTGTAATTTGTGAGTGAGGTCCAGGTGATTCAATTTCTCTGTCATCATTTCACAGGAAAAAGTTACCTGTATGTCAGAAAACATAAGAATAGCTAGATTTGTCATCTTCCCCAGAATAGCTAAGTCAGGAAAAGGAATGCATTCAGCACAACCAAAGAGAACTGCATAGACTTCAGAAGTTGGAGGCATAGATTTAACTTAGCAATAATTCAGCATGCCATAGTGCTTCCTTGTATTGAAATTAGGTAGCGATTGGCAGCTAGTGTCCAGGTCCAGATGGTATTTAATCACTCAAATCCTTCATTCTCTGTGCTCTTCTGACAAAGGCCAGTTGCAATTATGAACTCACACTTAAAGCAGGGCAGGGAAATCTGCCTTCCTGTGCCTTACGACAAACCTCCCTCTAAGAAGTTGGAGAGGACTAAGGTCCCTAAAGTGGCAGGGTAGACCATGTCTTATGTTGGCTTGTTCCTTTCTCTTTACACATTTGATGCTGTCTTCAGAAGGTGCTTTTTGCCTGTGTAGGATGTTCAGAAGAGCATAGCAAGGGCCTCCCACCCCCTTCGCAGCCTGGCACTCCATGTTCTTCGGTGCATTGCACCTCCCAGCTTCTTCTGTGACACAGCCAACATATTCTTGACCACCTTCTACTGTTGTTGCTCAAAGATTGTCCAAAGATTTAAAACATGTCTTGATCTGTCTCCTAGACAACTGAAGGAGACTCTGAGGTCTATTGACTGGGGAACTGCTAGCTGTGGGTTTCTGTGTGAAAAAAAAAACTGATAGTAATAGTGTGAGATTCTCAAATAGTCCTCTCTTATCTTCAAAGACTGTTGTTTTTTTTTCTAATGCAGGTGGCACAAATGATAATAAAGTTATTACTCTGCACAATCATTTATATATTTTAACCTGTGCTAGCAAGTGTGCCACATGTGTTTCACATCTCGGATATTACAAAGGAGATTGGAAGGATTGTGTTTTGCTGGAGGACTGTGAGCAGAGTGATGATTCATATGCAACATGGGGGAAGTGGTGAAAGTTTTTAGGTTGACATAGCATTCATGGCCAATAATTATTCACTAGCTATTAAACAGTATCTCTCTTTTTCTTTTCCTCTTGACATCTATCTTTCTCACCTGATATAACCACCTTTGAGACCGTGAGCAGTTTGGAATTGTGAATGTTAATTTTTCTGATTTTAAAGATCCCGGCAAAAGAGGCCACAGCTTGCTGAGATATTTCTATGCTCTCAGTTTAAATGTCAGACAGTAGTGGCTGTGTCAAAGCACAACAGAGATACTATCAAGAGGGTGGCTCCATTGGCATGGCAAGGCAGCATAAACTGACAACTGCTGTTGAAAAAGGCACTCAAATACCTCCCTGACTCCAATCACTTGTCCTTAACCACAGGGAACATTTATGCCACTGTATAGTGAATTGGAAGAGGACTGATGCATGTTAACACTGAGCTGAGTTTGCTTGGCTGGTATAATTTTAACCTGAGTTATATTTTGACCCAATTTATTGTAGGACTTCATGAATGTTTGTGCTGGCATGAAGAAGGGGGCACCCGAAGATCAAGAAGAAATAGCAAAGGCAGAAGCAGACTTCTTCCCCTCTCCCCAGCCCCCTTTTAGCAACAGCACTGGTTTAAAATGCTCATGAAACTACAGGGTTCTTGTGTGTCCTGCTGTAGTCTGTCAGTACGCATGAAGAGACATTTTGGACATCTCCTTGATGTTCTGAATTGTTGCCAGTCTGGATCTATCCAAACTGCCGTTATTAATTCTAAATATTAGTTTGGTGTATGAAAGAGTAATATTTTTTGAAATATGTGGTAGGGGGAGCAGACAATAGCAATGTTGGATATATGCAGTTTCTTCTGTCTTTGGCATTTATCTGTGATAACATGTCCCATTAGGAAAAGATGTGGTATGTGAGGGATATCTGCCAATTACCTACATTTTATCCTCTCAGAAGATGAAACTGAATTTCAATCAACTAAATTTAGGAAATTCACTTTCAACAATAGCAACATGATTTAGATCACCAGGTCCAGAACCTTGAAGTCTTTGTTAAGGACAACTGAAATTGTCTTGGTTTCAGGAGGCTTTTGGTCAGGTCTTTTGAGGATAATACCTAGTAATAACTAAGATGTTTGTTGGTTTTTTTTTTTTAATAAATTATTTCCTGGTGACCTTGGAAAAGCCCATGAGAATTCACTGAATGGAGCAATTCAGAGCTGACCTGTGGTGGATACCCTAGGAAGAAGTTGGCAGAAGGATGCCTAGCAAGGCATCATTGTGTTCTCACTGCTTGGCAGTGAGACTTAATTTTACCTGTGATCTTTTGCACCTGGTCACTTTTTTTTTTTTAATAAGGTAGATAATTTGTCCAGGCATGAGAGTGTATCTCTGCTTAAGAGGGAGCCAAGATAATGACAGAGTTGCCTTTTAGGGTGACTGTTCCACATTCTCTTCAATGTGGACACTTGACTGAGCATTAAATATGTCTTTGTTTGATCAGATTATGGCAAGAGGACACAAAGGCTTTTGACACTGAAGACTGCCTTAGACTCAAATGTAGAGAAACAATAGAATAATTCTAATTAAGGTGCAGAGTTTGTCACTTCCTGTACTGGTGTCCAAATAGTGTTGTTAAAATGCCTTTAAGGGCCATTAGTTGAAGACTCAGAGGCATTTTTATTTCCCCATTTTCCAACTATAGTCATAATAAATAATTGTTTATGCTTGGTCATAAGATTCCAAAATGAACAATTTTGGTAATGATCTTTCTTTTTGCAGACCCCTATTTCAGCCTGATAAGCTGGAGAGCTCCAAAGGAAATGCTTATATTCTGAAATCTATTAAGCTGTTTTTGACATATAATAAAATACTAGAACATAATCTGTAGAAATTCTACTAAAATTCATCACATTCACTGCCCCCAGTGTACAGTTTACTTGATTATGGGTTACTCTGGCTTTAACAAATCTTGGAATATTGCTTGTTAAAAGTTATAACTTTTTCAGGAAATTGAAGATAAGATGGAAATCATAGTGATAGGTTTATATAACCTGTAACCATTAACTACTTGTCCTTGACGACTTCAGCATTCATTGAATTTAGTCATATCACACATCAAAGGCATTAATTTTCTGCAGGACATGATGTATGCTAGAGCTCTCTGTGGGCATATATGAAGACTGAGCAGATTCATCATAATAATTTTAATAATTTCTAGTTCTTTTGCAGTGGTTTTAGGTAGAACTCAGATCCTTTGTAAAAGATGTTTTCTGGCTGTGTTCACATGGCTGTGCATAAGTAACCGTGAAGCCATGCCAGCTTTGGAGAAGCAGGCCAGCTGGTATGTTTGAGAGAAATACTCTTAAGTGAAGACTTCTGAGCTCATTTTCCTGCCACGTGGATCTATTTCAGTGCTCTTGTGCCTTGCCTGTCTGCCCCCACCCATTCCATCTGCCCTTCTCACAGATCCCTGCAGCCAGCATTGGGCAGACACAATGGCCCAAAGCCTTTTCTAGAAAGGTTAAAGTGTGCCCATAAAGCAAAGGCAGATGAGATACATTTACTAAGAGCTGGCTGAATTTAGGATACCTGCAAAGGAACTGTAAATGTGAAGTGGAGAGCTGCCAAAGTTCCTGGGAACATTTCAATCAGCAAGATATAGATCTAGCACTGAATAGTTTTTGAAACCATCATGGTCTGGATGTTTTCCACCTCTAATTCATGCGGTTGTATATAGAAAGTTTGATTCTCCTAATTTACCACCTTTGTGCACTGTATCTTCATTAGCCCCAGTGAGAGTGTAATAAAAAAAAGTGGAAATAGAGTGTATGTTCTCTGCTGAACTGTGTACAGTTTGGAACATAAGTGAGCTTGTCTCTGCTGAGATCAGTTCTTGCTTCCCCTTTTTTTCATTTGCTTTGATTCATCTTTCTTGCCAAAGAAATTTGGAGGGAAATTTTTCCAGCTGCTCCTGAAGAGTGGGGAAGTGCATTATTAAAGTGATGTGAAGCATTTTGTCCTCCACACGTGACAGCCAGCCTGTTCCTAAGCCGGAACTGTGCCTAACTCCCAAATTTTTATCTATATCATTCCAGAGACATGTTACCCAGCACAGTCCTCTGTACACTCTTCATGCTTTCTGTGCATCTCCCTGTAAGGGAAAAAAGGATTTATGAGCAAATTTTGGTTTTGTTAACATGTGATACAATTCATTACTGTTCTGATTATGACATATGTTACACTCTATAGTTGAACCTGCGGGGAGTGGGTGGGGGTTGACACAGGGTAAGAAAATGAGTGTTATTGTCCAAAGTGTGAGACAAGACTGTGGTAACACCAATAAAAAGACAGGTCAACACAACCTTTATTTCTATGGTAAGTAGTGATACTGAAATACTACAGTCACAGAACTGTTTAGGTTGGAAGGCACTTCTTGAGATCATCTACTTCAGCTCCAGTTATTCTTTGTACAATAACATGTAATGGTTAAGAAAATAGTTCTCCTTTGAAATCTCCCTAATATTCTGTGTATTTATAATGCATGTGAAGAGAGTATTATTATTTTCCCCAAAGCTCATTTATAAAATACATACTTCTCCAGGAATCCCACTGGGGCATGATTTGCAACACACTCGTCTCCAAAGAAAAAGTGAACCAAGATATATACTTAAAATCTTTTATTTAAATTAATGGTAGCAATACACATGTGCCAGGTATGGACTTTTTGGCATATCTATCTTTAATGCAGGGAAATTAATGGATTGAAATTCAGCATGTGTACTGAGATTGTGCCAGTACCTGGACCTAGCAAAGACTACAAGTACTCGTTCACGAGTGGTGTCCCTCAGGGGTCCGTGTTGGGCCCGGCCCTATTCAACATCTTTGTCGGCGACATGGACGGTGGGATAGAGTGCACCCTCAGCAAGTTCGCCGATGACACCAAGCTGTGTGGTGCTGTCGACACGCTGGAAGGGAGGGATGCCATCCAGAGGGACCTGGACAGGCTGGAGAGGTGGGCCCATGCCAACCTCATGAAGTTCAACCAGGCCAAGTGCAAGGTCCTGCACCTGGGTCATGGCGATCCCAGGCACAAATACAGGCTGGGCAGAGAATGGATGGAGAGCAGCCCTGAGGAGAAGGACTTGGGAGTGCTGGTGGACGAGAAGCTCAACATGAGCCGGCAATGCGCCCTTGCGGCCCAGAAAGCCAACCGCATCCTGGGCTGCATCAAGAGGAGCGTGGCCAGCAGGTCGAGGGAGGTGATTCTCCCCCTCTATTCTGCCCTGGTGAGACCCCACCTGGAGTACTGTGTACAGTTCTGGAGTCCCCAACATAAGAAGGACATGGACCAGTTGGAGAGGGTCCAGAGGAGGGCCATGAAGATGATCAGAGGGCTGGAGCACTTTTCCTGTGAGGACAGGCTGAGAGAGTTGGGGCTGTTCAGCCTGGAGAAGAGGAGGCTCCGGGGAGACCTGATAGCGGTCTTCCAGTACCTCAAGGGGGCCTAAAAGAAAGATGGGGAGACGCTGTTCAGTAGGACCTGTTGTGATAGGACGAGGGGTAATGGTTTTAAAATAGAGGGAGGTAGATTTAGATTGGATATTAGGAAAAAATTTTTCACAATGCGAGTTGTAGAACACTGGATCAGGTTGCCCAGAGAGGTGGTGGATGCCCCATCCCTGGAAACATTCAAGGCCAGGCTGGGTGAGGCTCTGAGGAACCTGATCTAGTCAGGGATGTCCCTGCTCCTTGCAGGGGGGTTGGACTAGATGACCTTTGAAAGTCCTTTCCAACTCTAACCATTCTCTCATTCTGTGATTCTATGCTTCTACTCACCTTCAAAGTACATAGAACCACTTGCATGCTTCAAATTAACTGTGCACTGAAATATCTTACTGAATCAGTGCCGCACACTGCTAATTAACTTGTGTCTCCCCCACAGAGGTGTTGTCTTCACCACATGTTACTCAAGCCGTAGCTGACTGCTCAGTTTAAGAATAGGAGGCGAAACGCAGGCTGCAGTCTGAACCCCAGGGGCTTTCCATGGTGCCCAGGCACTGAGAAATACCTCGCTAGGGCAGGGGTTGCCAGCCAATGATGCACATCAGCATCAGAGGTGGATCAAGGAGGCCTGCCAGGCTTGCCCACTTGGCCCCTTTGCCAAACAGAGCACTGCCAGAAGCTGTTAACATCCCGAGGAGGCCGCAGGAGCAGCATCTCCTGCTGCTAGTATGGGAGGCAGTTCGGACCCTTCTCATGCCTGGTGCCCCTTCCTCCTCATACCCCAGCACCTCTGTACCTCTGGCTGCCGCCGTTGCACCGTGCCCCAAAGAAGGCTCAGTGCTGCGGTAGGCCTGGGGAAGGACGTGGGCATGGACCCCTAAACAAGGCACTGGATGAGAGGGAGTGGACAGCAGCGAACCTCTGCACTCAGCATGCATTAGCACTTAGGCATTTCTGATATGCCTAAGTGCCTGCAGGATTTCTGAAAATTGGCTTTTGGCCACCAGAATCTGTGCAGCTAAATGTAGGTATCTTGCAGTAGCTAAAAGTAGGCACCAGCAGTAGACAGCCCAGCCTCCCTAAATAAGGTCCCTGGGCTTCACGTACAGCCCTTGCAGGAAGGCAGAACCACTGGAAACAACCAGAGGGAGTCACCCAGAGCTACTCGGAAGCAAAATGTAAACAGAGGGATGTGCCTGGAAGTTGTGTCTTGCCTTTCCTTTGCATACTTCCACCTAATCATGAGATCTGTTTTTATTCCTAATGAAAAATATATGGATATGGCTGTCTTTATTTTTTAGTAGGAGCCATGTAACTGCAACTGTGATGGTTAAGGATATAACTGAAGTAAGGTTTGGAGAGAGAGGTAATTTTTTTTCATCAGCCTAGTTCAAAATGCTGGAAAGTTTCAGGCTTACTTCTTTTTTTGGTTGTTGTTATTGTTTGTTGTTTTGTTTTGTTTTTTTAAAATCTCGGTTCTGTTTTTGGTAATAATTAGACAGCTAATTTGCAGAGCTGATGTTTGTTCCTATATTTATCAGCTCATTCAGATTACATTTGCTGTATACTTTTTCTGTTAAATGGTTCACTGGCAGCCATGATGCAGTTGCCCAGAAAAACTGTGGCCATCTATTTTGTTGACTGGGACTTGATTTCTCTCAGTTTAGGAGTCATAGATGTCACATTTTCAGGTGATTACATATACAAGTGCCCTTTTTTTTTTTCCCCTGGACAGCAAACAAATGTAATTAATTACATGCATCTATACTGATTAGTATGCATTAATTTGCTTTTTAATTTATGTGTATAGGCTTGTTGTGCATAGCAGAGTTTCGCTCCATACAGGTAGCTGCAAGAATCAGAGGTGTAGTGAAGCAGTGTGCAAGCACGGAGGAGGGTCGTTCTGAACTGTTACATGAATGGTTTTAATAACCCAATGACTTTATTTTACTTTGAGTATTCTGTATGAAGAAATGAAGTGATTCTATCTGATGACAGTAGTAGAGACATGGCCTATAACTTGGGCTTTTTTTTGTTTGTTTGTTTTTTCTAAATTAAAACAGTTTGGGGTTTTGACTTTACATATTCATATTTGGTCACCCCATTGTCTTTTTCTCATCTTTCTCTTTGCTTCCCTCTCCTTTGTTTTTTTCAAATTTCCAAAGGAAATAAAAATGAAAGAAGGAGAGAATATAATTTTAATGTCTCTGTAGTCCTGAATCTTTTTTTGCATGAAAACATTTTGAAATAAGAATCAAATAATATTAGTGTTTGTAAAATTATTTTTTTTACATTAAAAATTTAAGAAATTTAACTGGAAATTTAAATTTCAGTCTTTTCCAAAAAGCACATTTAGAGATTTTTTTTCTCTTTTTTATTCCAAACCCACTATGGCTTTATTATCATACAGCTTGTTTTGCTCTTCTGCTTTTTTAGATCACTTTCACTTCGACAAAGATTGTGTCTGCATTTTTCTGCTCTTTATGAAACATGAATTGCTTTATCATTCTCAGAAGAAAAGTAAAGAAAATAATGAATAGAAACTAAGTGTTAGCTATTCCCCCATGGAGCCTGTCAGAAGTACAAAAACAGATTACAGCATGCTGAATAAAAAATCACTGAAGTCTCTTCCCTTGACACTCCAAGCTAAAGGTGCTCCTTCTGCAAGCATTCGTTTTGCTGGTGGAACAGCTAAAAGGCTGACGGGGTGCATAGAGGATTAAAATGTAAGTAGAGGCAGGACTACTTAGAAACAGTCATTCCAAGATTGCAAGTAGTTTTGAGGGCAAAGAGGAAGCTGTGAGTGAAATGCTGGGGGACGCTCTTTGGATTCTCTGTAAAGCTCTGAATTACCTTTGAATTACCTGCATTAGACCGTTAATGTTTATAGCAGGATAGCTAAAGCTATGGCTATGTATTTGAAAAAGTAAAAAAAAAAAGCAAGGAAAGGAAAGCAAATGATGCACCTTGTGGTGCCTCAAGGGACAGTTTTGCAATCATGCTGAGCCTAATTGACGAACATGTTGTGCTTGCGCTAAGTCCTCAAAGATTTCCTAGCACGTCAGCAAATATGCTTACTATTCACAGTTCAATTTGATATTATCTGGTTTGTGTCAATGCTGTGGAACTACAGTAAAACAACATGTGATTTGATTCCAGCAAGCTCACCCATAAAAATCCTCAATCAGCCCATGCTATTGTTCATAGAGGGGCACCTACATGGCCAGGTTGGATTAGATGAACAGTAGCATCAGATTTAAATTACAAGGAGAACAATTTAATGCAGACAGATTTAAAACATGGAGCTTTGTCATTATGGGGAAAGAAAGAAGCAGCGAGAGCTGCTGTGATTTCAGCTTCTTCAATAACTCTTGTTTAAGAGCGAGAAGAAATAGAAGAATCCAGCCTAAGGTAACAGTGGTTGGCATTTGGTTTTATTATTTGATGTACAAATGTTTGTATTAGGTTATGACATACCTGTTGTGAGGAATGAAAAATAACTATTAGAATAAAGAAAGAAGGCAGTTTGATCACTTGTACCATCTACCATCAATTACATATGATATTTTTATTCAATTAATCATTATTTAAATTTTTTGGAGAAGTGGAATTAAGATGACCATTTTTAATGAAAACATTATTATAATTTATAACATTATTATAACATAACATATTATAACATTATAAAAGTTAAAAAATGTTAACATTTTTAAGCTATTGGAGTACCTTATAGGTTTCCGCATAAGCGGTGAGCAAATAATTAATTTGTAGAATCCCAGAGTACATAGGGTTCTGCAAGAGGTTCCAGATTGACCTTTACGTTTATGTGAGAGGCCTTGTGATTTATTAAAAATACATCTATATTGTAGACAGCCAGTCTGGTTTTTATTTTAGAGAAAAAAAGATGCTCTATAGAAATCCCAGTGAGCTGTAATAATCTGAAATCAAAAGTTCTGCTTTTTTAAAAATGCATGTTTTTGAGTTTAAACCTAACATTTGATCATTTTGTTTAAGATTACCTCCTACAGGAAAACCAATGTGAGGGGTCTTTCATTGATGTGCTGCTAATTATATACTTGTATAACCCTTCTGAAGTAATGAAGCTGTGAAATGATGCCCCTGGTTTTCCTCCCCAGATAGCACTATTTGGGAAGTCATCTGAATGTATAGGTGAAAGTCTGATGTCAGTAGTATTTGGGAAGGTATTTAATAAGTATATTTATGAACTATATAAGGACTGAGAGGCCTTGATTCTTCTGGGCTAGCCTCTCCAGCTTCCACTTCCAGTCATCACAGGGGTGACACAGATGTTTCCCAAGTTTTACCTGCAGATTGGTAGAAACAGCTGGAGGTCTTTCTTAAAAGGAAGATCTTGCAAGGCTTTCCAAGCTTGATAGGAAAGCTAAAAGTTCTGTCACATCATAATAATTAACTTATTTGCCTTTTCTTTTTCTTTTTTTTTTTTTTTTTCCTATG
>WHYT01017267.1:263066-307304 GCA_009806455.1 Tetrax tetrax | reverse complement strand
CTAGGATAGAGTTAATATTCACCTGAGCTGGGTGGAGAACTGAAGCTGGTAGCCCCTATGGCTGGGATAATTAATTAATTAGCTAACAGCTGGGGTTAATTTACCCAAATTAGCCAAAGGGCTATTCCATCCCAGCTGACATCATGCTCAGTATATAAGTGAGGAGGGTGCTGAAGGGAGTCTCCTGTAACTTGGGAGAAACTAGGCATGGAGATTTGTTGTAAGGCATTGTACTGTATTTGTATTCCATCACTGTTTTGTTTTTCTTTTGTCATTGCTGTTAAATTTACTTTTTGTTCTCAACCCACGTGGTGTGTGTTTGTTTGTTTACCAGTTCTCCCCCTGTTCTCTTGGAGAGTGTTGGGGGTGTGGGAGAGAGACTGCATAGTCTGGTCCTGATCGGGGCTGAACTACGACAATGCCTTAATTTCCTTCTATGTAAAACTGCATTAATTATCCTTATCCATTCCTTTTAGAACTGAACAGCATTATTAATTTTTTTCTTGTTTGCCAGGAGAAAGAGCAGATCCTAAGCATGATAAGAACTGTTAATGAAGTTTAAAGAGCCAACTTTGTAGCAAATAATTTAAATGTTAGAAACTTGACTTTATCATATCCCAAGCTTTTGCACTTGTCTGTGGAAGACACATTCTAAAGAAGCCAGAAACTGTATGACTGGCTTTTCCATTTCCAGCAGACTTGGACTAATTGGTTCATCTGGTGGGATCTTTGCCCAAGTAAACGTATGCAAAATCTTAAATCACCCATTCCCTTTGCACTGATTTTGCAGTGGTCTTATTGACATAGTTCATATGCTTTATTACAGCAAATAGAACAAGAGTGATGTAAGAAGTTTTCTGGCAATTCCACTCATATTTTTATTTAGGGACTTTCGGTATTCACTTTTCTTGTTTCAGCCTGCAGCGGCAGCATTTGCCTTTCTCCATGGCACTGGTTAAGCCTGTATGTATGCCACAGCACAGGCCTGGAGACAAAATGTTCAGTTCGTTGTTCCTCTATCTTTTGTCCTCATTCATGTCATCATCCTTTTGTCCTCAGTGGGATGACAGCAGAGTAAAATGTTTTCAAATCAGATTTAGCATTTGGTATCCCTTGTGCATTAGAGGAAGTGCCTCTGCAAGGTGCATTGCAGTGCAGAAGGAGCACAGCAAAGGGTATAAAGAGTAAAATTAATCTAATCTGATTTTTGGGATATAAAAATTCAAGATAGCTAGTTTACACTACTTGCGTAGGCTCCTTCTCAAGCCAAGCCAACACAAAAACAGGGGCACTTCCACAAGGAAATTTGTTTACCTTGAACATTTAGGCTAAGAGGGAATAAATCCTCTTCCCAATCCAGAATGCCTGTTCCTTTGCAGAAGAATTTCTTTAATTTCCTTTACCTCTGATATTGTTCTACTTCACAGTGATGTTGCCAACTTAATAAATTTGAAGTTAAGATTTTATCTACATGATGATCACAGGCAGTGATCCCATCCACAAGGAATTTATCTATGATTGCCCTTAGCTCTTTCAATTTTCTTTCAAAAATGGGTATTTTTTTAAAAAACAAGTGACAGCTACCGTAAATATTTCCTTCAAACCTAATATAACTGCTTTGTAATTTATAGCCGAAACATTTTATGCACTGCTTTTTACTTCAGTGTATAATGACTGAAACTTAGTAGTAATCCTGGCAGATTTCTCTTGCTTTCAGAGTATTGTTGAGAAATGTATGATAAAACTTTATACGGTTACTGTGTTGACAAAAATAAGTTGGTCTTCAGGTATGAGAAAAGAATCATCCAAAAGAATGTGTCTATTCCTGCATTACTTAGCATAGCAAATTTGAATATGCTTACAATAATGTACTAAAATATAATTATATAATTACAAATTATTTTCATTAAAAATAATAAAATTTCATTTAAAATTATAACATTAAACATGATAGCAACCATGGATTGCACTCATAATTTCCAGTATCCCAAATCTATATTTTCACAGTTAGAATATATTCTACACACTACATTAGTTTAATCCCTCCTTGTGAACCCTGGTGAAAATTGCTCCGAAATGCTTGATATTTTGCCTCAGTCTTCACCAATAAGGGCTCTTGTCTCACCACCCAAGCTGTGGAAGGCACAAGCAGGGACTGGGAGAATGAAGAACTGCCCACTGTACTCAAAGAGCAGATTTGGGAACATCTGCCAACCTCATGAAGTTCAACCAGGCCAAGTGCAAGGTCCTGCACCTGGGTCATGGCAATCCCAAGCACAAATACAGGCTGGGCGGAGAATGGATTGAGAGCAGCCCTGAGGAGAAGGACTTGGGAGTGCTGGTGGATGAGAAGCTCAACATGAGTGGGCAATGCGCCCTTGCGGCCCAGAAGGCCAACCGCATCCTGGGCTGCATCAAGAGGAGCGTGGCCAGCAGGTTGAGGGAGGTGATTCTCCCCCTCTACTCTGCCCTGTTGAGACCCCACCTGGAGTTCTGTGTCCAGTTCTGGAGCCCCCAACATAAGAAGGACATGGACCAGTTGGAGAGGGTCCAGAGGAGGGCCACGAAGATGATCAGAGGCTGGAGCACCTTTCCTATGAGGACAGGCTGAGACAGTTGGGGCTGTTCAGCCTGGAGAAGAGGAGGTTCCGGGGAGACCTTATAGCGGTCTTCCAATACCTCAAGGGGGCCTACAGGAAAGATGGGGACAGGCTGTTCAGTGGGGCCTGTTGTGATAGGACAAGGGGTAATGGGTTTAAATTAGAAGGAGGGAGGTTTAGATTAGATATTAGGAAAAAAATTTTTACAATGAGAGTTTTAGAGCACTGGAACAGTTTGCCCAGAGAGGTGGTGGATGCCCCATCCCTGGAAACATTCAAGGCCAGGCTGGATGAGGCTCTGAGCAACCTGATCTAGTCAGGGATGTCCCTGCTCCTTGCAGGGGGGTTGGACTAGATGACCTTTGAAGGTCCCTTCCAACTCTAACCATTCTATGATCTCTTCCACGGAGTGCAGTCCCTCTAGAACAGCTGCCCCAGCGGGCCCTCCACGGGCCACAGCCTCCTTCAGGCCTCCACCTGCTCTGGTGTGGGGCTCCTCCACAGGCTGCAGGTGAATCTCTGCCCCTCCGTGGGCCTCCATGGGCTGCAGGGGGACAACCTGCTCCACCATGGTCGTCACCACAGGCTGCAGGGGAATCTTGGCCAGGAGCCACATTACTCCTCCCCCTCCTTCTTCACTGACCTCGGCGCCTGCAGCCGTTCCTCACAACAGGCTGGCAAACACCTCTCAGGATCCTTTTTACATCTTATTCACTTCTCCTCTCCACTTCTTGCAGCCAGGCCAGGCCCAAATCGGGCCCAGTCAGGTGCCCGGCAGGAGGCCAGAGGGTGAGGCCTGCAAGGCCCACAAGGCTCGTGCCTCCCCCTCTCTGCCCCCGCTCAGCTGCTTCACATCTTCTCTCCTTTTTTTTTCTGTTTTTCCCCTTCTTAAATACGTTATCGCAGAGGCGTTATCACGGGACATTCTGCTACCAATTGGCTTGGCCTTGGCCAGCAGCAGGTCCGCCCTAGACCTGGCCAAGTCCACTGAACAAAGGGGAGCGACTTCTAGCAGTTTCCTACAGAAGCTACCACCTTAGGCCCCCCCTCACCAAACAAAACCAGAACACAGTGGATACGGAATTGGCTGGGTCATCACACTCAAAGACCTGTGGTCAATAGCTTGATCTCCTAGTGGAGATCAGTGATGAGTGGCATTCCTCAGGGGTCAGTGTTGGGCCTGGCCTTGTTTAACATCTTTGTCGGAGACGTGGGCAGTGGGATAGAGTATACCCTCAGCAAGTTCACCGAAAACCCCAAGCTGTGTGGTACAGTTGACACACTGGAGGGGAGGGATACCATCCAGAAGGACCTTGACAGGCTGGAGAGGTGAGCCCGTGCAAACCTCATGAAGTTCAACCAGGCCAAGTGCAAGGTCCAGCATAAGGGTCAGGGCCAATTCCAGGCACAACTATAGGCTGGGCAGAGGATGCATTAAGACCAGCCCTGAGGAGAAGGACTTTAGGGTGCTGGTGGATGAGAAGCTCAATATTAGCCAGCAATGCGCCCTTGCGGCCCAGAAGGCCAATTATATCCTCAGCTGCATCAAAAGAATCGTGGCCAGCAGGTTGAGGGAGGTGGTTCTCCCTCTCTGCTCTGCTCTTGTGAGACCCCACCTGGAGTACTGTGTACAGCTCTGGAGCCCTCAACATAAGAAGGACATGGACCAGTTGGAGAGGGTCCAGAGGAGGGCCACAAAGATGATAAGAGGGCTGGAGCACCTCTCCTATGAGGACAGGCTGAGAGAGTTGGGGCTGTTCAGTCTGGAGAAGAGGAGGCTCTGGGGAGACGTTATAGCAGCCTTGCAGTACGTAAAGGAGGCCTACAGGAAAGATGGGGACAAACTCTTGAGCAGGGCCTGTTGTGACAGGACAAGTGGTAATGGTTTTAAAATAGAAGGAGGTAGGTTCAGACTTGATATAAGGAAAAAAAATTTTACAATGAGGGTGGTGGAACACTGGATCAGGTTGCCCAGAGAGGTGGTGGATGCTCCATGCCTGGAAACATTCAAGGCCAGGGCTCTGAGCAACCTGATATGGTTGAAGACGTCCCTGCTGCTTGCAGAGTGGTTAGACTTGTGACCTTTAAAGGTCCTTTCCAACCCAAACTATTCTATGATTCTATGTGCTTGCACGTGACTGTTTGTCTGTATATGTTAGTGTGGGAGTGACAAGTTAGACATACTTGATGCATGTTTGTGCTCTTTAATTTGTACTCCAGCACATGGCATGTCCATACATTCCCAGGGCTGAATCTGCCCTGCTGGCATGACAGTCTGTGGAGTTATTTACTAGAGAATGAGAAATTTCTTTTGTATGTGAGATGTGATACTGGGGAGGATTTGTTGATTAGAGAGTTGGCAAGATTGAAATAATGGAAAAGTGGGACTGGTGGGAATGTGAGCGATGTGCCTTTTAGGATGGTGCACTTCAGCAATTGTATTAGGCAAGGGCATTACATGGACCACCATGAATGCAAAAGAATAGCTGTTTGTCCTTTGACCACACTGTGAAAAATGATATTAATTCCAGGAGCATCAGTAAAAGTGGCAGCCTTCTAGAATAGCTTCTGTGGGTGTGCATGTATTTCTTCTTTGAAAACCCTGGTTTCTGAGTGAAAGTAGAACTATTCTGGGTTGTCAACAGATTTAAGACCAGCAGGGAAGATGCCATTCCTTGGCTATATGAAGGAGGACAGCACATTGTATTTTCAGTTTTAGATATTCCCCTAAGATGGCGGGGGAAGAGAGATGCCTCCATCAGTGCTCCGTCACACATGCACAACACTCAAAAGAGGAAAAGGAAAGACAGAATGGCAGCTGAGCTCTGTCTCACTATCCACACCAAAATGAGAGCCTCATTATCTCAGAGGGCAGAACAGCTCTGCACTGATGCCAACAGGAACCATAGACCCAGGTGCCACAGTTTGGTCCTCAGTAAATGAAACATAATGTCTAATGAGAAATCAGCCCTTGAGGTATTAATATATTTTAATTTTCTAGTCTGGTAGTCTTGGTGAATAGACTTTACTCACTGTATAGCAAAGTCGCTGTTACAAAATTTGAAAAAATACAAGTTGAAGTGTTTTTTGGTTTCACAAGCACATGAGCTCAGTGAGAAAGAGCAGACTGAGATGGCAAGGAGAAAAGCCAATCCTGTTATATTTGTCTTTCTTATTACTGACTTGCCATGATAAATATGGAAATTTATATTTGGCTAGAAGGAGGCTGAGAAAGGGAACAGATGGCCACCAAAAGAATACTAGAGCAGCTAATAGTCACTGGCATATTTCCGGGATAAAAATTTAAATCTGAAGCCAAGCAGAAGGGTTATCCATTTTTTTTCTGATCAGAGTACTGTGTATTGAACTGATCCTGCTATGCTCTGACTAGATGAAGGTGGGTTTCCTGAAATGCATTCACCGAATGGAATAAACAACCTCCATCCTGCAGTTAACGGCTCTTGCAATTATGCTGACAGAAATAGTTGACAAGGTGGGGAAAATGTTTATGTTCCTACTGTATTTTGAGTGAGTAAGACTGCATTTGCTATGGCTTTTTGATATTTTGCATGATTTAATGCCTACACTGCATTCTCTGTATTCTACAGGCTTTATTCACTTTTGATAGAGGACAAAGAGAATGAAGTGCCCATTTAAATACAGAGACAATGGAGTCTATATTTTATATAGTTGTATATTTTGTAAGTCCTAAAATTTTAATACACTTCTGATTTCTATAGTCAACTGCATACAAAAAAAAATAAGATGACATTTTGGGAATTATGAAAATGTGTCAAAATTTTTAATTTTGCATAATGCTGTATACTTAGTACCTAAACCTCCTATGACTGCAGACTAGGCAGTGAATGAGGACACTGTTCTGTTTCTTGAGTGATGATTGGAACTAGCAAGGTAACGACCAGTAATACATGATTTGAAGGGCTGGAATAGCAAGAGAGGATAGTTTGGGATTGAAGTGCAGTATTTGAGCTGTAGGGCAGGCTGAGTGCTGTAGGAGTTAGACAGCCAGGAGTGAAATGGAGTGGAATAATAACAGTTGCTGCCTGCTCTTTAGAGTGCACCTGACAGAATTAAACCAGTCACAACAGCTCAGCTGTAGATCCCATACTAGATGTGCAGGATTTTGCTAGAGCAGCAGCTGATGGGTCATCTAGATCAAAACCGTCAAATATGTCACTGTGCAGCCTAAGTGATCAATCCACCTGCTCCTCATTCAGATACCAGCAGGACTATTGTAGACATAGATCAGTTTTTCCACTGATCATGCTATTTACCTATTTGGGGGAACGTTATGAGAGTTGATTAGTTATTGAATTTAAGGTGTTTTAAATAAATTGCCCAAAGAGTGCTGAAGAACTATAAACTCTTAATTTTGAGATTCTGAGAAAGAGGAACAAAGATAATCACAAATTTTCAAGATAAAAAAAGGCACGGTTACGGACTGATTTTGCTTTTGCAGAGTAAAAGCAGAAGTGTCCATCACAAAATCTTCTTAATCTTTCTCCAGCAAGTGGAAATTAAATGGATTCCAAATTCTGGCAGCACATTTTGGTGCTCACTCACCTGCTTCCTTAGCTCTTGCTGAGTTTTAAAGATATTGTGTGCATCAATCATGCTCTATCAGTAAATATATTATATTTTGAAGTTTATATAAACATCACTGCATAAACTTTTTAAAGTATTGCTAAGAAATAAAATGCCATTTTCGACTGAAGACTCTGCAGTCTGGACAGGTCTGAAAAGCCACTGTTTATTTATTTTTCAGTGATACCTGTTTCTTTCTAAATTGTGGCTTTATATTGACTTGTAGTTAGAAAAGCCCAAAGTAGTTAAGAACCATCTCTAGAACCATCTCTAAATGGAGTGTAATGTTTTCCTCAGCTGCAGAAATTGAAAAAGAAAGCTAGCTGGGAGTAAAGGTGTAGGAAAAAGTACAACGTGCACTAAAATTAATAGTCTTAATAAGACCTGGGTTGATACATATGAATGTGGATCTCAGACTCATCTTCAGAACAAATGTGATTCTCCCTTGAAAGACAGGATACGTAATTTGCATTTGAAGTATTTATCTGTAAAAATACTTTGGCACTGGATTTTCCATAGATCATCATCTCACACTGGAGGATAGTGACCAGAAGGACATTGTGTGCATTGGGCAAAGTATATCATGCTCTAGCACATTCATATGCAGAATACAATAATCCAGCAGTTCTCTTCTGGGGGAATTTGCTGTGGTGAGTCTGAGGATGTTTTGGATTTACAGCACATAATACCTTACCCCTGGCCAGCTGATCTCTAGTTCTGAAGATGGGAATCACTAACTTAGTCCTGCAAAGACAGGTCTTAGTAGCTTTCCCTTTCCTAATCTCCTTCACTCCACAGATATCCATGAGCTTTCCTCTCAAACTGTACCCAATTAGCGTGGTAAGGCTAAACCCAGAGCTGTTCTCAGTTTGTTCTGAATCTGAAGTTTACCATTTAAGCTTGCAGGACTTACTTATTTGTGGGTTTTTTCTCCCTTGACTTTTCAAATGAAAAGAAAAAAGATAAAATACCTGCCATGGACACTAATAGCACAGTTGTCCAAAGGGCAGTTTCTAGCTGGTCTGCCCAGCTTTAGGGGTGTCTTCATGGTTGACAGTGGGACAACTGAACCTGTATGTCAGAGGACAGCTTTTCCTTCATGTGACCAGGTACCTTTGTACATAGAGTTTTCTCTTCATACTTAGCTTGCAAGTGTCTTAGAAGACACTAATCTAATTTCATCTTCAAGGACGGAGATCCCACAGTCTCTCTGGGCACCTATTCCATACTTACAGAGCAGGATGTGTCAGAGCCATTGTACATGTATCTTCAGCTTGATCTGCACCTTTGGAGCAATGCTGATGTGCCCTGGACATATTGGGGTCACTGTAAGTGCATGGATCAGTTTATACACAAGCACCCCTCACCCACTACAGCTCCTATACACATGCAGTATATTGGCACAGATGCAGCAGTTTCATCTGAGTTGTCCCTTCTTCTTTCAGGCTCAGACAGAGGCCCCTTCAGCATGGCTAGACTGCATCATGGCAGATGTTTTATGGGACTAGCTGGTACAAAGCACATTAAGGATACTCCTCCAGGATGCAGACATATTTTCATGTGGACCAACTTAAGTCCACGACCAAGGCCTTTAAAAAGTCATCCCCTGGCACTGGTACTGCCACTGGATAGGCTAAATGTCATTTTGAAGAACAATAATTTTATCATCATCAGGTGCTTTACCCATTTAAGACTGTGTGACAGGTACAGGCCATGGAAGCCCTGGCTGCAAAACAGATAAAAAAGAATACCGTGCTGCTTTATTCAAGTATTTTTAATCTGCAGCTCAGATCCATAGGATAATTTTGGCTGCAAATTTGTTATTTTGAAACTCTAAATTAAAGTTCCTTTTTGATGCCTCCAAGCTCCTCTTCTTCTAGAGAAAATACTGCTATTCTACCACTTCAAAACTTCTGTAGTGGAACTGATGGATAAAGATGATTGTTTTTACTGTGAGTGGAACGACATTGGTCTCAGAGCCCAGGGACCAGGCAGCACATCTGACCAAACCCAATGGGGTTCACTCCAGCCTGTAGAGCAGAGCTTCAAGCTGCTGTAGCCACAGAGTTTTCAGGATCTAAATTATTGTAATGATTTCTGCAATTCACTACAGTCTGTTTCTGACAGAACTGTACAATGCTACTTATCATATTCATATTTATTAAAAAGCTGCTGAAAGCACTAGTAGAATCTTTAAAATTATGAGCTGCTTAACACTTTCCCGGTGGTTTTTTTTTTTTTTTGTATTTGTTGCTAATATTATCTGTCCATTGGAATTAATGGATTGTTTTCTATATCTCAGTAAATTTAAACATTGATTTGCATTTTTACAAAATCTGTACCATAAGTTGAATCAGCTTCATGTTGCTATTAATAATGGATGGGCTCACAATCTACTTTGTGAGGTAGTTTAAAGCTGTACTTCCAAGCAAACTCACTCTCTGCTTTTAAGCACATATTTAGGGATGGAAAAGGCCCCCTCTTCACCTCCGCTGATCACATGGGCATACCAAGCATGCTGAGAGGCATAATAGGCAAAGCAAGCTGCCTCTGCACCTGCCCACAAAACAGCTGTTCAATTGGGAGAGGAATTGCTAGAGTGCAGCCTGTTTTCAGCAGCTTTTTTTTTTTCCTCTCACATACACTGTGTTGGCACAGGCATTGCCACAAAGGAAAGAAATGCAGAAACCTTGCAAAGATTTCAGGATTTTTTTCCAGAATCATTTTTATTAAAGCCTCATTTCATGTTTGCAGTCTTCCCATGTGGATGCATTTTCTCAGTCTCAACTGACTGTTCAAGAGAGAGATCATCTGGGATCCAACAGAGTCTTCCATCAGGTACGTGACTCTCCATCTGACTTTAAAAATATTTGAATATTTGTTTTCTAAGAGACCCTTTATAATCAATGAATCTGAGCAGAGGGAAGTCCTTTATTCCCTGCCCTCTTCCATTTCCCCTGTAGCTGTATGGCAGTCCCAAGTGCCTGAAGTGCCTGTGAGAAGGTTGGCTTTGCTAGCTGTAGCATTTGAGATATTTCTTCTGCCCAGCCAATTTTGTTTTTTGAAGCTTTCATGAAAAGTCTACTGGAATCTCAGTTCTAAGGTTTTAAAGACTTTTCTGTAGTATTGGAAAAGAAAACTTATTCATTCAAGTTGGTTGGATTGAGAGCTTTGTTTCCTTGCATGTGGGAAAAAAATACCAAACCTCTTCTTTGTTGTCAAAAGCTTGGCAAAAATGTTTCTATTCTTCCCTGATTATAGAAATTTTACAAGTTTATATGGGTTGTAGCTTTAACTCTCTGGACCTTGTTCTGCATCTGATAGCATATAGTTGATCTATTTCAAATATTTTTTTAATTATTTGCCAAAGAAATAATCTACCTTGAAAATCTTCTTTGCTGATAAGAGTGTGAGTTCTCTCACTTTAGATATAGAGGTCTCAACATTCATAAAAACACATCCTTTAATGACTGACTTTAAAGAATGAGTGGTATATAAATGTTTTGCAAATAACAAATGGGAGAAGTCTAAAGGAAGGACTAATAATCATGGAGCTTTCAAATTTATTTTTCAGCAAAGTTTGCACAGTTTCTCTTTTCCTTACTAACAAGGGTCGCAAGAAAGGTGCCTAGTCGAAGCAAACTTCATGAGAAATGAGGGGGAAGTAAATACTGAGAAACCAGTGCAGGGAAGACCCTCCCACTGTCTCCACCCTGGTGTTTGGCAGCAGTCCACTGTCAATTTTTCTTCTACTGCTGGGAATAGCTAGTGATGTTGCCTGTCATTTACAATTCATGCCTGCCTATTACCATACATATGCTTTATTTTGCCCACTCAAAGGAGTCCTGCTGCCTGGAACGGCTGTTCAGCTTCCGAGCACAACAACCTTTTCCAGCTGAAGCAGTCACTGCTCTGATGCTGGATGGAGATACTCTTGTGGGGAAACTTTCATGCCCTAAAATGTGCCAGGCAACCTCCTCCTGCCCATTAGTGTAACTAGGAGCTGCCAGAGAGTATCTGCTCTTTTCTCTTTCACCATTAAATGCCAAAAGTGAACCACACGCATTTTCTGAGGTTTTTAAACCCCTCTAGTTTTTGAAGGTGTTGCACAGAATTGCTTGCTAGGTCATTTTGTAATATTTACTTATGCTTTCTATTTAGAAAATCAGTCACGGTGTTCTTTCCCTCCCACATCTGGAAGGTCAAGCAAAGCATGGTTTGGTTGCAGATACTGCGAACCCTCCCCCCATCGAAAGCAGCCTGCCTCCAATAACAAATAAGAGCCTGCAGAATGTCCTCCCCTCTCTTCAGGTGAGTGAGTTACAAAGACCTTAGACATCTTGTGTTTGACTGGTTAATCAGCTTCTCTCTAGTACTGCTAAGAGAGTATCTGTGGCAAAGTGTCACAAGTGTGTTTGTGTGTAGGAAGAGAAAAATAATTCAGTGTCAGCGTTTGCATCAGTTTCTGTTTTCAGCCATAGTCAAAGAGAAAAAAAAAAGGAAGAACTATAAACAGTCAAATAGATAAATTGCTTGCCAGCATGGTTTTGTTTATCTTCAGATATTTTAATGGACAACTAACACCACAGGAAGTTTTTGACGTCATCTTCACTGCTGGCATTCCTTCTTTCTCATTTTTTTTTTCATAAATCCTATCTCCATCCCCTGTCTGAACTCTTCCTCCTTAGCTCCTTCTCTCCCTAACAAATCAGGGAAGTGCACTAACCATCACCACTACTCTGATCACTCCTTGTTTCACCTTTCAATGGACTCCCTGTATTGAGAGACTTGAAAGGTTCCATAGGAGGTGCGATAGGAAGTCTTTTCAGATCTCTTGTGCTGGAAGTCCCCATATAATGCATTTTGTTTGGGAAGTCAAGAGTCTTCTCAGATACTTTGACTTTTAAATTGACAGCTTGCTATTACTACAAATTATTTTATTTGGTTAAGGGTGTGTGTATCATTGGCAAATCTACAAGATGCAAAATAGTATGAATCATGAGGTGGAATGGGTTAGTCTCCAAAATAATTTGAATTTGCTTTAAAGCTTAATTCTGTGGCCTTCTTAAGTCAAACCTGCACTCAACTCCTACAAAAGCCATGATTAAGCTTTGCATCTGAAAATAAACCACATTCCCCTCTTCCTCTCCTCCATCACTTTATTTTACAGAGGAGTTTTTTTATTCTTCATATGAAATGCATAGACTTCTATAAGAAGCTGGGTAAACATCAGTAAGAAAGCCTTTTGCTTGGCTTAGAAATACCAGGGAACAATAAACATTTCAATCTAGAAAGCATGATTATGCACTGTCTGTTTTGGAGACCTTCTTGTTTACCCCTTCTTAGAAATAAAACAGCATTGTTGAATTGAGGGAATGTGAATTGGAATGGAGACAGAGTGGAATTCTCAAGCTGGGGCTCTGCAGGATAGCAGTAGGACTGACCTGCATCAGCACAGATGTGTACTTGAGCTGTTCAAGTCATGCCCCTCATACCTGGCTGCCCTGCTTTTGTTAATATTGCAAAAAAAAAGTAGGAAGGTTAGATGTAAGTATAGGAAGATTATTTCATTGTAAAACAAACCCATTTTCACTTGAGGTAACACATTCTTAACCCAAAACTCACAAATACCAAGATGCATGTATCCTAGTGGTACCAGCCAGGACTTCTTGAAAGCACATGGTGGACTAGGATGGCTCACTGGTTAGTCCGTATCACATGGGGGTTCTGGGCCTGGGTTCTTCTTGTCTTGGAAACCATTTGCTGGTTATTGAACATGGCTTTTCTACCTTTCTGACACTGAGAGTGAGATCTTTTGACACTGAGAGATTGAACTTTTGTGTCTCCATCCTGTCCCACTTCTGTGAGTCATCAGGACTTTCTCAAAGGATGGGGAATTATAAATAAATGAAGGAATAATTTAGGTTGGAAGGGACCTCTGGAAGACATCTAACCCAATCTCCCAGTACAAGCAGAGCAAACTTGGAGCAGGTTGCTCAGGGCCTTGTCCATCTGAGTTCTGAGTATCTCAAAGGTTGGAGAGACCATAGATTCTCAGGGCAATCTGTTGCCATAGTGAACCACTCTCATGGTGAAAATGTTTCTCCTAATATCTAATCAGTATTTCCCGTGGTACAACTTGTATCTGTTAGCCACATACCCATTTTGTCCTAGGACCATGCACCTCTGAGAAGAGTCTGGCTTTGCTTTCTCTATAACGTCCTGACAAGTAACTAGACAGCAGTAAGATCACTGCTGAAGCTTCCTCTTCTGCAGGCTGAACAAATGTATTTCCCGCAGCCTCTCCTTGTATATCGTGTGCTCCAGGCTCCTGAGCATTCCCTGACCTCTCCCTTGAATTCACTACAGTTGGTCAATGTCTGTCTTGTACTGGGAATCCTGAGACTAGACACAGTACTCCCAGCGTGGTGTCACAAATGCTGAATAGAAGGGGAGATCACTCCTCCCACCCTGCTGGCTATCCTCCTGCTAATACAAATTGCGATGTGTTTGGCCTTCTTTGCTACAAGGGGGTGCTGCTACCTCATGTTCAGGTTGTTGCTGTAAAGCTGCATCTTTTCAGTTGTCCCTCAGTCTGTCCCGTTGCATGGGTATATTCTGTTCCAGGTGGAGGACTTAGCATTTGTCTTTGTTAGGCTTTAGAAGATACCTATAGCCCATTTTTCCAGCCTACTGAGGTCCCTTTGGATAGCAGCCCCACTATGGTCTGCAGATTTGAAAGGATGAACTCATGCATTGTCCAAGTCACTAATAAAGACAGTAAACTGTACTGACCTTAGTATTGATCCCTGAGGGCTGCTGCCAGCAACCAATTGCCAGTGATCACAGTCCTTGGAACCTGACCATCCAGCCAATTTTCCACTCACATTATGATCATTCCAGTTCATATCTCACTTTTTGAGCTTCAAGCATACTGTGGGAGACAGTGTCACAGGCCTAGCTGAAGTCAAAGTATATAACATCCACTGCTTTTCTCTCATTGGCCAAGCCAATCACTTCATCAGAGAAGGCAATCAAGCTATTCAGACACCGTTTGCTCACAACTTATGTTGGCAAATCCATACTGACTGTTCCAAATCAACTTCTTGCCTTTTATTTGGTTGGAAATGTCTTCCAAGAGGAGTTGTTCCATAGTCCTCCCAGGGACTGAGGTAAGGCTGACCAGCTTGTAGTTCCCTGAAGCCTCCTTCTTACCCTTTTTGAAGGCAAGTATGATCTTTGCCTTTTCCAAATGGCCAGAAACTGCTCCTGATTGCAATCGATTTATAAAGAAGATAGCGAGCTGCCTTGCAATGACATTGGCCAACTCCTTCCACACTCGCAGGTGCATTCTATCTGGTTCTGCAGATTTAGGTATGTCCAGCTACTGAAGTCATCCCTAACTATTTTCCTGTACTGCAGGTAATGCTTCTTTACACAAACACTGCTTCTAGACTCAGAAACGTGAGAGGCCTGAGGGCAAAACTTACCAATGAAATGCATTGACTACCTTGGTCTTTTCCAAATTCTTGGTCACTAGATCCCAAATTCCACATGGCAGTGGGTTCACATTTTGCTTGCCTTTCGGTTTTTGCTGGTGATGTAATTACAGAAACTGTTCTTACAGACTTTCACATCCTTTCCTAGCTGCAATTACAGCTGAGCTGTGGCTTTCCTAAACATGCCTGCATATTCAGGCAGTGTCTCTTGGAATGCATCTCATATAACCCATCCCTACTTCCACCTTTTTCATGCTCCTTACTGTGTTTGTGCCTGGTTAGAAGTTCCCTTTTCATCCACACTGGCCTTCAGTGTTTGCTCAACTTTCTGCATGTTGGAATGGGCTATTCTTGTGCTTTAAGGAGATTTACTTTGAAAAGCAATGAAGTCTTCTGATAGTTTGTAGCATTTATAGAAAGTGAGTGCCTGTGTATTTAATAAATCTGGAAGATGAACTTCCTTTTCTTATTTAGAGATTTATCTTTCCATGGTCCAATAACCTATAGTGCTATTCACAGAACTTGCTCTCTGGGTAAACAGGGTGTTCTAGTCCCGAAGCATGTTTGTTCTGTCTTAGCACAAAACATAGAGATCACTCGAGAAATCCAATATCCAAATCTTGCATCTTTGTCTTTGGGGATGTAGCATTTTTTAATATATTTTTGTACATATTTCTATGATTGCAGATCAGCTGAATGTTCCTGAAAATATTTGAAAACAAATTAACTGTTTTTTGTTGTTGGTTTTTTTTGTTGTTTTTGTTTTCGGTTTTTTTTTTTTTGTTTGTTTGTTTGGTTTGGTTTTTTTGCTTGGCAGGAAAACAGAACTCGAGGCAATTTTTCTGAACTTAACTTTACAAACAGTCTTCCTGAAAGCGATATCAGAGCCCAGACAAAACCATCAGAACTGGAAAGCACCAGGATCAGTGTCAAACTGCCTATGACAGCTTCAGGTAGCATATAACAGAGCATGCAAAACAGACCAGAGTGAGAGGCTGCCTGCACAGATAAGGAGTGTATGCAGTCAGGATACGCAGTGGCCAGAGGCCCCATGCTAAATGATTGCTGAAATAATTAACAGACAATTTGAAGGAAAGGAATATGAATGGGCTTGGTGATTTCTAAAAATCCTACTTGAGTATGTACACAGTAGGAGAATGAATAGACTGACATAAATGTATAAAGGAGAGAAGTATGCATTATACAAAAGAATGTATATTTGTCTAAGACTTATGAAAGGTCATGTAGATGACAGCAACATTCTGTTACAGTGACAAAGCACTTTCCTCGCTTGTAGGTGTGTCACATTTTATCTGTGTGGGCTAAATTGCATTTTGGGAATTCTAAGACCTAGGTAGTTTCTGGCAGAGTTAATCTCTTTTTAGAAGGAGTCCAGGAAAAAAAAAAAGTAGTAGCCTTTTGCTTTGAAATGATTTTGCATCCCTGCATTAGTGGATGAAGATCTGACACTGTTTAACAAACACTCACATGCATACCTAGAGAACACATTGATTTCTAATGCTACTGTCTGACTATTTACCTATATTTAAATTATGTAAGTGGAGGCGTTGCAGTAGCTGAAATATTTTTATGCAGGAAGAATCAGAACTGGGAGAACAGCAGATTTGGGCCTCATTTAATTCCTAATCTCAGGCATCTGAACTTGACATTTCCTATTAGAAAAACAAGTACTTGAAAGCTTTGGTTAACTAAAGCTTCCTGCCATTTTATAAATATGGCAATCAAATCAATAAAAACATACAAGTTTTTTTTATGTAAGCTATGAGCCTTGCTGAAGCAGATAGACAATAGATGGGATTTGCTCAGAATCAAGTAATTTTTACCTAAGCTCTCTTAAAATTCTTGCTGACAGATGATGAATGCTTTGTTGAACATAATACTGTAAGTCAGAAAAAGAAATATAAATTTGTGCAAAATGTCAATATTGTGGAATCATAGAAATGTTGGTTGGAAGGGACCTCTAACAGTCAGCTACTCAGCCTCCTGCTCAAAGTGGCATGCTCTACTGTAAAATGTTCCATTGTAAAAGCGATGTGCCATCAGGTTTCTGGCATTTTATTGATTTTTGGTTTTATATTTTTTTTTCTGATTTAGAAGCCTTGAAAAATTTTAGAAACCAGTTAACAGTCTATGAGCAAAAAGAAATTTTCAATTATACAGAGCTATGGTTTCTTGGGCTGGAAGCTAAAAAGATTGAAGGTTTGCCTGAAACCCAGAATAATAATTGTTATGATGATGAGCATGGTTCCTACTTGAAGGTAAGTGGAAAAATTATGGTATTCCTTTTCAGCTCAATAAGTTTGTAGTAACGGTCTAGCAACTCTTAAGTGATCTATGTGAGATGAATGTTGTTTCTAGGAGATAAATATTCACTTAGTGAAAACATCAGTACCAATCACTTTAAAGCTCAAAAGAGAATCCTAAAGAGAGACCCACTTTGCATCTTATTCAGGATTGATGCAAGGCAAGTGGATTAATGAAGCCTGCACTTATAATTTCCTGTCATCGTTGTTTAATGTAGACTTTACTTGCTACCAGTCCAGCATCTTTCGTAGACAGTAAACTCATACCCACATGAATTACTTTAAAGTCTGATCTTTGTTGTACTATCTGAACCTTTACTATTTGTTTTCTTTTGGAGGTTTTACATGACCATATTGCATATCGATATGAAGTGTTGGAGGTGATTGGGAAAGGGTCATTTGGGCAGGTGGCTAAATGCTTGGATCACAAAACCAATGAATTAGTGGCATTGAAAATAATAAGGAATAAGAAAAGGTGAGACATCTGTTGGCTTTAAATCAGTACAATCAGCTCTTTGTTATATAGGCAGTGACAATCTGGGATAATACGAACAAAGCAAAATCAAACCCCCTGTACATCAGGCTTTAATTAAATACAGAGAGAGTAGTGTGAAGAATGATGATGTCAGGGACTCAGAATTGGCCTGGACCCAGTGGAGACACAGTCTATGAAAGCAGGCACAGTTTTTCCACACTTACAAGCAGATCTCTGTATCTGTGACATGGGTAACATACAGCCAAGGTAGCCAGCCCTGCATGACTGAGAGCTGAGAAGCCTACATTCCCACCCAAGACTCCAAAACCACAGGAATACGCTGGGAGGCTCCAGTTGCTCATTTTAACGTGAAAAATTCTACACTATGGTCTTAAGTAACCTCTTCTTGTTATGTGGCTGGTACAGATTTTCACTTGAGTTCAGCTTGAACCAGAGTCTGATGACTGCTGAGAATGAGGCTGTTGACTCCAGCAACAGAGTTTTAGCTGTTCAGTTTTCCCTCTCAGTGAACAGTAACTGCAAAGGTGCTCTTCAAAACTGACTGTCTTACTGTGATAGGTGTGAAATATGGCCCTGTTTGAGTAAACAGAAGCTTTCCTATGGACTTTAAAAGCACTAGGATTTTACTCTGTATGCTTATTTGAGACTGTTTTTCCTTTAAATATTTTTTTTCAGACAAGTAAAAATAACTACTCTTAAATGCTATATAAGGCCAGTATACTTAGACTAGGAAAGAGCCATAACGAATCAAAGCTAACGGGGTGAATGGTGAATTTTTAATCATTGTCCCACATGCTGAGTTTACAGTAAGATGGTGGTGTTTGTCGAATTTATATTTTATATTACAATAAACTTAGATTGAGTCAATGGTAATATATTGTAATATTTCAGATTTCACAGCCAGGCTTTGGTAGAAGTGAAGATCCTTGATGCTCTTCTGAAGAAGGACAAGGATGATACTCACAATATCATCCACATGAAGGAATACTTCTATTTTCGGAATCACTTCTGTATTTCCTTTGAGCTGCTGGGGTAAAGTATATTTTCCTTTACATGAATCTTAAGGAGCATTGTAGCTTTACATTACAAGCTTTAATTTTTATGCTTTATTTGGGAGAATATCCTTCTCTTAATGTTACAAGAAAGGGATACTGCCTAAATACAGACTGCATAACTGACTCTGATCATCAAAGGTGAACTGAAAAAGACTCCATTCAGACTTCACACAGACACTTATTTTCTGTGCTGTGTATTGAAATCGTCTTCTCTGAAAATCCTGTGGGGAAAAGACTAAGACAATTAATTCAGGACTGCTAAACTTCAGGGTATATAAATAGAAATAATATTGAATTATTAAAAATATAGTTGTTCTTGCTTTCTATGAATGTGTGCTGCAGGACACATCTTAAAAGGAATTTTGGAGAAATTTCAGGGAAGTTGGACTGTTTTATTCACCAGCCTCCTTATAATCTTAGGGCATCAAACTGGAATAATGGAGGTTACCCACAGTTACTATACCTTAAAGCAAAGCTCCCATTACTGCATGTGTTCTATCCCTTGCTGAAGATTCATCATTGTATGGAAGGCTTGATCTCAAACAGATCTAAATTCATTGTGTTGCTGCATGTGAGTCTGTCACTCAGACACACAGGGATAAGAGTCGACTCCTCCTCTCCAGGGAAGACACAGACTAGTTTTTTTCAGAAAGCTGCTATGGAAACTTGTAGGAAAAGATTCATGGGATGACTCCAGTTGACACACGAGCAGGGAAGACAGAAAGCTACAGTTGTTTATGTCTTCACAGATGTGTGTACTCCTGCTGAGGATACATCTTGAGATCATCTTGCTGAGGACACACTTGTGCATCCCTTCAACAGCCACAATCCCTATGGCCATTTTTTTCCTTTAAAGAATGATCACAAATTAAGCACTCAGTACTTGCCAGGGTGCAGCCCAGGCTGAGGGCTGCGCGGGGCTCTGGGGCCAGCAGTAGAATCATAGAATAGTTTGGGTTGAAAGGGACCTTCAGAGGTCATCTAGTCCAACCTCCCCTTCAGGGAGCAGGGACATCTTCAACTACGTCAGGTTGCTCAGAGCCTCGTCCAACCTGACATTGAATGTTTCCAGGGATGGGGCATCTACCACCTCTTTGGGCAACCTGTTCCAGTGTTCCACCACCCTCATTGTAAAAAATTTTTTCTTTATGTCAAGTCTGAATCTACCTCCTTCTATTTTAAAACCATTACCCCTCATCCTAGCACAACAGGCCCTACTGAACAGCCTCTCCTCATCTTTCTTGTAGGCCTCCTTTAGGTACTGGAAGGCCAGGTCTCCCTGGAGCCTTTTTCAGGCTGAACAGCCCCAACTCTCTCAGCCTGTCCTCATAGGAGAGGTGGTCCAGCCCTCTGATCATCTTTGTGGCCCTCCTCTGGACTTGCTCCAGCTGGTCCATGTGCTTCTTATGTTGGGGGCTCCAGAGCTGGATGGAATACTCCACATAGGGTCTCATGAGAGCAGAGTAGAGGGGCAGAATCACCTCCCTCGACCTGCTCGCCACGCTTCTTTTGATGCAGCCCAGAATGCAGTTGGCTTTGTGGGCTGCAAGCGCGCTTTGCCGGCTCATGTTGAACTTCTCATCCACTAGCACACCCAAGTTCTTCTCCTCGAGCCAGTCAGGATAGGGCCTGGCAGCCAGAAGCAGGGCAGCCAGGAGACACCAGGGCAGCCCCAGCCCTGTGTACAGGGATTGGTCACAGCTGATCCAGGACGTGGGCCTGCAAGTGGGCCTGGCTTGGTGGGGCCCATAGGAGGGCTGTGGGAAGCTGGAGACTGGCCCTGACGCTGCATTGCTGGGGAAGGGGCTGATGTCCCAGGGAGGCTGAGATGGGGTCCTGGGCCTTGGGCAGGTGGGGAGAGCCCCAGGGTGGGCCAGGGAGGAACATCAGGGCTGATGTTCCTGAGACCTCGGGGTCTCAGGGCAGGGTTCACACATTGCCAACCACACTTCACAGAAGTTAGAAACATAGTTTAAAGCACTGCTGGAAGGAGCTAAGATACAATGGTGACAGGAGGGATATAGAAACCTAACGCGACCTGTATTTATGAGGGTATTTATCTAGAATAATTTACTGCCAATTAAAGACTTTTTAGATAAAAAGGATTTACACAAAGTGCTGTTAGTTTTATTCGGGGGGTGGGGCGGGGCTACGGTGGCAGCTTCTGTAAGAAGCTGATAAAAGTTTTTTCCCCTTCTTCCAGTGGACTCACCCAGGCCTAGGCCGGATCGGTGGCTGGCCAGGGTCGAGCCAACTGGTAACAGAACGTTCCCTGATAACGCCTCTGCGGTAATGTATTTAAGAAGGGGGAAAATAGGAGAAGAGGAAAAAAAAGAGATGTGAAGAAGCTGAAGTGGAGGCAGAGAGGGGGAGGCGCGCGCCTTGTGGGCCTTGCAGCCCTCACCCTCTGGCCTCCCGCAGAGCAGCCGACTGGGCCTGACTCGGCCCGGCCCGGCTGCAAGAAGTGGAGAGGAGATGTGAAGAGAACCTTAGAGGCGTCTGCCAGCCTGTTGTGAAGAATTTCTTGTGAGAGGAACGGCTGCAGATGCCGAGGTCAGTGAAGAAGGAGGGACAAGAGTAACGACGCTTCTGGCAGAGATTCCCCTGCAACCTGTGGGGGGCTCACACTGGGGCAGCCATTCCTGAGGGACTGCACATTGTGGAAAAATGACCCACGTTGGAGCGGTTCATGAAGGACTGTAGCCCGTGGGCGGGACCCCATGCTGGAGCAGGGGAGGAATGTGAGAAGTTTTTCCCCTGAGGAGGAAGGGGCGGTATAAAGCAACGTGTGATGAACTGACCGTAACACCCATTCCCTCTTCTCCCCTGTGCCTCTAGGGCGCGGGGGCAGGGGAAAGGAAGGGGGTAGAGATAATATTAAGCCTGGGAAGAGGGAGGGGTGGGAGGAAGTTATCTTCTTCTCTTTCTCATTATTCTGCTTTGGTTTAAATAATAAACAGATAGTTTTCCCCAGGTCGAGTCTGTTTTGCCTGTAGCATTAACTTTAAGAATCTCTCCCTGTCCTTATGTCAAATCTCGAGCCTTTTTTCTTACATTGTCTCTCCCTATTCCCTTGGAGCGTGGGGGGAGTGAGAGACAGACTGTGTAGCTTGGTCCCAAGCAGGGCTAAACTACAACAGGTGCCAAAGCATAGACAAATGAAAATTAAAGCAAATGGAAGAAACCTTGTTTCTCTCAGTTCCTGAGTTCTTGGTAAAAACCCGCACAGCTGCATAAAATAGCACTGTGTTTAGCAAGCAAGCAAGTCCACTGATATTGTATCTTCTTTAAACCTGGAGGCTCAGGAAGATGTTTGTGTGTATTACATGCAGAACGGCATTCTCAAGGAGGAAAATAGCGAAGTTATTTTCTTCTATTTCAGACTTCCTCATGTAGGAAGACAGGCTAAATACTCTCTTAATACACTGTAGACTAATCATGCCTTTAAAAATAAATCCCCTAACTCTTTTCTGCTTTCTGTCTTCTTGTGCCCCCACAGAATAAATTTGTATGAGTTGATCAAAAAGAACAATTTCCAGGGTTTCAGTTTGTCTTTAATTCGACACTTCACTCAGTGTGTGCTGAGATGTTTACAAGTGCTCTACCAGGAAAGAATCATTCACTGTGATCTGAAGCCTGTAAGTACAATCATTTCATAACTTGTTACTCTGTACAGAATATATTAACTTCATCCTATTTTTTTATTTATCAAGAGGAACTCTCAGAAGAATCCTTAAAACTCAGTAGGGTACAAAAGCTATAGTTCATGTCAGACTGCATTACTCCTAGAGTCAAGTGATTCTTTCCATTGATTCTGTTCATTGACTGCAGTATTATACATGATTATCTGCTTGCCAAAACATACACAAATATGAATCAAATTCAGAAAATGACATTTTGCTTACAGAAAGAAAAAAAAAGTGCTTGTGAAGTTTTCAACATTTCATATTTCAATATGAGGGACATTATAATCCAAGGAGATATTCACAAGGCAGCCTGTTTCAGGTTACTATGTTAAGTCTATTTAATTTCATATGAAGAACTATGGCATTAAGTAGCTTAGTAAATGACAAAGTAATTCTATAGTACAGTATTTAGGGTGCTTACCTGTTTATGGAGGAGCATCTGTGATCCAATTGCTACTGCTATATCTGCTAAGTATTCATTCTCCTTAAGCCACAGTCTTAAATTTTTGCAGTTTTCTGAGATTTCTATAGTATTCTAATTTTTGTTTCAGGTGAGTGTTTCTCTTGATTTCTTTTTCAAAACTGTAAACCAACCCATAAATAAATAAATCATAGAATCATAGAATGGTTAGGGTTGGTCATCTACTTTGGGTCATCTAGTCCAACCCCCCTGCAAGGAGCAGGGATATCTCCCACTAGATCAGGTTGCTCAGAGCCCCCTCCAATCTGGCCTTGAATGTTTCCAGGAATGGGGCATCCACCACCTCTCTGGGCAAACTGTTCCAGTGTTCCACCACCCTCATTGTAAAAATCTTTTCCTTATATGAAGTCTGAATCTACCTCCTTTTATTTTAAAGTCACTACCACTTGTTCTCTCACAACAGGCCCTGCTGAAGAGTTTCTCCCCATCTTTCCTATAGGCCTCCTTTACGTACTCCAAGGCTGCTGTAACGTCTCCCCGGAGCCTTCTCTTCTCCAGGCTGAACAGCCCCAACTCTCTCAGCCTGTCCTCATAGGAGAGGTGCTCCAGCCCTCTTATTGTCTTCATGGCCCTCCTCTGGACCTTCTCCAACTGGTCCATGTCCTTCTTATGTTGGGGGCTCCAGAACTGGACACAGTACTCCAGGTGGGGTCTCACCAGGGCAGAGTAGAGGGGGAGAATCACCTCCCTTGACCCGCTGGCCACGCTGCTCTTGATGCAGCCCAGGATGCGGTTGGCCTTCTGGGCCGCAAGGGCCCATTGTCGGCTCATGTTGAGCTTCTCATCCACCAGCACTCCCAAGTCCTTCTCCTCAGGGCTGCTCTCAACCTATTTGGATTACAACGGCCCACGTGCCTGACCTTGCACTTGGCCTGGTTGAACTTCATGAGGTTGGCACGGGCCCACCTCTCCAGCCTGTCAAAGGTCCCTCTGAATGGCATCCTTCCACTCCAGCATGTCGACGGCACCACACAGCTTGGTGTCATCGGTGAACTTGCTGAGGGTGCACTCTATCCCACTGTCCATGTCGCCGACAAAGATGTTGAATAGGGCTGGGCCCAACACAGACCGCTGAGGGACGCCACTCGTCTCGAGTCTCCACTTGGAAATCGAGCCATTGACTACCACTCTCTGAGTGTGGCCATCCGGCCAACTCCTTATCCACTGAGTGGTCTGTCCATCAAAGCCATGTCTCTCTAGTTTAGAGAGAAGGATGTCGTGCGGGACAGTGTCAAAAGCTTTGCACAAGTCCAGGTAGATGATATCCGTTGCTCGTTCCTTGTCCACCAATGCTGTCACCCCATAGTAGAAGGCCACCAAATGTGTCAGGCACAATCTGCCCTTGGTGAAGCCATGTTGGCTGTCGCCAACCACCTCCTTGCTCTCCATGTGCCTTAGCATGGTTTCCAGGAGAATCTGCTCTATGACCTTGCCAGGCACAGAGGTGAGGCTGATCGGCCTGTAGTTGCCTGGGTCCTCCTTGTTCCCCTTTTTAATAATGGGGGTTATGTTCCCTCTCTTCCAGTCATCAGGGACCTCACCAGACTGACATGATTTCTAAAATATGATGGCCAGTGGCTTGGCAACTTCATCTGTCAGTTCCCTCAGGACCCGTGGATGGATCTCATCAGGTCCACCTGTGCACCTTCAGGTTCCTCAGATGTTCCCAAACCTGCTCTTTGAGTACAGTGGGTGGTTCTTCATCCTCACAGTCCCTGCTTGTGCCTTCCACAGCTTGGGTGGCGAGACAAGAGCCCTTGTCAGTGAAGACTGAGGCAAAGAAGTCATTGAGTACCTCAGCCTTCTCCATGTTCCTGGTAACCAGGTCACCCGTTTCCTTCTGCAGGGGGCCTACATTCTCCTTGGACCTCCTTTTGTCCCCGACATACCTATAGAATCCTTCCTTGTTGTTTTTGACATCCCTGGCCAGGTTAAATTCTGTCAGGGCTTTAGTCTGCCTCACCCAATCCCTGGCCTCTCGCACAGCCACTCGGTAGTCCTCCCAGGCTACCTGTCTCCGTTTCCACCCTCTATAGGATTCCGCTTTATTTTCAGTTGGTCCAGGAGCTCCTTGCTCATCCATGCTGGCCTCCTGGCCTTTTTTCCTGACTTGTTCTTCATCGGGATGCACCTCTGCTGAGCTTGGAGGAGGTGCTCCTTGAATATGGACCAACTTTCCTGGGCCCCTCTTCCCTCCAGGGCCGCCTCCCATGGCACTTTGCCCATGAGGTCCCTGAAGAGTCCAAAGTCTGCCCTCCTGAAGTCCAGGGCAGAGAGCCTGCTGCGTAGCTTCCTCGCTGCCCCATGGATCTTGAACTCCACCGCGTCATGGTCACTGCAGCCAAGGCTGTCCATCAGTTTCACATCCCCCACCAGCCCCTCCCTGTTGGTGAGCACAAGGTCCAGCATGCCACCCCTCCTTGTCAGCTCCTCTATTGCCTGCAGGAGGAGGTTGTCATCCACGCATGCCAGGAACCTCCTGGACTGCCTGTGCCCTGCCGTGTTGTCCGTCCAACAGATATTGGGGTGGTTGAAATCCCCCATGAGGACCAGGGCTTGTGACTGTGAGGCAGCTCCTGTCTGCCCGTAGAGGGCTTCATCTTCTCTGTCCTCCTGGCCAGTCGGCCTGTAACAGACCCCCACCGTAATGTCCCCTGTCCTTGCCCTTCCTCTAATCCTGACCCATAAGCTCTCTGTCAGCTCTCAAGTAAAAGTGCTAAGGCTGAAATTCTGCTCTCACTTTTCTTCATCTATCTTGACTAAGAAGGCTGAAGAGTCACATACTGGCTGTACCCATTGTCTTGCCAACATCTTTGCCAGACCAATTTGCAGTGAGAAGTGAAGGCTGGCAAAATAATCAAAACATCTTAATCAGGAACAATTGGCCCAAGAGGAAATCTGTTTCCAGGCAGCCACTGACAAGGAATGAGGTTGGCAAGATCAATGAGTATAGTCTGTATTTAAATAGAGTTACCTATTAGTGAACATCTAGTGAATGAACCAAAAGATATTTTTGTTCTTATTCTACAATTTTACAGTTGCATGAATTTAATTTATGTTGCCTGAAACTCCCATCTGTTATTCCATCTGCCTTTTATGATATTTCTCAGCATAAGGTAAAGTATGGAGTTTCTCTGGACTTCTTGGCTAGGTAATCACTGCCCCAGAACCTGATTTTGCAGTTAATCAGCTCCCTTGCATTGTGAGAGACTCAGCATTAGAGACAGAGTCCTGCCAGAAGCATGAAGGGATAGCTAGCTGCAGAGAGAGGATGCATCTTCCTGAAACAGAACCGAGAGCACTTGGGTAGTGGAAGTCAGACTTTGCCTTGACTTTCTTCAGTAGCAGCTTCTCCCTTCCTGTCATGCACAGTATTTCCTTATGAGACCACTAATTACCTGAGAAACTACTTTGTAATTATTTAGCATCAACCTGGGAACTGCTCAGTCCTTCAAAGCTTTGACGTATAAGCACTTTGAAACTGATTGATAAAGGTAGCCATCCCCCTGCTGAGAAGTGAAGACTGTATGATCAGAAAGGAAATCAAAGGAAATCCTTGATTTTGATAGCTTTTTAATTAGGAACTTTAATGAAGAACTAATGAGTTGTTTTTGTTTTTTTTTAACTCTGCAGAAGAGTGCTAATAGACTATGTTTACCCATCAGTACAAATATTCCTGAGCTAGCTGTTTAAGAGTCGCTTCTCTAGCTGGAATTGCAGGCAGAGTTGTACCCATCTGCACCCAGTTAATAATCCAGTGCCCTGCTACTTCCATTTATCACTACCTTGGGATCTCTGCATCACACTGTTGTGAAGTGGAGATGTATGCTTACAGAGTCTGGAGAAGGTTGAAAGCAACTGAGGGAAGAATTGTGAAGTGCGACTTATCCATGGGACAGGGGCTTTCTGTGGTTGCAAAAAAAAGATGGTTCTTGTTAATTTAGCACAGCATGCAACCAGATGCAGTTTGCCTTTTACTAGATTAACAACAATGAGTTCTGGGGAGCTCACTCTGCTCACATGGTAAGCATTCTCACTGACTGGTGCCTTTGTAGCACACACACTGCACAGTGTAGTGGCTTGGGTTGTACGTGAAAGACTAATGTCTCTGTCTAGCTAACCTTCAAACTGAGTACCTTTACAAATCTCCCCTCTGCTTTGGTTAATGCACATTATTGGATGCCTACCCACGTTAGCAAATGCGTTCCCAAGAAAGTTGTACTTTCAAGCCTTTATTATGCAGATAAGTGTAAAGCAAATGTGTTATGCATTGCTTATTTTCCAAAGTGTTCACTAACCTAATGTGGTGTTTACACCCTTTTTCCCTGTGATTTTTCTTTCTTTTTAGGAGAATATATTATTATACCACAAAGGCCAAGGTTCAGTTAAAGTTATTGATTTTGGATCAAGCTGCTATGAACACCAAAGAGGTTTGCAGAAAAGTCAAGTTGATGTAATTCTCTTAATAAGCTTTCTTAATTTCAAATAATGTGGATTGAGCTATGTTAGTGATCTATGCCCCCTAGTTAGAAGCTGATGAACTATTTAGCCACTGATGGTGGAACAAATACTGATATGAGACAAGTAAGCTGTTACTGTGCTTTTTCTATGTCCCACACCTGATCAGCTCCTCTACTCCTGAAATCAGAATTGCATTTGCAAGACTGGTTAACTGAAATAGGCCTATGAGGATAATCCCAATACTTCACTTAACAAGGAGTTTATCAGGTCCAGAGAATCTTTCTCAGTGGGATGGTTAAGTTATAATTGTTACTTTTTGGATGAATACAACAAGGGCAATGGGAACTATGCTTTCAGTTTAGAAGGTCTAAGTTCAGGTGTTGTGGGTTTGGTTTTTTTTTCTATCAAAGAGGTACGTAGAATGTGCAGGAGATAACAAGAAAAACATTTTAAAAGAGAAATTAATGTACAAAAATTAACCTAATAGTAAATTTTAACATTAATAGACATATTGTAAAAGCAAGAATTATATCACCATCATGAATGTAAATATATTATGTTAAAAAAAACAGTTGCTGAAATGCACAAGGGCACAGATTGCCACCGTGGTACTCTCTACTCTACAGATTTGGTGAAATCACATATTGTGCAGCATACACTTTTCAGGGCACTTTCCTCCCAGAAAGATGTTGACTATGTGGGGATGCAAAGAAGTGCAAAAATATAAAGAAAGAGAGCATCAGAGAGGTAGGAATAAGAAAATAAGAGAGCTTGCATGCTGTAATCGTGTTCAGTTGTCTGAATGACAAGAGGTAAAAGAATTAGTCTACTCTCCGTGATGAGTCTCAATCTTGGAATGAGATCTTTTGGCATCTGCTATGGGGCTATAATGCATTAATGGGGAAATCAGAAGGCAGTAGGAGACGTTCCTTAGGTGAAACCAGTATTTCCTACAGTGCAAGCCTGTGATACTGAAGAACTGTTGACTGATGCAAGGGGAAGACCTCCAAATAGGAAAATGAGCATGAGTAAGCTGAATCTCAGCATTAGTAGAATAATTTATTTCAGTAAAACTTGTTGAAGAACCATTTCCAAATAGAATAGTGAAAAGCATATTACCCATTGGTTTTAGGATGGAATTAGAAAAGGTTTTCAGAGCCTGTGTGAGCAGTCCCGTAATGGCAGCTTATAGATTATCTATATGATACCTGAACATGTACTGCACTTTTCTGTGAAATCTGGAATTCACATTTTTATCCCATTCTTGTCTAATTTTCTGTTTTGATATAGTGTACACCTATGTTCAGAGCCGGTTTTATCGCTCGCCTGAAGTGATTCTTGGTCATCCTTATGCTATGGCTGTTGATATGTGGAGCTTAGGCTGTATCATGGCTGAGCTTTACACAGGCTACCCACTGTTTCCAGGGGAAGATGAAGTTGACCAACTTGCCTGCATCATGGAGGTATCTTTTAGGATTGTCTTTTGAATTACGTAATCATTTCATAAACTACACTGCCAGCAACAAAGAGAAATGTCTAGAGATGATGAAATATATTTGTCTATGGGCTGGCCTTTTAGAGAGAGGTTTATTACAGCCAAAAGACTCTTTGAAAGGATGGGCTCTAGTGCAAAACTTATTTCCATTTCATGTGCCAAACACTGCTTTGTACACTCACTGTCTTGCTTCTGAAGAAAACTTGTACAGAGAAGTTACAACAGAAGCAGCATATTTAAGGGAAGGAAAAACAATCCAATTATAACAGGCTTATCTTCCATAAATCAAATATGTCTTGGTTGAATTGGCTCTCTAGTCCAAACTGAGACTGAGAGAGAGATTTTTGCTAACATTGATTAGTCAGCTGTGTTTTTGTCTAGCAGATATTGAAAACCTCAAAGGCTTGAGTAGAAACTCTCTGGATGACCTACTCAACTGCTTCTCTACTCTCCTGGTGAAAGTTTTTCCCAATAGTCACCCTGAACATAAGCCATAACTTGTGGATGTTACCCCTCCTTATGCTGTCTGCCCCTACCAAGGAGTTTGGCTCTGTCATCTTTGTAACTGTTTTTCAAAGAGCTTTAGGAATGTACTGTGACATCTCCTACCTCAGATTACCAACCAGGTGCAAAACTGACCCATGAAAGCAATTTATTTAGTTACTCTATACCAGTCACTAAACTGCTACCTGATGTTGAACTCGGCCCCAAATTCTGATCCTTCTAGTGCTGTGTTAGTTTGCACAAGATTTTTCAAAGACAAAGTCTCTCCACGTGGCCTCCTACATGTGTCATTAACAGAGATACTTGTTCTTAGGCTCTTCTGTGATACTAAAGATCCCAGTGTCATCCCTTATAAGATCACATTTTCTATGTAAGAAATCTCTAATTCCTTCCACAATAAATGGCACAAGAGGAAATGGAAATGGTTTATAGACATTTCACAGTAAACTGCTACATTCAGCTTCTTTTCATATGGAAGAGGGTGAAATACCTCATCTCTCCTGACAGTTGTTATGTATGTTTGTGAAATGAAGAGTAACTCCATTAATTCATTTTCTGTGTTGAAGGTGTTGGGTCTACCCCCAGCTGATTTTATCCAGGCTGCATCAAGAAAGCGAACTTTCTTTGGTAACTGCTTCTGATTGTTTGTCCTTGCACGATCCCTCCCTGTTAGTTAATCACTAGTTAATATTACGGGTAGAGAGTAGCGTCAGAGAACCTTAGCTGCTTCTTAGCTGACAAAACTTCTTTCAGGAAGAGGCATTGAGGAGAAGCGAAAGGGTAACATGAGGCCTACAAATGAACCTGGTACTGTGCTTTTCATGTCTTATGGGCCTCTCATTGCCAAGGTAATAGGGAAAGGATTGGGAAATTCATTCCAGTCTTACTCCTTAAAAATATTGTTGCTAAAAGGAGTACAGTGGGCTTTAGGATTAAGTTGGTATAACTCTGGGTATAATTCAGTTTTGGAAATTACATAAAACAAGTAAAAAAACACAGGGTAGGATACAGTCTCTAGAATGTGCCTAATATTGTTTGCCACAATGCTGGCAGACTATCAGTCCAACAGGGCAAAACCAGAATTAGTGGGATGGGCACAGGTACTGTATTTGCAACTCTTTTAAAGATTTGGTGAGGATTTTTAATGTAATTTTTTTGAGCATGTCTTTATTTTTTTAAGATTCCAAAGGTTTTCCTAAATCCATAACTAACAGCAAAGGAAAAAAGAGATGCCCAGACTCCAAGGATCTAAGCACGGTGCTGAAAACCCATGATGCTGGTTTCTTGGACTTTCTGAAAGGATGTCTAATGTGAGTTCATAAGTTTGATTTATATGCAGCAGGCTAGTTTGACTCTGCTTTCATTCTCTCATGCCTTTGATATCTTTGTATTTGTTGGGGTCTTTTGATGGGGTTTTTTATGGGAAGGGTTGGTTTTTATTTGTTTGGGTTTTTTTTTTCCTCACAGTAGCATTTATGTAACTATTATTATTCACAGCTTATTGCAGGGAGAAATCATTGCACAAAAAGACTGTATGGGATTATTCCAAAGTACAAAAGAAAGCTGGCATCATTGTATCTAAAAGCAGATTTTCATCTTCTGGGAGACTATACCCTAAAAGCAATGGTTTTTTACCCATTGAGGCCTTTGTATTAAATCCTTTCTATATTAACTTAGATAAAGTTTCATTCAGATAATATAGATAATGGTAACCCACTGTCCCGAGGCAGTGCATATCTGTAGATCAAAGTTTGATTTTGTGCTTAAATCTAACTCCTACTTCAGTGGGAAGAAAATCTTCCAATTTCCTCCAGCAGGAGTTACATTTGGAGCTGATTTAGCTGGCTTGAATGACTTAACTATATTTTCTGTGCTAGGCATTGAAAATGATGATCAGGTGATGTGCTGTGGTATATGTATGAAAAAGTTCTGCTTCTTTGAATAGCTGCTCACAAAGATCTTGTTCTCTGCATGCATGATCCCTTAGGTGAGATTAGATTCTATGGTTCCAATATACCTCCTCCTTAGCAGAAGATAAAAAGGCAAAGTACATTCAGCCGTATTTCCACCCCAGAATCAACAGTATTGTTTGCTTGCTTCTTCTTGACTGTGGTAGTTAGCATGGAGAATTGCTTAGCACAGTTACCAGAGTGTTACCCTGTCGCGTACATGCTGATTTAGGCTCTTTTTCTCCTTATCATAGTTATATATATTTTTCATTGACAATAGTCATATTGTACATTTCAATAATTATTTGATAGACTGTATTTTTTCCATTCTCTTGACTGGAATAGATTTTTATAAATCAGCAGGGCTCAGAATGCAAGAAGAGTCTAATATGTCTCAGATCCAGTCATTTCTATGATAAACTGTTGACTTTACTCCAGTCAAGGATTTTGCTACTGAATACCTAGTATGACAAGTGGTCTGTAGCAGTTTTCTTAAAGGAAATTGATGATTTGCACATTTTTGTAAACTGCTAAATGCAAATAACATGTAATTGTTAACAGTCTTCACAGAAGGTAGAAATCCCACAGATTCTATATGTCAGAATAACACAGAATTCTCACAGAATAATTTAGGTTGGAAGGGATCTCTGGAAGTCATCTAGCATAGGTGTAGTAAGGCATGGTGAGCTTGGATCCTCATTTGTACTGTGTAACGGCAACAGAGTATGGTCCCATTTCTTTTCCAGTGTTACCTGTATCTTATGGAAAGCTAATATTTTGTGTCTTCTTTAGCACTGACTGTAAGTTTCTTTCTAGCAGTTCAGTACTACTTTCCTAAATAAATCCATGCTAAACTGTGGTTACATGAAAAAAAAAAATCATCCCTCTCTATTTCAGAAGAAGGTTGCTTCTAATGTTCTCTGCTTGCTAAAGCTGTATGAATCATTGATCCACTTTGATTTGCTGGCTGAATCAGAACATTTAGGAAATCATTTCAATGAAGCAAAAAAAACCTGTAAATGAGTCATAGAATCATAGAATAGTTTGGGTTGGAAGGAACCTTTAAAGGTCATCTAGTCCAACCTCCAAGTCATTTCAGGTCACACAGAAAAAATGTTATATGTTGGGATTGTTTAAATTTTCAAAGGAATTAATTAAGATTTCAAATGAAAACTTTTTGAGACAAAAAAGAATTGAACTATTTTGTCTTTTTCAGTTGCCAATCTGTATCTGTCCAAAGCAGCCTGATATATTTGCCATGATTTCACAAATAGTTTTGTTCAACTTGTATATATACCTGTTTTGCAGATTAAAACATCAGATAAAAAAAGAATTCACTCAGCTCTTGTGATGAGGAGAATATATTTTTTTTTCCTACATTATTTCTGTACAGTTCTGGAGAGCACTGAGATTAGACAAGACAGAATTAAATAGTCTGCAACTCATGTAGAGACTAGTAACAGAAATATTAGGATTGATATGGATGCGGTACGAATGGAAATGTCTATGTGTTAAAGCTCTGAAAGAAACAGCAGAACGGGGATTGAAAGAATGGTGTGTATTGGTAACAAAGAACAGTGCTCCCACCTGTAAAACTGGGGAGCATGTTCTCTGTGTCACAGCCAGGAAGCCTGCACTCTGATGAGACCACAGCACAGGTGACCAGCAGTGAAAAATCTCAAAAGCTCACAGCCACTGCATGGCAAAAAGGTTGCAGAATATTACATATGCTGTTAATCTTCCTGTTAGCCTGAAAGGAAAACAAACATAGATTCCAAAATACAAGGAAAACCAGACCATGAGTAGCTACCTTGCCTAACGTTTATGGAGACTGAAGTCAGCAAGGTTCTGATATGAAGGACCATGCCCAAACAGCGACTCCTAAAGGATATGAAAGATCTGTCTAAAAATTGGTACATCATTGCCAATCATGAAGAAACCCAGAGACGTGACGAGGACTCATTAGCTGACAACCCATGTCCTCTGTGTGACATGCAAGTAGTCTTGGCCAGAACACTTGTGAGTATGTGGGTGTGAGAACTGAGGGAGTGAAACTTGTGAGAGGATAAAGTCAATTCAGAGGTTTTGCAAAAAAAAAAATCACCTTTCATTTCCATAATAAGATCTCCCATGAGTTGTGTTACACTAAGTCTCTACAGTAGTTTCAGGTGCAGTTAAATTCTTAAATTAGGGAAGACATATCTTTTAATTAATTAGCCTATGTCTAATTTATGTTCCCTTTCTTGGAGCTTGCATTGACAAAATGTGAAGGCCTTGAAATAAATATTCAGTAGGCTCTCCATCATAATAACAACATGAACTGCATATTAAAAATGGTTGATGTTGCAGAGAGTTTGATCAGCAAAGCACACAGTACTGAAATAAATAAAAAATTCAGAAGGGTGGAGAAGATCACATAAGGCTTTTCTTTGTTTTCAGTTAAAATTCTTTTGTTTCAAAAAAATGTTCTCATGACATGCCTTTCAGAAGACAATACTGAATGTTTTGGCTTAAACTGACTTTCAGTTAGAGCTACTGTTAAATAACTATTTGTCTACCGTGGATTTAAGGTGGGAACCCGCCCTGCGCATGACTCCCGATGAAGCAATGAAGCATGCATGGATCCAGGAACCAAAAATATACAGAGCAAAACAGAAAACTTTGAGGAAGCTGAGTGATGGCTCTTTCTCTACACCAGAAAAAGAAAAAGAGACTATTCGTAAGCATGTTCTACCTGGAGAACTAAGTGCATTTATGACAGTGTTTGGTGTTTCTTTATATTTAATATCATCTGTCTGAATTAAGGTGAGGTGATAGTACACAGTGTGCAGATAATGAATGGTGACTGCAATGTGCAATGCATAGACCCACTATTTCTCACTTCTGTAGGAACCCTTTACTTATGTTTTGTAACAGCTGCCAGCAAGAAGAATGGCAGTGCTAAGGATTCACACAGAAAGATCTTTCAGCTGCTAACAGCAAAATAGTTACGGTAACTGACACCACACCATAGTGCACTTTCAGAACAAAAGAATGCATCAATGGTGGTTGTAAGATCCCAGAGAAAATATTCAGCTGATTTTTTGTGAATTTGTGGCAATGATGTGTTTATATGCTGCTAAGATTCTGCAATCTTGCCGTATAATTTTATTTATTTATTATTACAGAAAATATCTGGAAAGATACGGCTGACAAAGTGAAAAGTGAACTGGCTGAAAGACTGACTCCCGCTGTGGCCTCCACAGACACAACAGAAAATGATGTGCAGAACACAAGGAAACATGGTCTTCCAGAGAAATATTTGGACACCCAAATGGAAAAGCCTATAAAAAATGATAAAGCAGAACACAGTGCTGAAACAGCTCTTCCAAAAAATTCTCTTTTTTTCCCACCAATTAAGTAATATAGAGGACAAGCAATGATTGGTTCAGTTGCATACCTGGTATATTTTGTAGGTATTATTTGTACTCAGGAATATAAGCTGTATCTGTCTGTACGTGGGCTGTGCATATTTTAAGAATATTTAATGTTCATTTTGTTCTTAAATAGTCCAGGCAACCAAAAAAGAATTTGAAAAGCATTCCTTTTCCTCATCTACATCCTTGTGATCAAAGATCCTTCACAATCAGCAGCAATAAAATGGAGATTGTAGAGGTGGAGAGTGGCTTATTCTTGATGTTAATTTTTGAATTTTAGTTTTTCCTGGAGCTAAAAGAACAAATATAGTGATTGAGGAATGTGAGTCGTTTAACTTACATCAGTGTAAATCAGGAATAATTCATGGATAGGATTACTGGATTTACTTCTGTATAAACAATAACAGAAACCAATCCCAACATCTTCACTTTCCTCCTTCTCCGTCTCACTCTTTTTAATAGTGAAGCACTAGATGGAAACCATTGTCACACCTTCTTAGCAGATTTAGAAATGTAAATGATGCTTTTTAGCTCTTTAGCAGCGAAAAAGAAGAGTGGTATTCTGGGCCCACTTCTGCAGGGACTCCACTCAGTATTCATATCAACAAGAAGGTGTCGCGGTTTAGCTACAGTCAGCAATTGAGTACCACACAGCTGCTCAATCACTCTCCCCAGGGGACAAGGGAGAGAATCAGGAAAAAAACAAAAGAAAACTTGTGGGCTGAGATAAAGGCAGTTTCCTAGGATAGTAAAGGAAAAAAAAAATTTATATAGATAAAAAATAATGATAATAGAAAAGAAAGAAGAATAATTAAAACAAACAAAAAAACCCCAAACAAAAACAATGAATCATGCACAATTTCTCACCATCTGATGACTGATACAGCCCATCCCGAGCAGCAATCACGGAACCAAAAAAATGCTGTAAACAATTCTGGAATGATTCCGAACAGTGAGAGAAAAAGAGGCCACTATTGGGCTCACTCCCCGACTTAAGTACTGAGCATGACGTTTATGGCATGGAATACTCTCTTTGGCCAGTTTGAGTCAATATTCTGGCTATATCCCTCCCAGCTTCCTGTACCTGCACATTAGTGGAACCCAGGAAGCCAGACAGTGACCTTGGTCTCTTTAGCAACAACTAACAACATCAGTGTGTTTATCAACATTCTTCACATTTGAAATCCAAAACATCAGCTACTGAGAGGAAAATTAACTCCATCCTAGCTGAAACCAGGACAGGAGGATGGATTAAAGCAAGCTGTTTTGATTCACAAAAATTGTCATCCACATAAAGTTTAACTTAATACTCTGAAAATAAACCCAGATTTCTATGTCTCCTACGATTTATATGTTTAATTCATTTAAACACTTAGCTCTTTGGACAATAGACTATATTTTCATTGCATCTGTGAAGCATTATGACTCTTATACTTTACTGTTGCTTATAGATAGTACCACAATATAAAAAGGAATAATGAGAAAATTGTCCTCCAAAATGCAGCTGCTACTGTAACAGTGATACTGCAGTAATCCCAAGAGAAATAGGTATTCGTAGGTGTTGAGTCACCATAACAGCAAACTCCTGCAGGCTCTCTGTGCAAAAGGAAAACCCAAAGGATATGAAGATTAGAACTCACAGTTCTAACATAACAGTGAGTAAACAAGCCATCTGACAGGGTACAGAGGTGACTGCACAACAAAAAACCTACAGCAGGCATGCTCTGCTACTGAATAGAAAGTTAGTGGTAACAGTCATCTCAGAGAAAATGGACTGCACAATGTAGTGTGACCACTGGCTTCCGGCAAATCTGGGGACTCATGAAGAAACACCTAGAAGATTAGTGACCCAAGCAGGGTAATAGCCCATTATTGAGTTTAATTGAGCAGTGGCAAGGGTATTTTGGCAGAGAAATATCATCCTGCTGTGATGCAGACATTACTGATAAGAAGGCCAGCTTGCACTACCAGAATTGTCTCTGTCTCTGGCTTTAGAGACACTCCTTTGCAGCTCAGTCCTCCTGGAGACTATAAAATGCTCCCATTCATCACCAGAATGATGTACTGGGAAAAATTAGTTTGCTTATGCACCGCATTTCAGTGGTTGCTAGGAATACCCAGGGTGGGTGAGCATCTTGTAGACTTCGGGGAAAGCTTTATCACATTTCATAGAGAAGGGGTCCCACTCTGATGGAAGCTGAATGAAAGAGTTAGACTCATCATCAGTTTTAGGGAATATTCAGATAGGTTTTTGCAGGTATTTGGAAAATATTTTGGCTGTTTGTTTGCAAGTAACACAGAGGATAAGAGCAAAGTGTTTATGTTTAAATCTAAGAGTTCTGTGTGGACTAAGAACAGCAAGAGAACTTATCCTGATATCTCTTGACATAAAAGGTCAGATCCTTATACCTTTGGAACTATAATTTGTACTGTTTCAATTGAGTTGCTGTTCATTCTCCATCTCTGTTGTAGTATGTTCACTTGACTGCTTAGGCCGCTCCCAGTTAAAACATCTGTCTTCTCATGATTGTGCACTCATGTGTTTGTCTGCTCTACCTCAGAGGCAAAGTTTGGGATCAATTATACCAAGGTGCTTTTGATAGTATTTCTTAGTCCTAATGAAGATGTAAATCTCATTTGACATATGGGCTCATGTGCTGGAGCCCATTTTCTTCACAATACGTTTCAATAGTTGGGGTTTTTTTTTGTAATAAGTAGCATCATATTACTTCTCATGACATACACTGGTGGGTTTTTCAAGGCAAGGGAAAAGTGACAAAGCCACCTGAGACTGCAATTCAGTTTGATTATCCTTCTGTTCACAGAAGGCAGATGGATGGCGTTTCACTGTAGCTAGCTGGCTGCCGTGTATTTTCTATCTTTCCTTCCTTGCTGGTCTGCTGTTCTTTTATTAATTCCTTCAGACTCCACAGTGATTTGCATCTTCAAAATATTTCCTAATAAGAGGTCTTTGAGGTAACTGTTGGATTTTTTTCAGAGATGACAGAAATAAATAGAAATAACTTGTTAGAAAGATCTAGCTCTCAGATATTGTCACTGCTTTCACATTCCTCTGCAGAAACAAGCAGACCCAACAGATACAGCTAGCATGCTCTTCTCTTTAGTGTAAGAGGATAGCTTTAAAAATATTGAGAAGATTCCTCGGACTCCTGCCCTGCTTGAGCCACCTGCAGACTGGTAACAGAGCAGACTCATAAAGAAAAGAAACAGTAAGTGATCAACTCACTTAATTGAAAAGCCCAAATCATGCATCACGTTGTGTTTCTCTATGATATAGTGCCATTTTTAGCTACATTTGCCAAGAAAATGAGGTGGCTGCTTTCTTGTCTGTCTCCGCACATTGATCTGCCTATCTTCTAGTTGGTGTCCTCTTCCCCTGAGCTCTTCAACTTATTAACAGATACTAGATGAGGTAGGCAGAGGAATAGTGTTCTCAAATGCTCCAGAGCAGTGAGGCCCTATTAGTGTTACCAGTGAGGGAAAGGCAGGAGAACGTGGCTGTGGTCAGTTCTGCTGGCTCACAGAGCAGTGCGACAGCGCTGGCTACCCAGGGAGCACATGCATGATTCTGCATCACTGTGAGGAAATGTTGCCCCTTGACCAGGAGCTGGGCCAAACAAAAGCCATTAGGGAATGTGAGACGTAGAAATAGCTGGGTATTTTACAGTGGAAACAACTGATTTGGGATGTAAGGCTAGAAGGGGCATCATGGTATAGGGAACTGCTGGTAAATCACATCAGAAGGGAAGTTGCAGGAACCAGCACTGTGGCAACAGTGGATATTTACAGGATGTAAGACACAAATCCTTAGAAAATCAAGCTGTGAGAACACAAAGTCTCAGTGAACAAGCTGTTATACCTCTTCTGTCTTTGAAACCTCATTAAGAAAATGTTGTCTGTAAAAAAATAATGATAATACATACTTCTAGCACGGCTGCCTTTCTGGGATGTAATGCATTTTGCAATAATTGCACTTTACCACCCCTCCTAGGAGGCTGCCTAAGTATAATTGCTATAAGTCAAACACACAGTCACTGCCAGAGCCCAGACCAGACGACGGGGATCCTAAGAGTTGTGCCATGCTCTTCCTCGTGCTGGATCCTGAAGTTAGTTCTTTTATTCAGGGTCAATAAAGATGTCATCTACAACCATCTTGAAACATGGAAATCCGAATTCCTGTAACACAGAGGTGCAGCTAATTGGGAGGTGTTGCCTGTACAGTGGTTCTGGATCCTTTGCTGGTGTTCCAATGCCATCTAGTGTCACTACAGGTTGCCTATATTAAATTTTGAATGCATTGCTAATGGCTCTTCTTTAACCACCCTCCACCGGCCCAATAAGAGAGTAATGTTCACCAAACACTTCTCATAGAACAACGTGTGACAGCGTTGAGGTCTCCATGTATATCTAGAATGTTGTATCTTAATCCGGGACCTGAGTACTTTAAGGTTATACCTCAACTCAGATAACAAAAAACCAAAAGCACCCTGTGTTATGTAAGTGTAGAGCTGAGCCATAAGAGTACAGCAGTATGTCTGTACTACAGTGGAAAAAAAAAGATTGAGTTTAGCAATTGCTTCACTGAATCAATGCAGCTAAGACACTCCCAGAACAAAGTACAAGAAACCTAAAGCAGAGATTTTACAGCTTGTTCCCTACTGCCATTGTTTTAAATTGTCTTGATTTCACAACGCACACATAATACATTATGACTCCAGTAACACCTATGTGAATAAGCAGTGATCATCTACCCTGGGGCAAGGTGCTAACCAGTGGTATAAACGATTTGCAATACTGGATCTTATCTATGTATCAAACCTTTACTATCTATTTATGAGGAAAAAGGTTAGTATTTGTCAGATTGGATGGATTAAAGCCATCTGAATTTTTCAGTTTGCAGAGAACCTGAGAGATCAGTTACATTTTTTCCAGATTTATTTATTTATTTTTAAAGCAGAATTGTCATAGTAAAATCATTGGTAGGCACAATGCATTAAAGAATTTGTGATAGGGAAAATCTTGGAAGATTAAAGCTATTAGAATGAAATCTTTCCCAATGGTCGGCTCTGTGACCTCATGCTCCAAGGATATTATGTGCATGCTGTGAGAACCAATCACTTGTTTAACAGGAGTATCGAAAAGACAAAGCACTAAGAATTATTTCCAATGAAACACTCAGTCTTGTCTTTTACATGACTGAAGCTTCTTTGTATCAGGACTGGTATCCACATGGCACTGTATTGTATGGGATGGACATAATGCAGATTATACACAAGTAACTAGATTGCACAATAATTTAAAAAAAGTTGTTACAGTCACTTTTATAATTTAAACATATCAAAACTGCCAGTTCTTCACATCCAAAAAGTTGACTATTGACTGAGTTGTTGCTTCTGCTAGGAAGAAACAAGCAATAATAGAGAGTTTCTTTAGTGGGATCCTGTGTATTTGTGTGGGAGGTAGACGAGTTCCTGCTTCCTGGGGCATGACTGGACTCACGTGGCAGGGGACACTTTCCACTGTCACTATTCCACATCTAATTATAGACAATGCCCTGCTCAAACAACATCTTAACTTTCTCTCATGATCCTCCTGCTAGAAATGAATCTCTGGTTTTGCTGCCTGCCCAGGTCTGTGACCTCCACAAGTAGAGACCCTCCTGAGTACTCCTGGTCTGCAGTGGAGGGGTTTATCATCAGGCAGAAATTTCTGTGGCTATAGGTATGCACCTGCCTTCCTGTTCGTTATGTGAGACAGCAAAACCCAATTTGTCAGCCTGGGAACTGGTTATCTTTGACTCTCTCCTTCCCAGTGCACTTAGCTTTGAAATTACAAGTCTGTTGACAAAATTACTATGAAGACACTATTGTTTATATCTGTTCCAAAAGACCTTTATCCGTAGTCTACAATGCCCCTGCCTTCAACAGTACTTCTGTCACCCCTTTGAAGCTTGGGAAGGGAAAGAGTGCAAAAGGCCTACAGTCCTACAATTCCCCCTTCCCTAAATGTCCCTCACATGCTCTTGTCCCTTCTAGCTCACTTTGCAAATTACTTAATATAAAGTGAAAGATCCATTCTTTATCCTCAGAGTTTTGTTCCAAGCATCCAAGGTTTTCAGCCTGTGATGAGAGAGAGGGCTTTTCACAGCGACAGTGGGATGACTGCAGGAATGGGAGTATTTGTGCAACATTGAAATGGGAAAACAAGCCAATAGCAGTGGAAGAGTTGAGAAAAGATATTAAGCAAAGGTGGAAGTCCTTTCACAAGGCAGATCATGAAAAAACCTCTGCCAGCACCTTTCCTTCAGGACTGCATGCTTTACTCAGTGAGGAGCTTATATCTCCTCTGCATCTTGCTAGACCCTCCTCATGATTTGGTAGAAGCAGTCCTGCAGATGTGTGGCAAAAGGTAAGTCAACTTGGCATCATCTTTCACAAAGTCTACAGTTTTTTCAAACCTAGAGGATCTGGCATGGATCCGAACATGGAAAAGGAAGGCTGTCAAAGAAGTGCAGCAATGTGTAGTGCTGAATGCAAGGATTTTTTAGACTGGCTACCAAAGGTTCAAGTTGCCACTCTGTTAGAGCATCTGTCTGGGTATCAGTCTCCAGTAATTTTTAAATTTGCTGGTTAATTTTACTCAAATAGAGAGCATAATATAATATCATACAATGTCTGATAAGGGAGTATCACTCATCTCAGTATGACATAGTATTGTGCACCACATTGCAAAGCATAGCAATCTAAACTGCAGCAGCTCATAGTGCAACATAATGCAACATAACGCATTTCCCAAATGAAAGTAGTCTGGCATTATCTTAAGGCCTTCTAGAGGACACAGTCATTAAGAAGGATGGAGATAGGGAGGGACAAGAAGTGTCTGCTATACTTGAAAACTGAACTGCTGAGAATAGGGAAACAAAGTTAGTAAATTCTCTAATGCAGCCTTGCTTCTGCACTTTTCAGCAGTTAAGCTAATACATCACTAATCTACACACTTGTACCATACCAGTATGTCTTGTCCAGAAAATAGAATCATAGAATCATAGAATCATAGAATGGTTAGAGTTGGAAGGGACCTTCAAAGGTCATCTAGTCCAACCCCCCTGCAAGAAGCAGGGACCTCCCTGACTAGATCAGGTTGCTCAGGGCCTCACCCAGCCTGGCCTTGAATGTTTCCAGGGATGGGGCATCCACCACCTCTCTGGGCAACCTATTCCAGTGCTCTACAACTCTCATTGTAAAAATTTTTTTTCTAATATCTAATCTAAATCTACCTCCCTCTATTTTAAAACCATTACCCCTCATCCTATCACAACAGGCCCTACTGAACAGCCTCTCCCCATCTTTCTTGTAGGCCCCCTTGAGGTACTGGAAGACCGCTATAAGGTCTCCCCGGAGCCTCCTCTTCTCCAGGCTGAACAGCCCCAACTCTCTCAGCCTGTCCTCATAGGAGAGGTGCTCCAGCCCTCTGATCGTCTTCGTGGCCCTCTTCTGGACCCTCTCCAACTGGTCCTTGTCCTTCTTATGTTGGGGACTCCAGAACTGGACACAGTACTCCAGGTGGGGTCTCACCAGGGCAGAGTAGAGGGGGAGAATCACCTCCCTCGACCCGCTGGCTACGCTCCTCTGGATGCAGCCCAGGATGCGGTTGGCCTTCTGGGCCACAAGGGCGCATTGCTGGCTCATGTTGAGCTTCTCATCCACCAGCACTCCCAAGTCCTTCTCCTCAGGGCTGCTCTCAATCCATTCTCTGTCCAGTCTGTATTTGTGCCTGGGATTGCCATGACCCAGATGCAGGACCTTGCACTTGGCCTGGTTGAACTTCATGAGGTTGGCATAGGCCCACCTCTCCAGCCTGTCCAGGTCCCTCTGAATGGCATCCCTCCCTTCCAGCGTGTCGACGGCACCACACAGCTTGGTGTCATCGGAAATCTCGCTGAGGGTGCACTCTATCCCACTGTCCATATCGCCGACAAAGATGTTGAACAGGGCCGGGCCCAACACAGACCGCTGAGGGACGCCACTGGTGACCGGTCTCCACTTGGACATTGAGCCGTTGACCACCACTCTCTGACTGCAGCCATCCAGCCAACTCCTTATCCACCGAGTGGTCCTTCCATCAAACCCATGCCTCTCTAGTTTAGAGAGAAGGATGTCGTGCTGGACAGCGTCGAAAGCTTTGCACAAGTCCAGGTAGATGATATCCGGAAAATAGGAAATGTTTTAAATTTTGCAAGCACTGTAACAAGTTATATCAAGCAAATCTTGTTTTGGGCATAAGGCACAGAGTTGAGCTGCCTGCTCAGCTGCACTCCTCGCTTCTTGCCAGTGCATATGACCCATTCGTTTTCACCCAGGGCATTCCCTTTGCCACTGTCCTTTCACTTGGCTTTCAATAACATCCTCCTCTTTTGTTCCCTTGGGTGATACAGCTAAGACCTTTTAAAGGAGGGTAATGAACCCATGTCAAAATAGTGCATATTCTGTTGACTGCGTGTTGAATTGAGATACAAGATTCAGCTTCAAAACTTGCTCCAAATACCACAACACATGGTCAAGAAGCTAGATATCAACCTACCAAATGTCCTTTTTTATTAGGTCATTTGGGCAGTTGTTTCCTCTTCTCTTTGTTTCAGTCCCTAATTCCACTTAAGAGTGAAGGCCTTCCCTGACAAACTGTTGGCAGTGTAGTATGTCTGTGTGAAAAGCTGTGGTTTCAGTAAGTGGACATTTTTGGAAAAAAAATATTTCATTTGAAAAATAAGCCATCGACTCTACTGCTTTTACTATTGTTCCCTTTACTGTCTAATAGACAGTGGTCTTCCCACCATTTTGCTCTAAACCATAATTAGCATATTTCCATAATTTGCATATTTGCCCCCAAAAAACGAACACGGAAAGTAAAGAAAAAAGTTGATTCTAATCTTAGTCCAAGCATAGCTGCAGAGCAGTAGTGTTTAACATTTTGATAAAATGAGGGATAAAGTGAGAAAATGGTATTTTAAACCATTTTAAACAGCAATATTTAGTTTTGTTCCCATCACAGTGGAAGTGTCAACATTATTAGAGGCAGGCCTCTTTAATTTTCCTTATACAGGAACACTGGCAGAAGTAGCTGTTTTTTAAACACTACCTTTCTCCTTCATTAGTCTCTCATTTTGAGGAAATATAAATCTGTTGTCCAGGCTTTTTATTGTCACTGCATGCATGAATCTCTTGTATTAACATATGCATAAATAGCTATTTTAGGTGGCCTAGTGACTGAAGATATCCACAGACAAAATTGAGACAGGTAGAGCAGGACACCCCTGCCCTCCTGGAGCAGCAGCTGAGGCCAGGTGAAATATAAGTGGGCGTCTCAAACAGCACTAGACACCTACATGTGGGCAACTGAATTACGTCTCCTAATTCAGGGCTCCACTGACAGCTTATGAATAGGGATGCACCTGTATATGTTTTGACCTCTCTATATCTAGGCATGTTACTCTCAAATTAAATCCTTCCCTAAAAGTCTCATAGCCAATCGTCAAGCAAGACTTTGAGATTTTTCACACTAAGTTTGAGTTTGGGGGGATTAGAACTAAATGTACTGAAATGAGTGATTAGCTGTATGCCAAAAAAAAAAAAAAAAAAAAAAAAAAAAA
>WHYT01017267.1:209544-250386 GCA_009806455.1 Tetrax tetrax | reverse complement strand
CCAAAAAAAAAAAAAAAAAAAAAAAGAAGACATTTAAAGGGTATAGAAATGCTGCATTTTTGATTCATTCCATGTCACTTAAGTAATTTAAAAAATAGTTGTTTGGTCTAAGTTAATCCAGGCTGCCTCTGCCACTGATCATGAAGGCAACCTACATAAATCCCTTTGACTAGATATCCAATTTGGACAGCTTGCAGTCTTCAAGATTAAGGTTGCATTTCTTTCCATATTTTCAAAATAAGACCCTGTGGTTTTTTTTTTTTTAATTGAGTATTTTGTTTAAAAATAGCCTAAAAGAACAGGCAAAGGCATTAAATAACCTCAACAGAAGGTCAAATATTGTGAAACGAAATGCTGACAATTGCTTCAACTGATTGTAACAGGAACACTATGCTTCCTACACTGCACTGCAGCAGGGAATTGTTCAGCTGGAGAGACATGGGGTTTGGAGTTGGCTGGGTGTCAGGGATATGTGTGCTGCCAGCAAAGGGTTTCAGCAGTAGAGCCTTCAGGGTCATTTCAAAAGAGTACTGGGCACAACACTTTCATTCTTCATCTCCCAAGTTTGTGGTACATCTTCATAATCCCCAAAGAGAAAACACAGTCCCTGGGTGTCTCTGTCTGCCACATGAGGCAGAGCCTCAAAGGTGCTGTTGCACCCTGTGGTTCTGACCCTCCTCTTTCTTTTCACACTTAGCTCCTGTATGAGCACTTAGTTTTCTAAAGGAATAGATTTTATCCTCTTATCTCTACTCAGGTCATCTATAATTTTATAATCTTCTTTGGCATGTTGCTCACTGCCAATCCGTTCCTGGATACCTCTCCCACGCCCCTCATCAGTGGCATGCAAACACCACATCCTGCTCCATCAAAGAAACCATGCAATTCTAATCTTTGTCACATAACTAAACCATCCCTCCTTGTAATCCCTGGATAGTCATGCCTTCCGGCAGTGTTTCAGTTGCATTCCCTGATCTCACACTCCTCTCCATGTGAGAAAAGGATTTTCTGTTTAAAAGAGTGGAGAACTAGCAACAGTGAAAATCTCTCATACCAGCAGCTCTGCAAAATACCCTAATGCAGCCCTGTAGATTCCCTTCCCTTTCTCCCTCCCTTCTTCATCATTAACTCTGTCTTTGGTTCTCCCCACAGAGGGAGTGAAGTCCCTCTGTTTTGATATCCTTATGCTGTCCTAGTCCTGAAATACTTTGCACTACCATGTCCCTCAGCTCTGCCTAGAGCCCCTAGAACAGTGTTCTGGGCCTCTCTGGAGGCGTTGTATAATTCACAAAAGAGACCACAAATATTCTTGCTGCCTACAGCAGCAACAAAGTAATGTCAACAAAGTAATCTGGGATTCAAGCAATCTGTATGCAATTTGATCTGTTTAAACCACGTGTCCTGAAGATCAGATTAGATATCTCTCCTTCTCTGTTACTCATCTGTTCTGTGAGCACTTATCTCAGCAGATTAATACAAATGGGCTTTTCTAGGGTTTCCTAGCAAGTAAATAGGAATAAACTACCACATCCTTCAAAATCCACAGACCCAGGCTATGTTTTTTAGCGGATTATGCAACTGGGCAAATTGGAGATGAGATGCACAGGCACTTCCTGGTAGAACCGGTTGGAAACTTGCTGAGGCTCTTTGTTTCTCATATCATTACACTGAAAGGTCTTAGGCAGGGGAATTGATGATGCCCTTTTCTCCTTCCTGTCATTCCCACCAAGATATAGTGCATGGAGCAAAGGTGTTTTTTCTTGTTATACTATTCCACTACAGTCCAGGAGCTCTTTTTATGTGCCACAGTAGCTTCCTCTCATAAGCTATGGCACTAAGACTCACCAGACCATTCCCAACAAACTTGCCAATAATCATCACACCAGACAATAGGGTGGTATAGTCAGGGTTCATTTCAGCATTTCCAAGAGAAAGGCTAGTCAGAAGAGCCCCTTTCCTTGGTAAGGACAACCAGCATCCATCCATGATGACAAGTACTGCGTAGGAGGTAAACACTTTGTTGCTTTTTTTTTTGTTGTGTAGTACAAAACAGCTCTTAAAATTTTTTTGAGATGTATATGGGATGGCCTAGTACAGTTTCACTGAGACAGGGTGCCAGACATATTATGTAAAGTGTTGATCTTTCCTACATGTTAAACTGGATATAGAACAGCCGGTTTCCACTCCTCCTTTCTGGCAATAGGCCCAGTCTCATGCCCTTCCATATAAACTAGGTCCCTTGTAGCAGAATAGCTGCCCAAGGTATCAACGAGACTCAGAAACTGCAGTGGTCCTATTGATGATAGCAGTTCTCTTCTCAAGAATCAAGATATGCTCTTCCTCTTGTTTCTCCCATGCTTTTGTTCTGGTCAGACTGCACCTCCACTGCTGCGTCACTCCATCTTCCTGGATCCTTCAAACATGGTCTACCTCCACTGGGATCATGATGAACAGGAGCTGATGACATTTGAGCTGCAGGTCCATACAGCTGGCTGGGTGGCTTTTGGATTCAGCCCTTATAGAGAGTTGCCTGGATCTGACATTGTGATAGGAGGTGTCTTCCCAAATGGCAGCATCTACTTCTCTGTAAGTTGAAAAGACTCCCTCTGCATCCCCCTTTGCCAAAGGTCATGCTCCAAGTATATTGGCTTGAAAGCATATGGGCTCAACTGGCTAAAGATAGATGTCTGAGGCTATTTGAGATCCTCAGTTGGCATGGCCTCTGATTTACAGTCCAGATTAGACCAGGTCTTCTGCAGGTCCTGTGTCGTGCCTGCTAGTCCCATAACAGCTACCCGAGATACCCTATGGTATCCCAGATGGCACAAGATGATGTTATTTAGGCATTATTTAGGCAATAAAGTTATCCCACCTGCAAATCAAAACCACAGACAGAACCAATTAGGTATGACTGAAACAATCACCTGTAGCTTCTGATTCATCCAAACCAGAGGTCAGTTCAGCCAGGAGTCAGATGTGAAAATCCCATCTTTTCCCTTGCCGAAGGTCTTCAAAAGTTGATTTACTTGATTTCCTCTGTAGTAAGTGGAGACATATTCATCTCCAAAGGTTGCTTCTTCCCGATGGTTTTAAATGTCTCCCGTAGAATAGGATAGGACATCATTAGGGTGTGATGTTTTATCCATTGTCTGTAAAGGTAACTGCTAAGGATAGATGCCTGATGGTAAAACAGCTGGAGTTTAGAGGAACGGAATGCCACTGAGGGTGCAAATTAAAAAAAAAAAAACAGGATGTGGTGTTGTGCTGTTTTGTTTCATTTTAAACATGAAAGAGAAACAGACAGTTCAATGTTGTACAGATAAAGAAAGAAAAAGAGTTTACACTGATGGTGTAAACTTTTATTTTGTTCATCTGTTTTCAGTTCCCTTTTCACACAACAGTAAAATGTGTCTTGCATTAAATACGTCTTGGTGCTTGTCTAAAATGGGTGAACTTTGGAGGAGGTGAGGTAGCTAACCTTACTTATGGTCGTTAGTTAATTGCAAAACCACTTTTGTAATATGCAGTTTTGAAATATTTTTGTGATTGTGACACAGGGAATTTTTTTTCTCTGAATGACTACAGGGAAAAAATATGATCAATATACAAGAAACACTTGTTCTACATTTTTTAATATATATTTTTTTTAAGTTATTTGGGATAAACCCAAAGCATTTATTTTCTCCTAAAAGAACATCCTGAAAAGAAAAATTGAAATATTTCATTTCAAAAATATTAAGCATTCCATTATTTTCAGAGGAGATATTTAACATTTTCAATGTTTTTCTGCAATAGTAGCTGAAACTCTTTGTTATTGCCTTTGTTTATGTTAGAAGATAATTTTGATCCCTCATAAGTTTTAGGTTCTTTCAACTCTTTAGCATACCAGAAAATATCTCCCAGTTATTTAGGTCTGGAGACATTCCGGTAAGCAAACACATTAATGACCACAAAAATCCACATTTGCTCAATAGGCTGTATATCACGTCCATTGAACCTGTGGAACAGACAACTTGAAGGAAAAATATGCTATTTCCTGTAAATGGAGTTTAAGTGATATTTTCTATTTGCATTCTTCCTTCTAACCACACCCCCTGCTCCCCCCCGCTCTCACATCCTTGGTTTTTGTTTTAATTTTCCTGTTTACTACAACTATAACAAAGTCGCTATCCGAGTAATGTCCAATGGGTGAAAAACTAGCCGAAAAGGCTTGTTTTCACAAAGGTAGGATTTTTCAGCTATTCACTGGCTTCCTCTTTCATAAGGTGTATTTAGTTTTAAATAGTTTATTTATTCAAAGTAGCTCATTAGCAGACTACTCATCTTTGACTTTTTATCTTTTAATGAAAGATTGCAACAGATATTTCAAAACAGGAGGAAAACAAAAGCTGTATTTTCAAACTATGATATGTCTCTCTGTAAACTGAGCTTAGCGTATTCTGAAAGTCTAGATCCATGGATAAATTCAAGAAGAAGAAAAAATATTAGAGGAGATACTGGGAAATTTAGCAAAAGCTGTAAGCAGGTTTTAAAATAACAACTTAAAGGAACAGAGATGGGAGGAAAAAATACCACCATGGATTTAACATAAAAATATTCTTCCTTGACCAGATTGTTGTCTAGTAAAATTTCCTTATGTCTTTTACCCCTCCAAAGTTGAGTACTGCACCAAAACTATTCAATGTAGCATTTAACAACTGTACATTAGGGAGACACCTGCTTTATTATTTTTCAGGTTTCTCATGAAGTGATTTTCATCCAATCTGCAGCCACTGTCTTCTGATTTCTGGTGATTCGAACTCCTTTGCCACAAAAATATGATGCCATCTCAGTCAGTCAAATTGGAGCTTTACTCCTTTTTATCCGTGCCTTTCTGCAACTGTGTGTACAGTCCCACCTTTTCACCTTGTATTTTCATAGCAGCAGTTATTGTGGCCCATTCTATTCCTGGTTAGATTTCTATAAGAACTAGACATTTAGATACTTTTCAAACTCTACTTCATGTTTCTGTGCCTTTTTTACCAAGTAACAATTGCGTTTGATGACCTCAGTCATGCATTATTTGTCTTTATCACTACGCCTATGCTGCTAAAGCCATTGATTAGCTTGTAGTTTGTAGGAGAGCTTAGCATCCACAACCAGGCCCAGGATCCAGGTGGGATGGAAAACCTAAGAGTTAAAGTAAAAGCTTTGGTATGCCCAAAATATTTTACTTTCAAACTACTTCTCTTTTTCAACAGGCTTTATTTTAATTCCCACTCTGTGTGGTTGAGCCAGATGTGCTAAAATCATAGAATCATAGAATAGTTTGGATTGGAAGGGACCTTCAAAGGTCATCTAGTCCAACCCTCCTGCAAGGAGCAGGGACATCCCTGACTAGATCAGGTTGCTCAGAGCCTCATCCAACCTGGCCTTGAATGTTTCCAGGGATGGGGCATCCACCACCTCTCTGGGCAACATGTTCCAGTGTTCTACCACCCTTATTGTAAAATATGTCTTCCTTACATTCAGTCTGCATCTACCTCCCTCTGTTTTAAAACCATTATCCCTCATCCTTTCACAACAGGCCCAGCTAAAGAGCTTTCCCCAGCATGCAGCAGGTTACTCAGAGCAGGGAAGATCCTCTAAGATCCATCCTGCCTAGGCCATCCTCTGGGTTGTGGGACCCAGGGGCTGCTCTTTCCTTGAGCAGCTGGATATAGGAGGGACTGGATGCGAGTTCTCTTCAGTTGGTTTGTGGAAATCACCAGTGAAAGAAGACGAGCTTTTTGAAGAATGAAATGCTTTGATAATTACTCAGGTCCCACCAGTGGTACTTGGAAACATGACTTCTTAGAGTGCAGAAAGCTTTTCTCTTCTCTCTATGGTTTGAACACTGTTTCATTTTCCAGGATTGCCATGTGGTAGATGAGGCAACCCTCGAGGAAGATGAGAGCCAGGACTACCAGCTGCTGTCATTGACAGAGAATGAGACCTCCACCACCATGCTGTTCAAACGCTACCTCCAGACATGTGACCCAAATGACTTAGATATCACAGTAAGAAAATGGACTGCTCAAGCAACATTTCAAACAAACCTGCTCTCATGTCCCACTGTATTCCCAGATCCCCAGGATCAGATCTGAAAATGACAGGTTTTTCTCACAACAGTATGATAACAGGAATATACAGAAAAATACAGGACCATATGGCCACATTTATGATGTCCATTTCAAGGACACTATATTCATGTATTTTATGTTTTTTAATGATGTTTTACATCAAAGAACAGGGAAGATAAAAATCTCAACATTTTCTTAAGTTTGAACATAGCTCTTCAAAATTTTGCTAATTTCTCTGTCTCTTGTTCACCACATATAAAAAACAATCTAGTATGGGAGATAAAGTTTTTACTTGCCTAATATAAGGCAATATTTTGCTAAGAATTATGTTTAGAAAATTCAGAACACTTTGATAATCCCAGGCCTTCTCTCTTGGAAGAGCTTCATATTGGTCTTGACTGACATTAAATACTTGGTCAACCCAAAGCAGTATTTTAAGTCAGAGATTTTTCAAAAATACCAATTTGACAATGTGCTTTCACAAGCACACCAATGCATGGAATTTTAGAACTCTGCATTTATAGACAATATTTACACCGTTTCACCTTTACCTGAGGGACCTCAGGGTAAATCAGCATTATCCAAGGCTTAGCTCACTTAAAAATGTTTTTCCAGAATTAGGTGTACATTCACCATTCTTCTGGAGTTCAAATACATGTGTAAATGACTGGATAGATCCCATTGTAGTCACAAACCTTCTTAATGACCTTTACTAATTGAAAGAAATACAATCCCGTTCTGAATGGGAAGAACCCACAGAGTTCCATGCTACAGGACAGATCCAGGCAGATCATTGAGTGCTTTCATGCTCAAAAGTAGCTGCTAATGGGGAATCAGGTGACTACAGTTTTGTTAGCTTTTTGTATAAGTCCCTTAGTACTTTTTTTGTTAAAATTGCCCAGCGTGCATTAATGGTATATACAGACAAATGAACTGTATCTACTTGCTCTATGATATGCAAAGACCTGAAAATCTGATATTTAGCACCATTGTACAGGTCCCACAGCTAGAACAGTATCCAGATACTCAGTATTAAACATTTAAACACAAAATTATGCAGGTTCTGAAATCTTACCAAATTCCTCAAAGCTTTTTTCCCAGCTTCGTTTTATTTCAAATACCAACACTTTAAATCTATGCATGGTTCAATAATGTGTGTGAAATGACCCTGGGTACAGCTTTTCTAGGGTCTTTTATAGCCAGTACCCTCTCTTTGGTGAAAAAAAAACAAAAACCAAAAAACAAAAAAACAAACCCAAAACAAAATCATGTCTCTCTCTGGACAAGACAAATCCTGTGTGTTAAATGTCTTACTTCTTGTTGTGTGCTCTGAGTGTCTGGATATGTACCAAATACACAGTTACATTATTTTAGATTACTTTTAATTGCACATGGTTTGTATGTGGATTGCATTTTAATACATGTGTAGTGCTATAAGGCATGTGATGTGTGGTGAATACTTGTGTGTGTGGTTGATAGCAAGGGATGAAGGAGAATTTCCAGTGAAGCACTCCTGTTACAGATGGACACAGCACGCCTCATAACTGCCTTTGGTACTGATGACACAGTCCAATTCTTTAAAGGCCAAAGATTTTCCAAGTCTGTTTTCTTGATGAGGTACAGAGGCCCATCTGACTCAACTGACCCAAAAATATTCCTGACCTATGACCTGAGGCTGGACAATGTAAGTATTGGACAAGAGCATTACTTGGCATGATAAAAAATTTCCCCTTCTTCTGCCTTTCTTAGCAAAGTTAATCATGCCCATGCTGGAGGTTTGGATTGTGCAGGTCAAAAAATGGACATGACTGATCTTGGAAACATGCAAACAGAGCTGGCAAGAGTAGGAATGAAGTGGAAAGGGGAGGTTTGCTGTGTGGAGGGTAAAGGGCTTATTTGTTAGGAAAATGCTGTAAGGTGTAGCCTGTTCCCTTGACTAAGGAGCCAAACACAGGCACTGGTGCTATTGAAGTATGATATAACTTTTAACTCAGGCAAATATTATCCCATCCATGTAGACCCATAGAAAAATAGCTATCATATACTGAAGATATCTACTGATTCACACTTTAGTTTTGTAGGAACTATACAATATCACAGAGAAGAGAAATAAAGGGAATACATTTAAATACTTTGTGACAAGTCTGGCTGAGAGCTCAGAAAATGCAACACACACACACTACTGTGTGTGCTGCCTCCAGTATTAACTTCTACAGTATCTCAGTGCCAGATATGAAGATTTACCAGCAGAGCTGGAGCCCCCCATTAGCATCATCTCAAGGTACATGCACCATCCTTGTCAAATGCAGCTCAAAAGTATCAGCTCAGTGTGGTATTGCATTAACACCTTCCTTCTTTAAACAGCATCAGCCCACACAGTCAGCACTCACTCAAGACGCAGCAGCACCTGCTGATCAGCGTGGGCAGTATTCCACAGCAAAGAGGGGCACTATATTTATGTAGAGACTTGTGGGATTAGTGCTATCATGTGTTGTGCTTGTGACTCCAGGAAAACTGGCAATTAAAAATGCCAATTGAACCAAATGGACGTTTCCTATTTTCAGTTCATGTTACAATAGGCAAATTAATAATGCAATTTCCTTTTGGATAAATATAGAAAAAGTCTGGAAAAAAAATGTTTGCCCTTCATCAGAATACAGTCTCATCTTCTTGACCCTTTAATCCTCTAACTCATTACAACCAAAACCCCATCAGATACTTGCTAAATGCATCATCCTTCCTGTTCCCTCTATCTCTGAGTCTCATTCTCCTTGCACTGCCTCCCTTTGAATTCTCCAATTCCCCGTGCAGATTACTGAGTTGCCAGGGGAACCTTCAGGTGACTTGTGTGTCTGCTTCTTTTCCAGTTTGCTGTTCCAGTTGAAGAAACCAAGTATGCCTGTACCTTTATTCCACTGCCTATGGTAAGGCAGAAACACCATATCTACAAGGTAAATTTGCATGCTGTATTACTGGGGAAAAAAACAGGACAGGATAGACTTGCTCCTTCAAGCATGCATACAAGTCCGTCTTTTACAACATTTTAGAATAAATTTGGGAGCATTTCGTCTGTCCTTCACTGCCATTGGGATGAGCCATCTCATTTGTCCTGTCATTCTGATTAAGGGGAAATGCTTTAGAGGAAGATGAAAATCCTTTCTGGAAAAATGGACTCTGTTGGATACATACTGAAGTAAGTAGATAAATCATCATCCAATTTACCATTCACTTTGTGAATCAGGAAATATCTCTTTGCCTAAGCCACAGTTAACTGATCTTTCTGGTTGCCTGAGAAAGAAATATTTTAGTGTTGACAATAACTTTTTTTCACTCTTTCTCTTGGTTACAGTTTGAACCTGTAATAACACCCCACAACATAACCTTGGTTCATCATATTCTTGTTTATACCTGTGGCAATGCCAGCATGTTACCCAGTGGCATAGATGACTGCTATGGAGCCAATCCAGATTTTGCCCTGTGCTCTCAGGTGATTGTAGGCTGGGCTGTTGGAGGAAAGGTGAGTCTGCAGGGCCCATTCCCTTTCCAATTTGTTGTTATGAACACTAGTACCCTTCTTGTCAAACTGAGGAAGTTTCCTCATACTGTCCCCACTCGACACTGCTTCTGCTGCATCAGGTGATGCTGGTGATTTCTGTGCAGTTGTCCGTACTTTATGTGTGTGTGTCTATGTTATTATCATATCTGCATTAAACAAGCTTTATATGTAACATAGGAAGGCTTTCATTCTGACTGTTTGATAATGTCGTCATTAATTTAGCAAAATTCTCCCTGTGCAAGTCTTGCAGAACAGGAAGTAGTGTACCTACTTTCTGCTTTTTTTTCCTACTGGCTCTGTTTCTTTTTCAGCAGACTAAAATTAAAAGTTCAGTGAAGTTGGTGATTCTGGCTGAGTGGCCTAGTTAGTAGTCAATGCTGCACAAATTGTAGCATCTATCTTGTAGTGGTCACAAGATAGGTAATAAAATTAAAATGGGATAAATAAAAAAAAATGTTCAAAATTCTTCCTTGTTCCAATTCAGAAAGAAAAAATAATGGAATGGCAGAATTTCCCACAACGTTTCCATTTCTAACAATGTCTAGATAAATATTCAGAGACTCAAGAAAATAAAAAGTTTCTCTTTATAGGTTTTCAATGAAGAAAAAATAGAGAAGAGTTAAAAGCTAACTACTTCATATAACTATTTTTCATCTTCTTCTTTCCATAAGTCTTATCAATTTCCAGATGAAGCTGCAATTTCCATAGGGGCACCTCGGGATCCTCAGTATGTCCGACTAGAAATCCATTACAGCAATTTTCACTTGTTACCAGGTGGGTAATGCTGGGCAGTTGTCTGACAAAGAACAGCCTCAAGATGGAAGCCTCAGACCTAACCTACATGCCTATTAGAAACCAGCTTCTGCATGAAATAATTGCATATGTTGCTTGCTACAACCTTCAGGACAGTAAGAAGGAACTCAACTGGGCTCCCATTCAGGAAGAACTTGAATTTTAGGAACATAGATAGTTATATCTGCTTAGATTAGACACGTCTTACCATCAAAAAAGCGGAGCACATTTTCCTGATACAAAACTAGTGGGAGTGTTAAGGAAAACGTGAGGGAAATGTGGGTATCATGGGAGAAAGGAGCAGAGTAGAAAGGGACAGAGTGGCTGTGGGAGACATAGGTGTACCAAGGGTCAGTCCTGAGAGCCTAATAACACCACCTCAGGCTTCTACCATGACCTCCAGCACTCAGTCCCTATGACAGGTGATGAAGAATGCCACCACGATATTTGCTATCATTTTACAGAAAAGGAAACAAAAATGTGAAGTGATTTTATGGGAATCATCTGAGATTATAAGCAGAGCTGGATCCAGATGGACTATGAGTGAAGATCTGTGCAGCTGTACACAGATTGTGCAGACTTTGAGGCTGTACATTACAGTGGACCATACCTCAGGCGTAGGGTGGGGGGCTTAGGCCTTCCTGCTAATCTATGCCTGCTCCCAAACTGTGACTGGGAAAGACGCTATATTTGTTGTGGCTTCAGGCCCCACTTCTGCTGTTTCTGGAGTCCTTGCTGAAGGAGTGGTCATTTCTCTTTGACAGGTTTGATTGACAGCTCAGGGATACGAATCTACTATACTCCAGAGCTACGGAAATATGATGTGGGGATTCTGCAAACAGGCATCTTCACTTTTCCTGTGCATTTCATTCCTCCTGGAGCAGAATCCTACAGATCTTACGGCCTTTGCAATTCTAGCCAGTTTGACGAAGTGAGTGTGGGGAAAGCCATACAAAATCCTGCTTGATCTTTCCCACTCTGGGTTTTCATCTTGCTCTAGACATACCTAAAAATCATTCGGTGTAGGGTGCCATCATAGCCTCCATTGCTGCATGTTGCAAAATGAATATCTATTCCAATAAAACTGCTTAGCAGAGACCCAAGATTTGGCCCAAGAGTGTTGGCAGAGCTGTACAAGCATGTCAGAACCATGGCTCAAATACCCATTCACCCCATCTAAGTGAAAGGGAAACAAAACCCAAAGGATGTAGTAACTTCCCAAGACTCCCAAGGGAGTCTGCTCCACCGCATGGAAGAGGCCTTTGTTCTGCCATCGGTGTAGGAAGGCAGGTACTAGGCCGGGAGGATTTGGTGCCCTCTCTCAAGTCAAGAAGATACCTCTAGAGAAGAGATCTATCATCCTTCAAATCACAATCAAGAGGCTGCTAACAATAATCAGCTCCAGTGGACTGTGGGATCCAGGGGATTCACAGGTCCCTCCAGGACTACTAGATGTAAGGTTGCCACTTTCCCCTTTCCCAGGCCCAATAGATGCTAGGGCTGGGGGAAAACTCCAAAGACATAGACAACCTCCACCCCACCCAAACACACACACTCCGAGAGCAGACTCAGCTGGCCACAAACAGATCAACAGTACCTTCACAAGCACCAGGCAGGCACGATCAACACCCACATAAGCATGGACAACAAAAGTGATCCAATTCTCTTCCTTCTCTCTGACTAATCAGGCTTAAAGTTCACTAGAGGAATACAACCATAAGCATGCTCACTCAGCTCCCATACATAATCACATGTGTTGGTCTCTCTGATTTCTGGTGCAGACCATAAATCTTTTCAGCATCTGTGCCCAGATCCAGAGCCCTTTTATACAGTCTCTCTCCTGGACCCTGAGTCTTTCTAGCTGAAATTTCCCTAGGGGATCACCCCACCCTAAAACCACAGGCACACACATATACACACTATAGAGAGCACACACACACAGAAAATAGGAACAGAGTTTAAGGACAGTCTACGTTGCAGCAATCAGGTACCAGGTTTGGTCAGACAAACATACTGACTAGCAGTCTGCTTAAAGTGCAACCAGACTCTCTTCTTCCTCTTTCCATTTTCCCATGTTTGTTTCTCTCTTTCACTACCTTTGACCTCTTCCCTAAGCATCCCACAATAAATTTTGCACATTCCTACAATCCATTTAGAACATCCTGTAAGTTTTACACAGTCCCACAACCCCTTTGAACAACTCTTAAGTTTACTCCCTCTTATGAGGCCTGAGGTAATCTTGATTTTCTTCTTTTCATCAATTTTCAAAAATTTTCTTTGAACCTTTAAAGTTTTACATTTTGATGGTTCTTTTAATGGCCTATTGATCAGTGTCTGACATTTTCTGCTTTTACTCTATTATCTGCTCTTTCTTAGAGTTCATGTATCTGCACGTTTAACTTATTACCTCTCATATATCTTGACTTAGTTTTTTTACATAACTGATAGTAATATATGCTTACAGTACTGAGCATGAGATATCACAAGCTCAGCCAACTATGCTGCAGTACCTACAGCCAGAGGAGCAATTTACAAAAAGGCTGACCAGAGCAACCTTTCAATCACTAGTGACCTACATGAGGAAATGGGCTTAAACCTCCCTTTTAAATAAAATGTTAAGGTGACAATTACACTAGTTCCATCAAGCTTTTGACTTGATGGGCAGGCCTGAAATGCAGTGCCAAGCTCTGACTGCCAGGCTCTGACCTACTTAATTTTGAACTGCAGATGAATGGGATGCTGGTTCCAGATCTGCATGTCTTTGCCTACTTGCTTCACACACACCTGTCCGGCAGAGGAGTGAAAGCTGTTCAATACCGGTAAGAGAAGCAAACCCACAGTATTGTTGCCCATGTCACAGGCTCAGTCTCTGCCTTCTGGGCTAGAGTGGATGAGAATGATGTTCCCAGGTTAGTCTCCATCTTCCTGTCAGTGCAAGACACTCTACAGTGTCTGAATTGTGGTACAAAGAACTAGCTCTTCGGGAAAGAAGGGTCAGCTGAGGAGACAGTATGAGACCAGGACTGTGCCTCCTGTTAAATAAAACAAGTCCAGGCAATGACCTCAAGCACTGGACTGCCGCTCATCCATACTAGTCAGCTGCTAGATAGTGCCCTTGCATAGCTTCATCCCCCCAACCAGACTTACCCTGAGGCTACACAAAGGACAGTTCTAGGGATTGCGTATACCAGTTCCCATAGGCTGCATGAGCAAAACTACACTGTCTTTGGTGTACTCCACCATCCTCTCACACTAAAAACTTCAGCACCCTTATGCACTCTCTGATCACACCCTAGCCAATGATGCATGAATTTTCCATTTCAAGCTATGAAAATAGCAAATAGTGGTTTGCATCATTGCAATAGAACACTACTTCAGAAAAAAAAAAACCAAAACCAAACCCGAACACCAAAACTAAAAAGCAATTGTGCTTTAGGCCAAGGAGGCATCACAGAGGTTTAAGTGCTTAGTAGCACAGATATAAAACCTATCTTCTCCTTAGGTTTCTAATTTCAGAATAACTCAACATGAGCCAAGCACCACATTGCAGACAGTTACAGGGAAGCGACTTAGCCAGAGCTATTTTGTTCCAGACAACAGCAATAGTTTCTGGCTCCTGCTTTTTATGCAAGTCACAGGGTATACATAAACCATGCGTCACGTGACAGAGCATCTTCTTTCTTGACTTGAACTTTTGTAAAGCCTGGCCTCCAAGACAAGTTCCTCCCTCCTGAACCTATTTTGCTATAAGGTGTAGCTGGACACTGGCGTGAGCCTAGCAGTTCACCTGCTCAGAGCTGCCAGCAGTCACAAAAAGGGCCTACAACAAGGAGGCAGTGTGTGCGACAGAGGCTGGGACAGCCTGGCCATAAGCACCACAAGGATTTGTGGGCCAGGTGCCTTGATGCACCTTGAAGTGTGCCCTGTGAATGTACTTAGCGAGATCTAAGGACCTGTAACATGGATGGAGAAGCAGTGCTCAAGCAGAGCAGAGACAACCTGAGAAGAAATATCACAAAGCACTGTAGAAAGAGCAAGGAAGAATTCACATATGCTACTTCTGCATCTGCAAGGGAAGTCCTAAACAGCCTGCCAACTCTACTCTACTAGGGTCAGAGAGTCTTTTTATTTAGGACAGTGTTTTGCAATGCAAGTGTTTGAGTTTTTACTTCTATGATTCCAGACTGTCATCTGAAAGGCAAAAGTTTCAAGGCACAATGATTACTGACATATAAAAAGTCCATATATGGACTCATGACCAAAGAGGGTTGGGTGAGAAATTTCAAGTGTATGTTTGGGACTTTCTGTTGCTGAAAATGTATTCTGCGAGTTGAGGTACAAAAGAGATCAGGTATGATTTCTAGAGGGGATTTTTCTCAGCTCTATTTCATCCAGGAATCTGTTATTCCACACCGCTTCCTGGAAAAATTAGAACTTTCTCCCCTTGTTTGTCTTCCCCAGGAACGGTGAACAGCTGAGGATCATCTGTGAGGATAATAAGTATGACTTCAGACTACAGGAGATTCGGGACATGAAGGAAATCCTCATAATCAAACCAGTACGATCCTTCCCAGGGATGTAGCCGTGGGCAGGCAAACTGGGGAGCTGGCAAGCACCAGAGGTGTCAGAGCACGTAGATGTATTCTGTCTTCATTCAGCCTTAGCTGTGGCCCATTGTTTTCACACCTTTTCCTAGTTCCCCATGTGATGTCTGTGATGTCCCCTGGTTGTTTTGCATGCTCTGCCGGTACCACTCTGACGGTGTGATCTACTGTGTTCCTTAGGGGGATGAGATCCTGGTCGAATGCAACTTTCAGACACTGGATTGCTCAGAGATTACTTTTGTAAGCTTGTTTTTCTACCTACAAATCTTCCATTGCTTTTAAAAGGAGTTTTTTACTATTAAAATCTTTTGAGCAGACATATCTCTCTTCCCCAAGCAAATACAGGCCTGGCAAAAGCTTCTTGTGTCAGACACAATATCATAGACGTACTGAGGCATGCCTAGCACGTTGCTCCATGGCTACAGAGTAGCTCTCCAGCAAGACCCTCCTAGGTTTATGAACGGATCCCAAAGCTATCTTGCATCTAATACCATGTAAGCTAACTCTTGTCCAAAATGTCAACTGCAAGTAGCAAACTTGCAGCTGAGTTGCTTTTCAATCATTAAACACTTGGATTTAGTGGACAGGCAGAAGTCAAATACAGAAACTGATGTAATCTGGCAGTTGGAGATGATTTATACTTCTCAAAATATGAAGACATTATTTTTAGTTCTTCTTATTCAGACCAGATGTCAGTTCTGCAGAACTTTGCATGTAAACAATTATTGTCATACTCAAGCTTTCCAAAGTTTTTGATTTTGAGACCTTGTAGATTGAAATGAAAATATGGTGGTTTTCCTGAAGGAGAGAATAAGTTAATTTATGTTATGAAACTGCAGAGAAACCTATTTATCAGACTCTTGTGAGGATACTTGGATTCTCTGTTTCTAAATCTCAGAAAAACAATTTTTTTTTTTTTTCCACCAGGCAGAATCTGCATGAGTTGTGAATAAGAGTGCTTTCCTGAGGAGATACAGTCTCCTCGTTGCATCTCAGCAGAGCTGAGTCATCCTTGTGTCTTTGCAGGGTGGGCCAAGCACCATGAACGAGATGTGTCTCACATTTCTCTTCTACTACCCTCGTAACAACATTTCCAGTTGTATGGGCTACCCTGACATTTTGTACATTGCACACATACTCAAACAGGAGGCTTCAGAGTGAGTTCTAAGTCAACATGTTTCTGGAAGTAGCAGAACAAAATGGAGCTATGAAGAATGGCAAATGGAAAAGATAATAAAAATGAAATGTTGCTGATAAGGAAGAAAGAGCCATGTGCCTCCATCTGTCAAGTTGAAATTCCTTGTTGCAGTAATCTTTCAACTGTGACACTTTAACAATCTCTTCTCCTTTATCTTTTTCCCTCTTTCCTTTTTTTCCCCCTCCTCCTTCCTTATCTTCTCATTGTTTGTTTTCACCTCTCCATTGCCCCTTACTCTTTATCCAGTGCAGTGGAAGGAATGATGGCTATGGACTTTGTTGACTGGGACAACGATACTGTCCAAATTGCAGAGAAAGCAGCCAAGGAGGCAGATCAAGTTGTCATGATTAAAACCATTAATGTAAGTCCTCCTTCTGAGAAATTTGTGGGTGGAGAAATGGACTTGGCTCTGATGTTCTGAAAGTAAAGCACAGCTGAGAGATAGAGCCAACACACACCACCTTGGGTAGCAGCAGCTATACGTAGTTTATCCATGGCTAAAAGATCTGAAAGGAATTACCTGAATGATGAAGTCCTGTCTTGTAGGCTGCAGTTGCAAGTAACTGACAAAGACATATTTAATCATCACTTAACTTTGAACTAAAAAAGCTGAAAATTCTTCTTCAAAGAGAAAAAAAACACTCTTGCATTTTGGTAATATAACAATGCCTAGGGAGTGATGCCATGGCAGGGCATTTTTGACAGAATGAGCAATAAAATAGTGCTGAAGGTTTCTCAGACAACATGCATATAAAGAAAGTTAGGATGATCCAGAAAATACACATATGGAACATACTATCTGACTGCATTTCAGTGCATCAGTCTGGTACCTACTCACCTTGGAGGTAAATTAGGAAGAAAAAAATCTTAAATTGAGAAAGGATCAAAATTCCATCTCTCCTCTCTCGGAGAGCTTCTCTGCTGTCAGAGGGGAGACCCATGTCATGACTTTCTCTGAGATCGTTAGTTACAGATCCAGACAGCAAGAAAAGTGACTAAAACACATCAAAAACTTGCAGTGCTATGCCAGTCTTGTGGATCCCATCTTACAAAGAGATCGTATAATTTTATTTTTCCTCCTTTCCTTTCATCTCCAGGAACTGCAGAGAAATGAGAGTGGTCTAATCAGAGACATTAGTATGCCAGAGCGAGCTGCCTGTCACAATATTTCTGGACACTTCTCACTGTCAGGTCTGAGGGCCACTGCAAACCTTCATTTGACTGCAGTATGCACTTCTGAGTCATCAACCAACAACGGAACTATTTCACTTCCTCTTCTTTCTCTCACACAGCTGGTGTTTGCTTGGCTTATCTTGGCCTCTGTGTATGGGAATTGAGGGGCAGAACACCAGAACAGATCACTAGCCTGATGAAGAAGTCTCTGTAATTACCATCTGGTAGCAGGGTATTCTAGATCTGATGACCTCGAATGTGAGAGAATACTTATGTAATAGAAAATTGTCTTCCTTTGGAAGAAATAGGTTCAACAGTTATTGGCATTTATTTTATTTTCATTAAAAATCCTTTCTAGTATAGTTCATTCTAAATAAAAAAAAAAAAAGCAATGTAAAGACAGGAATACAGTCAACTCTTCAATTGCTGCTGCTTAATTATTAAATCCAGAGCTTTTCTGAATGGGCTACAGTATGTGTTTGCTCACTAGCACTTCAGCAATCATTATCTAGTCTCAAGCTATCTACATACCCCCTGTACTTAGGTCAGCATAGAAAACTAGGCTCCTTAGTTACTAAATAATGTCATTGATTCTAAAACTAGTTCTGCTGTATCTATCAATGACTCCATGACAGGGAATTTACCTGCTGATTGACAGGCAATAGTGAGGCCACGGAAAAATAGACCTTATAAATTGTCATATAGCAAACCTATGAATTCCAGTTTTACAAAAGCTAAACCATTTGCTGTTCTCTTTTCTTATATTTTCCTTCAATGTATATATGAGAACTAGAAGAGAAAATCTGATTATAGTTATGTTCTTTGTCACCATACTGACTCTTCCAAATTTCAAATTTCATACTGGTACTTTCAATAAATTCTCTCCCACATTCCACAAGGCAGAGTCTCTGCTTATTTTGACAATAAGTAGTACACTAAGTAAAAGCACCCTTGGACTTTAAAACAGAGAGATTAGCAGAGTAACTAACCACACAGAGTAGGTTCCTTCCTCATAGGACCGATGAACATTTATTATAGAATAGAATAGAATAGAATAGAATAGAATAGAATAGAATAGAATAGAATAGAATAGAATACTTCCAGTTGGAAGGGACCTACAACTTAGGAAAGGATCTATCACTTAGTCCAACTGCCTGACCACTTCAGAGCTGACCAAAAGTGAAAGCATATTAAGGCAATTGTCCAAATGCCTCTTCAACACTGACAGGGATGGGCCATCAACCACCTCTCTAGGAAGCCTATTCCAGTGTCTGACCACCCTCTCAGTAAAGAAATGCTTCCTGATGTCCAGTCTGAACCTCCCCTGGTGCAGCTGTGAGCCATTCCCATATGCACTATCACTGGATACCAGAGAAAAGAGATCAACACCTCCCTCTCCACTTCCCCTTCTCAGGAAGCTGTAGAGAGCAATGAGCTCACCCCTCAGCCTCCTTTTCTCCAAACTAGACAAACCCAGAGTCCTTGGCTGCTCCTCATAGGACACACTTTCCAGCCCTTTCACCAGGTTTGTTGCCCTCCTCTGGATCCATTCAAGTACCTGAGCATCCTTCTTAAATGGTGGGGCCCAGGACTGCACACTGTACTCAGGGTGAGGCTGCATCAACACTAAATACAGCAGAATAATCACCTCTTTTGACCGTCTGGTTATGCTGTGTTTGATGCATCCCCAGCTGTGGTTTGCCCTCTTGGCTGCCAGGGCACACTGCTGACTCACAGCGAGCCTGCTGACAACCAGCAGATCAGGCTGGGTGATCGGGCTTCTCCTGGCAGATTACATCTGCCATCAGAGCAAAAACTCAATCTGGCATTTTCAGTTGGTAAATGCTGCTAGGAGCTAGGAAATATCCACTAGGATATTTTCTGAAGGTTCACAGCACAATGTCCACACAGCTGCCACTTCCTGCTCTATGAAAGTATTAGTCATGAAGGAATTTAAAAACTTGGAAAGCCTAGGGCTTGTTTTGTTTAAACTAACCTATTCTAGTTGCTACCTTTGCATATTAAGCACCCTTTGACCTTCCTGAAGGAGGCTGGACCAATCCCACTTTATGAATCTCCATTTGCCATCAGAAATTACCTACAGAGGGGAAGAACATGCAAGAGCTACACAAAATCCACATTCCTCAGGACGCAGCAAGTCATCTTGGTTCCGGTTTAGAAGAGCTGCAGACTCATGACAGAGCCCCGAAATGTGAAAAGTTCCTGTTTCAGCAGCATTGAGGACATTTCTGTATGGATTGGGGCAGATCTATCATGCTTTTGGATGCCTGCCTTTGAGAGCACTGTCTTCTGGACTTTGCAGGGCTGCTCCCCGTGATGTGCCGTGGGTCCACCCTGAAAGCTTCATTCTACTTCCTGGGGCTGACTTGCAAATCTCTGTATTTTACTTCTCCTTTCAACTTCATGTAATACAGTTTGTCTTTTCAAAATACAAAGGCAAGGGGAGGGGCAGGCTATAAAGATTTGGAAAGTCAAAATACTACTAATGTCAGAACCACTTCCAACAAAGGCAGCTACATCAAGGCCATGAGATTCATGGATTCACCTTTAACATGCTACTATCAAAAGATCAATTAGACGTAGGCTTCCTTTCTCATTACTATTTTCTGTGTGACAGAAAGGGGAAAGAACTTCCTCTTGAAGGTTAGATAGGGGAGGGAGCTACAAGTCATCTTCCATCCAGAGTACCATTTTAAAAACAACAGCAAGAGCTAAAAAGTAGAAGGAGTAGCAAGAATGTCAGAAAATCTCATTTACGCTGACCTGAACTTGATTGAATCCACCGGGCCCAGACTACAGAAGGTCACTGATGTCCAAGGTAGGTCAAATGCTCTGAACTGAGCTTTCTTTGTATTCTTCAGCCTCCTCCCCATATATTTCGAAAGAGTGTTGTGAGGCACCAAAGCCTCAAAGAGGACAAAGGATATGTGAGGGCCAGTGCTGTGAAAAATGTGCAGGTGGAGTGTCCATGTAGTTTTTTTACCAAAAAAAAAAGGGATTATTATAAGGTCTGCTTTTCATTTGTTAAGGTGCAAGTGTAAGGAAGAGCTGTTTGTGTGATATTAAGGGTAGTTTCTATTTAGGAGATTATTCCACAGCTGAACATCAACTGGTCCTGAAACAGGTGTGTTCTCACACAGCAGACTCTGATTTCTGCAGCAAATTGATTAGGAGATTGAGCGCCTAATTTTCCGTTGTTTGAAGCAGTCTCGTGCGTAGCCTGTTTCTGCTTGCTGAGCACAGTAGGCATTGCTTCAGGGTTTTTTCCTCCTGGCCTTGTCTGTACAAACTACTTCTTCAATAAGTCAAGCATGAAGTGTTTAGATTTAAAATGCACGTGCATGTGCCCGTGTCTCCTCTGTTATTGTCTGCACTGAAGATAAACCAGATCTGTTTCTGCTTAAAGCAAGTCCTCTAATGTGTGAAGGCAATGGACAAAAATATTATTCAGGCATAGTTAAACACAGTCATATAAATCAGTTGCTGTCATGTGTTTAGCATTTCTCATAATTTCAGTCATTTTTGTTCCATTTAAAATGTTTCTCAGCATCCTCTGTTCTCTGTTACTTTTGCCTGGTTTTAGGTTCTACATATGCAGAAGTGAAAGCGCAATCCCTAGATACAAATGCTGCAGCTAGCTACACATCATCCGGTGAGTTTTTAGCTATCTGCTAAATCGATATGAATTGTAAACAATGAGAGGAGAGGAGGTCATTCCTTATTTTCCAAAAAATGCAGCAAAATAAAACCCTATGGGAGACAGAAAGATACAGTTGTCTGCTTGACATAGCCAGAGCAGGGGACAGTTGATGTGTTGTGTTATATGCAACTAAACACTTGTTGGCTTCACTGGTGTAGGAACACAAGTATGTTTTGGGCCAGACCAAGAAACTACATAGCCCAGCCTCCTATCTCCAACAGTGAGCATAAATGAACAACTGAAGATAAATAAGAAGAGGGTAGGCATATATGGTACCTTCCTCTAATACTTTCACATGATGCATCTACTCAGGGACTTCCTGAGACAGATGTGTTTCTATTTATGTACCCTCAGTGGATTTCTCTTCTACAAACTTGCCGAATCTTCCCTTTGTTCTATACACAGCCCTGATTTCTACAACATTCTTTGATGAGGTGATCCACAGTTCTTTTTAACATCACACAAAGAATCAGCTGCATTTTTTACTCTTTTTAGCTTCAGCTGATGTTCCCTGAAAGACACATTAAGCAGCCATACCCTATCCAAGTTCTCCAAGACGCTCAGGGTTTTACATAACTCTGTCATAGCTTCTTCTTTGTAATCTCTTTTCCATACTGCAGAACCCTAGTCTTCACCATCATTTACTGCTTCCCTTCTCTGAACCTATATGCTTTTTGAAATAGGGGTAGTTGAACTGCATGCAATATTGAAGGTAGAGGTGAATCATGGATTTATAAAACCATGCGGCAGACAAAACACCCCTGATTTTCGTTTGTGTTCCTTCTGAATAATTCCAAATGTGTGAGATTGCAGTCTTCATCTTAGGAGACATTAAAAACCTGACCATGTATGGTCTTGGACAACCTGCTCTAGCTGACAGCACTTCAGCAGGGAAGCTGGACTAGGTGATCTTTTCAGGTTTCTTCCAATGTAAATGATTCTGTGACTGTGCGGTCAGTATAGCAGACCTGAAGTTCACAGATCTCCTCTAGAACATTCTTATTTCTTTATTTTTAATTCACATTAAATCTGTTACCTTCTAGTACCTGGGTGCAAAGATAGCTTTAAGAGTGGGATTACAAAATAGCATTATTAATCCAGCTGTCTCACAACTAATGTCTCTTGGAATTTGTCAGTATATCCATTTTTTCATAGGTGTTAAAATACTACCTTTTCATTTCTCCCTCCAGTCCTGCATAAGGTACTTGGATCATTTCTGGAATTGCCGCTTTAGCATTCCTGGTCACCAACTTCCTTCCTACAAGCTTCCATTTTGCCACTAAAACTTCTCTCTACCCTTCCCAGTCTTGTTGGTAACCACATGGACTAGTGTATCAGTAAATAGTTCGCACCTATCAAATAGATTTGTTGATTAGTGTGTTCAACATGTTTTCAGGGTGCAACCATTTCCTGACCAAATCTCCTCAGGCAGAAAGCCTGACAGCACAGAGGAGTTCTTGAATGCCACCTCCATTCAAATACTGGTTTAAAATCAGTCTAGTTTAATTCTGTACTAAGTATGACAGCTTCTTATCATTTCAGTAATTCAAATACTAATGCATAAGTAGGTGTGCAAATGAGGTTACCAGACAGAACAGACCAGATATTGACTGCAGTTAGGATGAAGATTCAGATTGGGTTCCCCATTTATCTAAAATTCTTTAATTTACAGAGCAGGGGTAATAGCAGCAAAAACATCAATTTGGTTTTCAGCTCCTAGTTGTCACACAGACACCACAAACTTCAAAGATAGCAGAAAGGCTAAGCAAATACTTTAGCAGATATGGGAAGCAGGAAGAGATGGAAAATTCTCCTTTACCTTTTAAGTCCGTGTCTGATGAGTCCAGCCAGCCACTGAACATGTTATTTGTCCTCTCTTGGACCTGCTTGTGCTCTATAGCACCCCGCCAGTATCCACTGAATTGTCAGACTAATGAATATTGCAAGGATCCCCCTGAAGTAAATCCTGAACAAAAGCCCATAAACAACAATCAAAACAGAAAGAGGACACAGTTCAACTCCTCTGAAAAATGTACTTTATTGAGGAGCATAACATACCAGGACCGTTATCTGGTAGGTTGATTGGATTTTGCTTTCATAATATTTTGAGAGGGTGGATAAGGATCCCAGCGAGCACTTAACTCTAGTATCAAGTGCATCAGAATTCAACAAAGTATTCTAGGCAATGGCAGAATGGTTCAGGTTGAATGTGATGGGGAAAAAAAAGTGCCCAGAGTGTATCCATAACAAAAGGAACAAACATCTGAAGAGACAGCACCAAAGGGCTTTGCCTAACTTGAAAGAGTTGTCTGAGTGTAAGCCTGAAAAGGGCATCTTTGCAGATGAAGGCTTCCTTTTCCAGTTGTTCCCCTGATTTTTATTTTTTCTGTCTATCTGTAGGTAAAAGCTGCTCCTCCAGAGCACATGTCGCTGTATTGATTGCTGTGATAATCCTCCTACTGGTCTTAGCGGTGTTTCTGATACTCATGTGTAAGTCCTGCTAAAAATGTAAAAACTGCAATTAATTTGTGACTCTCACCCACTGACTGACATCTAAGTCATGACATCTAAAACCAGGTAGTTTGAAGGCACAGGACAGTAGTTTTTAGCCAACTGTGGCCATAAGAGGAAATCTGTAAAGGATTCAAGTGGTTTGAAAGTTCAAAATTCCAAAAGAAAAACAGCCAAAACCCAATTAAAAAACTGACAATATTAAAAGAATAAATAATTTCTTCTACAAATGTTTTGAAGAAACAAGTCAAGATTAGATAATGCCTATTAGCAATATGATTGCTATCCATAAGAATACGTCAAGGCGATGATCTTATATCATGTCCATAACAAGATGTCCATAACACCAAAGATCTTTAAATAAATATGAATAAAAAGCTCGTTTGAAAGAGGCAACTAAGTCACAACTTAAAGGAATTTGTTTGCATCTTACTCAAATAAAAGCCTGGTACTAGATCTCTGCATATTTGTTACTTAGTTCATAACAATCTTTGAACTACATAAAAAAATATATTATCGTGTTCAAAAAATGTGACACTTCAGGACATGGTGTAGTGGACATGGTGGTGTTAGGTTGATGATTGGACTTGATGATCTTAGAGATCTTTTCCAACCTTAAAGATTCTATGATTCTCTGACTCTATGATTTTTTTTTTTAGAAAGAAAGCATTCCTATCTCCACTAGAAAAAAAAATGTTACTGAAGCTATATGGTACTTTCCTGTGAATATTTTCAAGGAATCATTTTTAAATTTCAGATGTGGTTGCTTTGATAGTTGAGCAAGCTTGACAGGTTTCCACTATCAATCACACTCAAGTCTTAGAGTTTGCCACCTACTCAGAGATGCACATGGAGAAACTCTTTGCGAAGAAATGTCAAAATCTTTGATCCATGAAACCTAAAAAATAGGGTTGGGGGAGGTAGTTGCTTTTTCTTTTTCAAGGCAAACAGTAAAGGACAGATGTCTGATAGTGCTCTGACCTTTATAAAGTGTAAAATACAACAGGAAGGACAAAATTTAAAACAAAACAAAACAACATAACATAACAAGGTGAAATTAATAGCATTTAATAGAGCTTTAAATCAGGAGCTGAATGAGAGGTCATTAGACTTTGAGTCAGGTCTGGCTTCAGTTATACTTTGTTGGGTTCAGTACTGCTTCAGTGAACTGAAAAAATACTCCTAAGAAACTTGAGATCTAGATCAGACTTGAGAAACTAAATCAAATTAGCTTTTAATTTCAATAGCATACAGTTTTCACTTGTACTCCAAATGAAAACTGTTGCCATTTTGACTGTTTTATTTCTAAGTTCTAATTGTATGAGTTTTCCTGTTTTGTTTTGCCAAATATACCATTGTTGATAAACAGCTTGTTTAAATGAACTAAACTGTCATCTCTTGATATTGCTCCATCATTCTGCAGGCCAGAAGGCATTTTCCATTTCTGTTCACAAAAATGACAATATTTTTACTCAGTGGAACCTGGCCAGAAATTTTTATGATTTTTATAGTAGTTTTGTATTATTATCCTTTTTCTTGAGAGATAATGTATCTGCTAGTAAGTATGAAACTGGCCCTGCAGTTCATGAGCGGCTCTTCCAAGAACAGGCAGGTCTGACTCTGCTTCAAATGCTTTTTTTCTGAAACCAGGAGCTCATATCCAGCCTCAAGAAATATGCATATATGCATGAAAAACATAAAAACTGATGTTTCTGCTTTACTTTTCCTTGTTGCTCTAGGGATTCAGTAAAAAGCAAAGAAAATCTTGATGTTCCCAAGTAGCATAAGACTAAAGAACAATAAAATTCAGTGTGAAGTTGCTCCAACTAGAAAATAACACATTGTTACTCTGCCAGATCGTGGTGCCTTTGTACGATTTTCAGTAATGCTATTGTCTTAATCTCTCAGGCAGGTTTCAGAGTTAAAGGTAACAATGTTCCAGGAGAAAACTTTGACCCACTATTTATGTGTTGTAAATTGACTTCCCTCCAGTAGGAAAATCAGTAGTGGTGTTCCTTTTTGTAATGCATACCGGTATGCATTCATGTCTAATTTTTGACAGAAATAAATGCTTTAAAATCATGTTAGGTAGTTTTAGTACCAGTATTTGGTACTATTATATACTAAGGACTTCAGGGTATCTTTACAAGCAATACTTCAGTCTTCCACCCACACACTCAGGTTATCTGCAAAATCAAGCTTCTTCATCTTCTGAAATGAAATGATCCTGATATTTGTTCATATCATGATTTTGAGAACTTTTACTGAAGAGTAAATTCCATTTCCCCCTCTTCCAAACATGTGGTTGCTTCTTCAGCTTCTCAGTCCTCTACTTTAACTTCATTATTCCCACCACAATTATCTGTTTTAATACTCTATAAAATACAATGCATACTTTATCATGTGTATCTCTATATACAGGTTTGTATCTAATTCTATACACCAGAGCTTCAAGAAACCTTGTTTTCAAATGCTCTGGCATGCATCTTTCCTTTTTTGTTTTTTGGTTTTTTTTAAGAGTGACGTCTAACACTCAACTTCTCCTACACCAGTATAGTGGAAGTAAATCCCTACAAGGAACAGAGCAAATCATACAGTTTAGTCTCTGCAAAATTAGACTTTTATTGATCAACTTTGATCTTTGGATTTAAATTTTAAAACAGTATTATACATTGCCAGCATTTGGTTTTAGGTGTTACAGTAAAACTTTTTTTCTCACAACTCCAAAAGTCTAGTTCTTGATTGCTATGGGAGAAAGATATGTAAATTAGTAGGACTTCCTAGGCAGTGTGTTTTTGAAGTTTACAATTACTTTGACAATTTCTACTTCAGCAATTTGTAAAAGAGTATTTTGTCATCTGTTTTGCACAAGGAGATGCCAGCTCAATACAATCCCAGTAAAAAAGAAGGCACTCAGACTCCATAAGGTATTATTTAAAATGCTATTTATTAGAGATAATGCTATAAAGACAGAGAGGACAGTATATAAAATCCTAGGTCCCTTCAGATGCTGAGAACCCTGAGCAAAATTACACAACAGAGGAACTTGATCCAGTGGCTCTGTCTTCTGGGAAAGCAAGTATAATAATTTCCCAAAACAATACTGTTACTTCATACTTCATTTCCTTTTGTCACTCACTGTCTGGCTCTGGGCTTACAGAAGGAGCTGATAAATCCTTTGTAGTAAAATTTAGATTCATTTATGTCACAGCTCAGTTTAGAGTCTCTGGTGATCCTTGAAAATCTTCTGGACATTTTTGGCAGTAGGGTTTTTGAAACCTTGATGGTCTATAGATAAAACTGAAACAAGATATGTAGGGAGAAGTGATATGTAATATAAGAAGACAAGTGTATATTTGTTAATTATTTCAATGTTAGGTATTCTACTGAATCATTTAATGTAGTAGTTGAGGGGATATTTCATCTGTTAGGGGTATTTGTAGTTGCCAGTCAAAAAACTTCTATATTCTCTTTATGATTGTCATAGGGCTAAAATCTGCTTAATTTTGGCACATGTTAAAGGCTGGTCAGTTTGTTTGTCACAACAGCCAGAAGTGTGCCTAGTGAGAGGTATTCCCTTCCCTGAGACCATTTGCCTTGCCAATATTCTTTGTTTCTTGAGGAAATAATTAACTTCTGCAGCATTCTCTGAAAACTTAATATCTTATTGGAATGAGATATTCAGTCAGGGCACAAATGCTTTCTGAGAATTTTTGACAATAAAAATTTGTCTACAGAAAATGTATTGGAAGAAGAGATGCTACATTTATGATGAAATAACCTATTTTTGCCAGAGATGGGTACAAGGCAAAAATGGATTCTCTGTAACAGAGGTGCCCATCTCTCAAACTCAATAGTTAGTTCACATCAACATAGTTGTGACTACATTCTGGTGGGCTGAATGCTTTCCAAGGTGTCATTCCTACTGCACTATAGGGTCTTGCATCTGTAAGGATGCATAGGTACTAGAGAAGTACTTCTATCCCAAAGAAAGTAAGAGCTCAGGATTGCCACCTTCCTTGTTGACAGTTGCAATTTGGATGCTTTGGGCTAGTAATCCATCCTTTCACTACCGATTTTCAATGTCCAGAAGAGATTTGGTGTCACCACTTCTTTTCCCTCATCTTATTTTTGAGCTTACTGCTTGTAAACAAAGTTCTTCCTTTAATATTCCATTTATTTTATTGTTTGCCTCTAGTATGAAGTCTGCAGAGATTTCAGTTGTGTGAGAGCACACTTCTGCAAGAACAGATTGGCTTGAGCACTGATCTCTCAAAGATGGCTCTTATTTCTTATTGCTATAGTTACACATATACTGTACACCACATTTACTGCTACTCTGAAAACGTGTGGAGCATTTTTTTTAAGTTTCAGAGTTAGGGTCTTTGAAAATCGGCTCCGTAGTATCGTACTACAGTTTGGGGTTTTTTTTCAATGGAGGAGCAAAAAGGTGAGGAGTAGGTATTCTTTGTGGGAGTCAAAGATGTCCGGAAGAGCTCTGACAGCGTATGGCAAAATGGTCAGCCATTCAAAGCAGAAATTGTATTCTTATTTCCAGACCACCCAACTGCAAGCAGCCCATCTGACTCCAAAGAATCCTCCACCGCCTATGAAAAGGCACGAGGTAGGTAATCCTCTGTCATTCAAAATACAGTTTCCAGAAGCCTGTTAGAATGCCTTTTAAGGGGGCAGATGTGTCTAGATTTTGTTAAGAAGAAAAACAAACAAACAAATAAAAAATTTGACATCTCAGAAATAAACAACCTTATCCTGTACATTCATAGAATGAGGTCTCAAGGCTAGACACATTTCACATTTTCATCTTCTTTAAAAGTAGTGCTTGGTCAGCACTGCATTACTGTTGCAGAGGGAAGAACTGATTGCTCTCTCATGCTAGTGCAGAGGAGCCCGTGGCTAGGTGAAGAGATATCATGAAAGTAACAATCGCTTTGGTACCGCAGCATTGCAGTGAGCATGATGGATCAATGTGTGCGTACTGCTTTTCAAACACCTCTCCATTCTTAGCATTTTAACTAAAAGTGCAATGCTCTTTTACTGTTTAGGAGCTGCTGGATGACTAACAAAACTATATCACGTAGTCCCTGTCTCCCTGAATCACATCATCCTTTCCAGGCTCCATTCTCTTTTCCTCCTGGTACCCTGCCTGGCAATAGAGAGAAATTATCTTTCTTTCAATAGCATCACTATTGCTGTATTCTGCAGCAGGCAAATGAGAATTTTCAAAACGGAAAGCTGCTTTTTGCCCTGACCATTTCTTTTTATCTCCTGAGCAAAGATTTAAAAGGCTGGATAATGTTATCTGTGATTCTACTTCTCTGACTCATGCTTAGTGACTCTTGGGCTGGTATTAATTACAGAGGCTGGCAAGGATCCCTCCTGGTCTCGTGAAAATTATAAGCAGGACCGCACAGGTACTTTTCTGGCTGTAACTTACTCTCTTACCTTTCTTTTGTAACAGGATCCTTTTGGTAGTGTGAATATGAATTTTTCCACATTTGTTCTTCCCTCCTGCAGGCTGCCCCCAATTCTGGGAAAAAAATGGGGAAAAATGCTACTTCTTTTCAAAAAAACAGGAAAAAAATGACTGGAATGCCTCCCGTAAAGAATGTATTGACATGAATTCAGACCTAGTGATCATTAACAACACGGAAGAATGGGTGAGATCTAAATTCATGGGGCTGCTTCTAGAGTTGCTGACCTGTATTCCAACGGGCTGATGGATTACACTTGTGTCTTCTTATGTTAGATGTCTTTGGGGGTCTACAATCTACTGCTAGCCACATACACTAAGCACCTCTGTAAGTTAGCAAACACTTTCATAGTAAGATGCATCTCAGTGGTTGAAGTCTTGCATCTGGAAGCTTCTCTCCCCAAGCATGTTCCCATGGGAAGGAGCAAAATCTCTGCCTAATTGACTTATGTTTTAAAGAGTTTTAGCACACAAACCAAGACCAAGCAAGTCAAACAGACATTTATTTGTAAGAACCATTGCTTTGTTGAAAATGGAATACGCTTTCCCATGACAATCAGAACAGAAAAGTGTCTCCAGGTATGAAGTCATACCTGGCTAACGACAATGTGTAGCTTTAATCACAGGTATTGCAGATGTATTATTCTACTTAGTCTATTCCTAAGAAGACCTAGGAAGAGAGATGACATTGAATAAAAATTGAAAAATTCAGCCTCTGAAGCTGTGGAAAGAGATGGTGTGACTGGATGCACCCAGTGCTTTCCATGCTGGCTATTTAGCACTAAGCTTTCTGTGTCTTTCTCATGAAAAAAAAAAAAAATGTAATTTTAATATATTATCATTGTTTGTTTCCTTTCTAGAATTATCTTAGGACACAATCAAGAGGTTATTACTACTTACTTGGTCTCACATACTCTAAGAGTGAAAATAAGTGGAAGTGGATTAACAATGTGGAACATACCACAGTCATGTAAGCTTATTCCATCAAGTCACTGGGATGCAACATCTGGAAATAGTGAAAAAAAAAAAAAAAAAAAAAAAAAAAAAAAAAAAAAAAGAACAGAGCCAAAAACTGGGAGTACAAGCAAGATCAGGGACTGCAATTTGTAAATTTGTAGCAACCTGATTCCTAGAGGTTCAGGTGCTTCAGCAAATCCCTGTGACAAGCCAAAGGGAGCCTGTAAGTCACATGGGAACACAGACATGTCACATCAGGATTGCAAGAGAGGACACAACTGTAGTTCTGGTGGGGAAGAAGGAATCTGATGGAGTTCACTGGGGAAAGAAAGGATATACCAGGCAGGGAGAAGAGAGAGTGTGATGTCAGCACCATTGGATGGAAGCTACCAAAGAAGGGGAAGTTCTCTGCATGGGAAAGCATAGCCCACATAGTTTTGTTGGGGTTTAGGGAGGAAAATTAAGGAATGAGGGGGGGACTCCAACAATGCAGCTTCTAATCCCACTGACAATAACATAGCTTAGCAGCAAGGCCTGATGCCACTCTGACTTTCATGGGACTGATACTGACTGCATTGCATCCCGCTAAGTCAGGAATGCAACTAAATCTGACTTTCTCTCCCTGTTCAGGTTTGATATAGAAGGACACTTCTCTGACTATTTGTGCACTGTCATTGGACATGACAAAGTACAAACTACATCTTGTGATGGAGCCTCAACAACACAAAATATGTGTGAAAAACCTGTAGAGAGATCCATGTAGGAATGTCACCCTCAGCTTTCTGTAGGAACGGGATTTGTCTAATTTATCTTTAGCTATCTCAATACCTAGTCAAAGGGACTCACAGGCTTCCTCTAGACACCTTGCCAAGCTTAGCACATTCTTTCCCAAGACGGTGTCCAAGACTGGATGGATCCTCCTCTAGAAAAGCCTGCATTTTCACAAATTAGGAGTCTGGGTGACTTGCTGATACCAGATACCTGACTTTCAGGCAGCAACGGTTAGGTGATACGAGTCCAACCTCAGTGACAGGTATGATCACAAAAAGATCTTCTCTCTCATAGACATATGCATATATACCGATACATTTACAGCCCAACTTGTGCACAGGGAGACAATTCAAAGCCTTGCCATGTACCGGTCTTCCCTGCAGCCAGAAGTGAAGGTTAAAATATATTTATATTTTGGATCCTGTACAAAAGTGCAGCCACACTCATCGACATGCATCACAGATATGATTAACAGGACAAAGTCAAGCGTGTGTGTATATAAACCTTATTCTGTAAAAGACTATCTCTACTAAAAAAACCCCACACTGGATACCAGGCCTTGTGGGGCTAAAATGTGATTCACGAAAGGGAAATGATCCAATACTACAGCTCTGTGTGTATAATCACCACTAGTCCTGTGTAGGTCAGGGTAAGTATATCAGATTTAGACCACCAAAGCCTGAAGAACAGAGTCACAGTAATAGCTTCAACTGGACAGAAAATAGTCAAATCAAAACCACAGTTATCTGTGAAGAATCTGGTGAGAAGTATGAAAGTGACCTACAGAGAATCACAACACAGAGGACTGTTCTGTTTTTCTTGGATAATGATCAAAGGAGAAAATAATGCATGAAGGTTTTTGCTGCACAGAAAAGTTACAGCCAAAGCAGAAACAGGTGGTACCAGTAAAACAGAGATGTGACCAGCAAACAGTGAATATTTACCAAAGCACTTCTAATGTCCATATGCTTCAGTGGCTCTTGAGACCCTGGAGCTTTCATGGCTCCAAGGATTATCATTCTTACTGAGTCCTTTGAAGCAGAATAATTTTCACTTAAAATGGTGCCATTCATGGCTCTCTCCTTCATCTGCGGGATGGAGAAAGCTCTATGAATTCCTTGATGAAGGGACAGTGATGTCACTTAATCAAAGAATTTCTACTCAGAATGTTGTGGCCAAGGGTAATGAAAATGGATTCATACAGGAAAAACTTTCTCATTCTGACTTAAAAGCACTTTTTCATGTCCCTCAGATAAGCAATACTTCTCACTGCTCTCATTCACCAAGACTCTTTAAAAACATATTTGTAGTTCCCCCACTGACTTTTAAGCACCAAAGAACAAAGAATATGTAGCTGTAGTGTGATAATCTCAATGGCAGAAACTAGAATCTAAACTATTATTTCAGAAGGAAGCTGTGCTGGAGAGGCTATTTTCTTGTACTCAGTTTACAGAAAGGGGCAGGAGAGGGCTCTATATTGTGTTATGGAGCAGCCTGGAGGAGGGCTGCCCTTTCATATTCGTATTCCAGCTGCTGGCCTTTGATTAGGCGGGCTCTGCCCAAGGTGAGGGGCAGGGAAATATCTTTTCCATCAGAGCCACTGGACCTAAGGGGAGGTTGGAGGCGTCAGCAAGCAGCAGATCCAAGTAGCTATGCATCAGAGGTGACAGAAAGGGGGAAGCTGCCCTAGAGCCACTGTGGAACTACATGAAGTCCATCAAACCCAGAAAGCCACAGAAAGTCACAAGACTAAGGAGCAAACATTGATTACAAGGAAATCCCTAACAAGGGAGTGAGTTTCTTTTGAAGTTGTTTATTTATAATCTGTCTCTGTGCTTTCTTTTTTCACAAAGTTATCTTTTTCTGATTTTATTTTCTTAACATTTAAATAAACCTTAAGTTTACAGTTTGAGATTCTTTTGCCTTCTTTTGGGACACCCACTGCAAGGAAAAGGTGAAACATTTCATACTAATTCTGACTTGGTCAGGGTCTCATCTTGATGCCAAGGACGGGGGACACCAAACCAATCCAAACCTAACCTCTCAGAGCTTTTGTCATTGATATCTGCAGAGAATTACAAGGCTAGTTTTAATTCTTTATGCAATTGGGCAATAGGCTGACACTCATTTAGATTAAGTCAGGCTGACAGCGTCAGCCTCATAAGGCACATCCTAGATACATAACAGACTCTGTTAGTGACCATTATCAAGAAGAACCTGAGACTAAGGGACACCTCCAAAAGGTGTTCCTCAGGGTTCATCCTATTTTCATAGACCTATATCCCAGTGTGTTTCAAGCAAAATATAGTCTTTAGTGGATTAGCTGGGTTACTCTGCTCAGTTACTGGGGCAATGTTCCTCCACCCTCACTTTTCTAGTTGGTAAGAGTTGTCTCCTCAAATTTTAGCTGTGATGCCACTAACATAAAAACATTATTTCCACACAATTCTCAACCGGCACAGTTTGATTTTAGTTAATCGGAACGATCCCTTCAGAAAAGTATCAACAGAGCTAAGTAGCTGAGTACATGCTAAAAAGAAAATGTGTCTGTGTATATGCCCACACGTAGACACAAATATAGAAATTAACCCTCTGAACAGCTTCCTTGTTTAAAACTGTTTGCTGATTATGCTCTGCGCAAGATCCATTTTAAGGAGGTGCCATTCTGAAAAGAAGAAAAAGCCAATATTTCCTTTTCTGCTGGAGGAGGACGATGGGAGGAGAGAAAGATCATTTCCAGCATAAGAAATGCAAGCTTCATTCACACATGGGTTTTTTAGTTGGTTGGTTGGTTGGTTTTTGTTTGGTTTTTTTTGTTTGTTTATTTTTCCTAGTGATGGTAACTTATGGTTGAGCATGTTGAATACACACAGAATCTTTTGAGAGAAAATTACCAGACTCTACTGAGTCTCTAATGAATAATGCACAAACTTAGATAAAGGGAGGCTATATGTAGGGGAAAAGGTAATTTCCCTATCAAATTTCTTATCTTCATTGGTGGAGGTGCTACAAAGTTTCAGTGAATGCTGTATATGTACTTTTAACATGATTAAAAATGTGCTTATTTCCTTATTTCAGCATTAGGAAAAAAAAAAGAATTATTGAACTGAGACTTAAACTATAGGCATTACCATTTGCTCCATCTATAAAAAAAAAAAACCACAAATGTTTCTAAAAGTGTCTATTGATACTGTCTTGCTTTTTAGAGGCCAAGTTTGCTCTCTTGTTTACAACTTTCTTTGTAAAGAAAGGGACCCTTCTATATGAACAGAAATGTGTAGCATAGCCCTGAGTGGTAGGAGTTTCCTACAGACGCCTTACTCTTCCTGGTCCTAGACCAGAGTCTTAGTGCAAGTGAAAGGTACAAAGGCTTTTTAGAGAACTAGGCAACCCCAAAGTACAAAGAAAAAACCCAGCATATTTGAAGTACTATGTTTTTGGAAACATATTTTTGCTTTCATTTTTGAATTTGGGAAATCAGCATGGTTTGCTAGAAAAAGTACCTTATGACAAAAATACCTCAGTGACATCCAGTAGGGAAATCCTACTGGAGGTTAAGGCAGTTAGGTGCTAATCAGAAACTAAAACACTGACACGTAAGCCTCACCTCTAGTGTCACCAAGATGCTAGATTTATCTGCTAGAGATGGAGACTGTGGATATGTTTAAAACTAGCCAAGGTGTTTTGCTCTGAGGGAAACTGCAGTATGGTTTCTCATGCCAACATAAGATCTGTAATAAGAGAAGAACAGAGTTTTGACATGGAAACTGGAAGTAAACTTGCACTTTCGATCATGATCTTGATTGCAGAATGTAAGTGCCAAATAATTCAATCAATTGGTTTGCATTGTAGACACTTAAGAAGATTGGGAGGGTAAGGAGTCACGCTGCTGTCACTTTTAAACAAGATGTCCTTTATAATAACGTCAATAAAAAGGATGAATTCAGTATATAATAATGAATTGATTTCTTCATACATTCCCATAACTCCTTAAATAAATGGTATAGTGACTCAGCAAGGTAGAAGTTTACAGACAAGAAGAACATATATACACATATATATACATATTGGCATTTAGTACTAGGATAGTGCTCAGCTCCTCTTCTTTGCAGTACACCGGTGTCATGGTTTACACCAGACAGCAACTAAGCACCATGCAATCACTTGCTCACTGCTCCCCTCATGCCTGGTGCGATAGGGAAGAGAATCCAAAAGAAAAGTAAAACTCAGTTCAATAGTATAGCAAAGAAATATATAATAATAATAATAATAATAATAACAACAATAATAATAATAATAATAATAAAGAAGAATAAACAAAATGAGCTCAATTGCTCACCACTCACTGACCAACATCCAGCCAGTCCCTGAGCAGAGATCCCAGCTCCCTGGAAAACTCTGCCCAATTTATACACTGAGCATGACATTATATGGTATGGAATATCCCTTTGACTAGTGTGGGTCGACTGTCCGGCTATGCTCCCTACCAGCTTCTTGTGCACCTCCTCACAGGCAGAGCATAGGAAGCTGAAAAATCCTTGACTTAGCATAAGTGCTACTTAGCAACTACTAAAACATCAGTGTGTTATCACCATTACTCTCGTACTAAAGCCGAAACACAGCACTTTACCACCTACTAGGAAGAAAAGTAATTCTATCCTAGTCAAAACCAGGATGCAGAAACAGAAGACATTTTACCCCATGCATTCGATGCTTTCTAAACTGCATCCCATTCATTTGTGTCTAGTCAAGACTGCACAGGGTGATTTGAGTCCTTCATTTTACATTTGTATATGCCAGCCTGTTGTGAAGAACTTTTCTTGTGAGAGGAACGGCTGCAGATGCCAAGGTCAGTGAAGAAGGAGCGGGAGGAGTAATGTGGCTCCTGGCCAAGATTCCCCTGCAGCCTGTGGAGATGACCAGGTTGTCCCCCTGCAGCCTATGGAGGTCCATGGAGGAGCAGAGATCCACTTGGAGCCCGTGAAGGACCCCATACTGGGGGAGGTGGATCCCTGAAGGCGGCTGTGGCCCGGGGAGTGCCGCTGGGGGCAGCCGTTCTGGAGAGACTGCACCCTGTGGAAGAGATGACCCACGCTGGAACAGTTTCACGAAGGACTGTGGCGTGTGGGAGGGACCCCACACTGGAGCAGGGGAGGAGTGTGAGGAGTTCTTCCCCTGACTATGAAGCAACGGTGTAAAACAATGCATGATGAACTGACCGCAACCCCCATTCTCTCTTCCCCCCTGTGCCGCTTGGGGCGGGAAGGTGGTAGAGATAATGCTAAGCTCGGGAAGAGGGAGGGGTGGGGGGAGGTTATCTTGTTCTCTGTTTCATAATCCTGCTGTTTTTAGTTATAAATGAATAGTTTTCCCCAAGTTGAGTCTGTTTTGCCCGTAACGGTAAGTTTAAGGATTTTCTCCCTGTCCTTATCTCAAACCTTGAGCCATTTTTCTTATATTATCTCCCCCTGTTCTCTCAGGGGGTGGGGGGAGTGAGAGAGAGACTGCGTAGTCTGGTCCCAATTGGGGCTGAACTACGACACTACTGAAAAAAAAACCATAAGGGTATGTCAGTACAGTAGATAAGCAAAAAGGAGTCTTGTACCAGCTTTGTGAGCATAATAATGAGTCAAGGAAATACCATATACCCATTCAAATTGCTTTTGACTAGTGATCTAGGATGTTTCAAATATCTTACAAGCAATCTACAAATAGGCTCTTCTCCACACATCCAGATGCTACTGAATTGTGCCAGCATTTCAGCAAATGTCTCAGCAGCCGCTATAGCACGTTCCAGTCACATTCAACCATGTGTGGAGAGAAGAAAGGCTGCCTTTTTTTTTTCTTAAATATTTATTAAATTGGATAGATTTCCATTATAGTTAAACACTCTGTGCAAACACATAAGAGTGTTTTACTTTTTCATCAGAAACTCAGGCATTCTTCTCCCAGTCTTCTTGAAAGTTTATGTGATATCAGAAGACGCATGGAAACAAACTCGCAATAACTGAAGTTGAAAGTTATTTTAATTCTGACTGTTCAAATCATTTGATCTCTGCCATTTTTATTCACATGTATCTAACAGAAAGAATGGAGAAGTCTGTTCAGTTCTGAATCTTGCCAACCTGGTTTTCTGGGGACACAACAGGACCCCGCTCTTCAATACCATCAACAACATGGGGAACCACAGTGGGATCTCCGTAGATCAGGTTTTATTATTCTAGCATTTCTAGTTCAAAAATAAACAAAGAAACAAAAAAAATCCTCCCTCCTCCCAAAAAATCAAAATAAGAGTAGAAACACAAGCCATTTGTTTTTTTCATAGAATCATAGAATCATAGAATGGCTAGAGTTGGAAGGGACCTTCAAAGGTCATCTAGTCCAACCCCCCTGCAAGGAGCAGAGACATCCCTGACTAGATCAGGTTGCTCAGAGCCTCACCCAGCCTGGCCTTGAATGTTTCCAGGGATGGGGCATCCAGCACCTCTCTGGGCAACCTGATCCAGTGCTCTACAACTCTCATTGTGAAAAATTTTTTCCTAATATCCAACCTAAATCTACCTCCTTCTAATTTAAAACCATTACCCCTCGTCCTATCACAACAGGCCCTGCTGAACAGCCCCTCCCCACCTTTCTTGTAGGCCCCCTTGAGGTACTGGAAGACCGCTACAAGGTCTCCCCGGAGCCTCCTCTTCTCCAGGCTGAACAGCCCCAACTCTCTCAGCCTGTCCTCATAGGAGAGGTACTCAGCCCTCTGATGATCTTCATGGCCCTCCTCTGGACCCTCTCCAACTGGTGCATGTCCTTCTTATGTTGGGGACTCCAGAACTGGACACAGTACTCCAGGTGGGGTCTCACCAGGGCAGAGTAGAGGGGGACAATCACCTCCCTCGACCTGCTGGCCATGCTCCTCTTGATGCAGCCCAGGATGCGGATAGATCTGGACTGTGCCTTCTTGCTGTTTGCAGAAATACAAGGTTGTGAAGTACCTGAACATCATGTCTTTGGCTTCCAGTTTAATCCAGAGCACCTCAGCTCCCTGCACAGCACATGAAAAGAACTGAGTGCGTTAGAATGGGATGTGAAATACTTTTCGCTAATCACTAGGAACTGTAAAGCACCAGGCTGTGTCCGGACACCAACTCTTCTCTACAAATCACATGCCTGAGTCAATAACATGAAAGGAATAATAATTACATCCGCTCAAGCTTGGGTGTGGTTGCCTGTGTGTGAGCATGGGTTTGAAGAGTGTTTGGAAAGAAAAAGAGAGGTCTGCTAGTTGGTATACATGCACCTCAAAGTTTGGACACACTAAGTAGGCCTGCAAAGCAACTGAATATTCCATATAAGGTGAGAAAAAATGCTGAAGTCATTACCATGATAGTCAAATTTTAAAGTGGTTTTCTTTTCTGACTTACTATTAAAATATTTTAATAAATGGAAAGTATACAGTCAAGAGCTCTGACATACTAAACCCTATCTACTGTAATTATGTCATCCATTTACAGTTTAAAGTAACATTTTGTAGAATGTAATTGCCAGAAATCTACTGTGTCTGTCTTTCCTGCTCTCTGTTGAATCTTAATTACCATGTCTCAAGCATAAAGAATTTAGTAGAGTAAACTGCAGTTACACAAAACTGACAAATGTCTTCTGCTCAAGGACAGGACTTTCAGGAAGGAATAGAAAAATCTTCCAGACTCTATTACTGCAGACAAGGAAAGTCAATTTCACTGCAATTACTACTGAAGACAGCTCTTCACCTTAGACTACAGTCCAAGTCTCCCCAGATTCTCTTTTGTGAGCATATAACCTTGTCCAAACACTGGTGTAAATGGACACGAAACAACTCTTCATCAATCTGCAAACCAGCTATGATTTTTCAACAGGAGAGTCAAACAAACATCCTTTTAGAAATCCTACAGGTGACTTTCATGCTCTGTTATTAGTTTTACAAGAAAGACAAAGACATATTCAAGAAATGCCATGAGTCAAACCAAGAGCTCCCCACCATCAAGAGGGAGTTGTAGGAAGGCTGTACAGCTCACTAGCTCAGCAGAAAATTAATCCAAGAAAACAATGCATTTTTTTTCTTTCTAGGCTGACAGAGTAAATCCAGTCTGACAGGGATCCAAAGAGCATGAAAGCTGGTGTGCATACAGGGAGGGCATGTTTCTCATGTGTTTTCTTCAGTGTCCACCAAAGAGAATTGCAGAAGATATAGGAAGTCACAAAACCCTGTTCTTACAAGCTCCTACCTGGCAAATTTTGTTTCTATAGAAGATCACACCACTGTTGGCTACTCCAGTGAAGAATCAAATCTCCAAAGTTTGAATAATTACTTTTCTTCTGCAGTGCAGGATCAGCGCCATTTCACAGAAGATTCTTGTGCTGAGTTACAGCTTCTCAGCTGGGCTGCCGCTTGGCTGTCCCTCCAAACCACAGTGGGTCAGAGATACAGAAAAACAATATTTTGTATGACTGAACACATCAGTACTTTATTATAAAGACAGAAGCTTCTTCATATTTTTGACCAATTCAGTGACTGCAGACCAATCTGAAGGCTTGGTAAACACCATTTGTGTCCCTGTCTATACCTGTGCCCTACTATTGTCATTGAGTTTCAGCAAAGAGTTTACAGCAAACGGAATAAAACTCATACGTGTGCGTTGGTTTCAGACAGGTCTTATTTACAATGACCACAATAAGTCAAGAAACAGTCTAGTCAAGAAATTAGTCTGAGTTCATACTGATGTGAAAGTAGATTACATAGGCAGAATGATAAAATCTAGAGAAGACAGGGTCTTTGTAAAACAACAAGAACTTAACAATTTCTGAACACAAAAGAGGCAAGATCCTGTTAAAAAGTTTCCAGTTAGAAGACTCATCAATGTGCAGTAAAATGGATCAAAACTTTCAGAAGCATTTCAGAAACTGTTATCATTTCCTGGCTTTACATTAGTATATTTTGAGGCTATACATGCTTCTATTTTTTCCCAGAATATAGTAGGATATATATCTTGAGCAAAACAGACACACACAAACATGCCATGCAAAAAAAAAAAAAAATTATTCTTCACCATTAAAAGCTCTATTGTGCTAGAGCCTAGCACAATTATGGTACACTTTATTAAATAGGTTATTCCATTCAGAGAGCACAGTTTCACATTCTCACACACCATGACACAGTCTCTATACTCTTCTAAGGTATATCACAAAAGACAGATGGACACATTACACTTGGTACCTTTAGCTAAGGCTCCCAGTGCAGGGACCTGGAATAACATAGAGCCTCTCTCATTCCCTGGCAGCCATTCAGCATGTGAGAAAGAAACTCAGTCATGTTTTGAACAACTGGTTTATTACACACTGCATAAGTGATCTGTGGCTGTTTTGTGGCATGGTTTATGAGTTATATCACCTTGTGCTCAGGAAATCTGTACTGTACCCACAGAGCTGGCTCTGTAGAGCAACCTGTAAGTCACAAAACGCATTTTTTAATGTTTGAAAGAAAAAAAACCCTACCAATGCAAAAAGGCACAGAGTGTTTCTCAGTCCTAGAGGAATGAAAACTGAATAAAGGCATAACTACCCTGTTAATAAATAATGCCATCAAACGACAAAACAGTCCTCTTGCCAAAATCTATCACTGCTTTCCTAATACTGAAAACAAATTACAAGGATAAAAGTGTTCCAAGTTCCTCCAAACAATGAACTCTCCAGCATCTTGATAACTGGACCAGCCTCACTGAAAGCACCCACTCAGCAAACTGGCACTCAGGCCACAGAAAACAGTAGCAATGCATGTGCTGATGCCACACTTTGCAAAGCTGCAGCTGAAGCAACATGTGAAAGTCACACCAGAACAGCAATGATGCATGCATTGGTATGTGCCACTGCTTTGAATGAGTTCACTGGAGAGAAAAAAAAAAAAAAAAAAAAAAAAAGGGGGGGAAATTTTTTTTTT
>WHYT01017267.1:125699-209524 GCA_009806455.1 Tetrax tetrax | reverse complement strand
AAAAAAAAAAAAAAAAAAAAAAAAAAAAGGGTGGGGGAAATCTGTACTGTACCCACAGAGCTGGCTCTCTAGAGCAACGCACACTGCACCAGCGAGTGCTGGCAGTGAGCTAACTACAGAGAACCCTGAAAGCCATGGAAAGCCTACAAGGGCAAATCCTCTTACACTGAAGAAACAGAGTAATACACGTTACAGCCACTCTGAAGCTATGATAGAAATTTCTCCAAGAGCAGACACTCAACAGTATCAAGACACTGGGACTGTGCTGAACTACTTACATGCCCGGCTCTCACTTACAGGCAGGAGCTATGGAGATGGCTCCACATTCCCCAAAGTCATTTTCTAAGCTATCTTAAACTGCTACAGTTGAGACATACTCTAAGAAAGAATTATTAGGTCAGTATGTCCAAAACTCATTTAGTCTGCATTTTCTTGGTGTGGCCACTTCAAAATATATGCCTGCTACATGCAGAGGGTTTTCGTTTTAATTTCTCCAATCAAAATGCAAACCTAGGCAAAAAAAAAAAAAGAACACAAAAGGACCTCTCCATGTATTTTTTCATAATCAAGAAAACATGCAATTAGTCCTAGTTTTAAAACATTCTAACAAACAGCAATTCGTCCTTTGGTGGGTCAGTTTAGAAAAAGAACTTCAGAGCTTCACACAAATCTTTTGTTACAACCAGATAAAATTCAAACAGTGGATGGCGTCTCACTTCTCCAGGTACTTGCTCTTCTGACTCACTTCAGATTAATTTTTTGGTGACACAGGCATAAACACTAGGAATGTCTTTTCCAATACGTATAGAATCATGGTGTGGCAGGACTTGGCCCTTCTGGCAGACCAAGGATGGTTTTTGCTACCTTCTTGTTCTCCTCTAAACAGCTGTAAATCTTAGGCTCTTCTGCATTTCTCTTTGTTGCGCCACTATACTGCCTAATGTTTCCAAGACCTTTTTCATCTGACTGTCTCCTTCTTGACAATTTTCCTTTGTGCTTTCTCCACCCTGTAGTTCTGACAGACCCCAGAAGACAATGACTTCTTGTCTGCAGATGAGTAATCTCTTCTGTTGATTTCTACAGAGAGTGAAGGCTCTTGGGAGCTAGTGGATGAATCAAAGGCCTTCTTTACATGTGGCATTACCAAAACCTACTACTTCTTGTGACTTTCTACTTTGACCCTCCTGTTGGACAGTCTCTTTTCTAGGGAGGGAAGTGGATAATGAGAAACTATCCTCAGTACTATGCAAAGAAGTGAAAGTTGAGGGAGGCACAGTATTACCATCTACTTCTGGTGAACCTGGAACTGGGGAAAGGAAAAAAAAAGACAAAGAAACAGTTTGAGTGGTGACAGGATATAGAATCCCAACAGGTTGGAATAAGCACAATTATCACTTCGACAAGCAAGAGATAAAAAGTGGAGGACAGAGGGGTTCCCCTTCAGTCCCTTGAGATTTTGTGCTGCACAGAAGAAATTGCCACAATTTGAGGCATTGGGACAGTTTCTTCCCTCGTTTACCCAGAGGAAGAATGACAGAGAGGAGCCAGGCAGCCTGCAGGCTCTGCAAACAGCTATTCAACAAGCCAAGGAAAGGACTTACAACAATTCAGAGTCTTCTGCATTTTACTTCACTTAGTTCACCCTTCCCCAAAATTGCAAAGTTCCCACAAAGTTGCCACCAAGTGACTGTTAATTGTGCTTGCACCCTTCACCTCTTTGATCTGCTTAGACCATAACCACAAGGCCAGGTTTCGCTGCCAGGTGTGAGGTCAAATTATTGTCTGACCTTTAAATACCACACTACCTGCATTTCTGAATGTTCACACTTAGTGCTTCACTTCCTGTGGCTTCTGTAAGAGCTTCTAAGAGAAGAGCCTTGATCTAGAGTTTGGGGGATTTTTTGTTTATACACAGTTCTCTCTCTTCCACTCTCAGTGTCTGGCTGTATGTTTCTGCCCTCACTACTCTGCCTCCTTCTCAGAGAGAATATTATTTTTTTTGTCTAGGAAATGGGATCCTTCCTTAATCCCCATTCATCCACTGCTTTCTTTGTCCTGTTTCAAAACACTTCCTCTTGTCCCAGAGAAGGAGACACTTCAGAACATTTGTCAGGCTCAGGTAGGAAAGCCTGCCCTCCCAACATTTTCATATGGTAAGAGAAAACATTTCTGGAAATCAAAGCAAGCCAGGGCATGTTCATGATACACCACTTGTTGCTTCCCCTTTTCTTCTGCTTTGCTTGAAGGGCAAATTCTAGGATTTCTGTAGTGTCTTATCAAGGGGAGTTTAATACAGCATCTGAGTTTTAATTTAAGAATGGTAGCCATATTCCTTCATCTGATATCACTGACACCTGTCTTAATGCTTGTGGAGCTGTGTATGCACAAGTCAGGAGTCATTTCAGATATACAATGCACACATGCAAACACACCAGTCCTTAGCATCAGCCCTCCATGGCACTCAGAGTAAGCAGGGGAGTGGACCAGAAGCATGAAGCAAGTCTCATAAGCTTTTTGCCCAAAATGCAGAAAGGAATGGAATATGATGATATAGACTTAAAGCCTATGGGTCAGTTACAGAGCTACTCTGTATAAAGGAGTAAGCATGCAAAGCCTCATCCTAAAGATGTGTAAAAATGATCCCGATTATTTACTCGAGTAAAATCAGCACAGGTGATCAGTTAATCATAATCTCTTTACCTAGATTGTCGCACTTAGTTCCTTTGCTTCTGTTGTTTTTTTCCCCATTTTACCAGAGTGTGATAACCGTTTTCTGAGCTAGTCTCCTTGCTTTCAGATGCCAGCAACTCAAAGAGAAAGAACAACAAAAACCATCCAGTGTCTGTCATGTTAAGGAACACAACCTTTTACTGGGTAACAGAACAGAAGTGCTTCAGTGCTGCACATGCACTAGCTTACAGAAAAATAGTAACATGATGTGTGATATTCATACAGCCCAGGTTTAGACAGCAAACTTGGGTACATAATTCCAGCTGTTTGTTCATCTTTCCTCCTCTCCATTGCTCTACAGTATACCTAGTGAAATCAGTTTCTTCACTTCAGCCTTCCCCAGGATTTCAGCAAAATCAGAGGTTGGATCTCCTATATCTAAAACTGCTCCTCAGCTAAATACATATTCTATTCAAGACATACCACCTATTAGGGAAAAGGTGAAGCAATTTCAGTAACTGCACAAAAACAAGTCTCAGCATTGTTTCACCTAAGTAGTTTGTTCCACCATCTTCCACTCTAACAGACATTGCCTGATCCTGAACTTGCTGTTCTTCACACCAGCACTGCAAAGGAGGGATGAGGCACCAATCACTATGGCTGTATTTTTCACCTCTGTTTTTCTGTACAGAGTTTTGCACAGATGTCTCACCTACAAACAAAGAAGACATACCAAGGCTGCAAGGGGCTTAAATATTTAGATGTCCTGCTAAATATAGTATTGCAATTTCCATCCATAGCAATGACAGCTAATAAATACCACTTCTCTGCTAGTCCCACCTGATGATACTCTCATATCTGAGGAAGGGGGTGAACCAGGTGGATCCACCACTTTCTTCTTCAGTGCAATGTTCCTAGAGGTGACCTTCTACCTGCACTTCACACGCATCCTGGACCTTTCAAGGGCAGGAATTAGTAATACTGAGCTCCACAGTCAGTTAACTGGAAGAAAATGAGACATGCACATAAACACTGTCTATAAGCACATCTAGATTAAGAAAAAGACAGAATGAAACAAAGCCAAGAGAGGTGTAAATATCCTGGCAAGACATGCAGGAGCATGGAAACTAAAAATGCTGTGGGATTGCACTGAATAGGGAAGACAGAGTCTTCTTTGAAAGCAAAGCTTTCATGAAATGTGAAGCACACTTTGTAGACATCCTCCCTCTGTCCCTCAAATACTGAACAGTATGAAAAGGTCTGCCTTAGCTTTGTGACACCAGGACCCAGACAATTCCTCCCTTGGACCTTGATGTACTCTGGTGATCTAGACACAACCTTTTAACATACAGGTCAAGCTATAGCTTGATGCCAGGCAATAACACATCAGTATCATGTTTATTTACCCCTTTTATGCATCAAAACTCAGAGCAACACCTGCCTTTGGAACAACCAGTATAAAAGGAGCTGTAAGAAACAACTCCCAGGCTACATTTAATGAATGGGCAGGAGGATCCTATTCATTCTTTAACACAGGCTTTTTTCCCCTTCCATTTCCTTACTCAAACAGAAGTTAAAGCGTGAAACTCTGTGAAGTGGCTTAGAATAACACTTCACAATAGGACATGTGCTAATTTAACAGGTCACTGCTGCCAAAAAGAGGAGATCCTATGCACTCATCCTATGTCCTCCCCTTGTCTTGCCACCTACTTTGAGACATTTCTCATTCATGTCGGACTACATGCAGAGAAAATTCAGCTACCACCTCTGAAAATTAACTCAGAAAAAGCAAAGTGTTTGTTTCCCTGTATTAGCAAGCTGCATGAGTTTATAGCACAACCAGATGAGTGACTGTGAAGGAACAATGAGGGAAGAGAAATAAATACATGCAGGTGGCTAGAAAGGGAGTGAGACCTTTCCGGTGACAGTCAGTTGGCACTTTAACTCACACATATTACAGAACCATACCCTGCAGCTCTGGTTATATGTTCTAGGTAGTGCTCCTTATGTAAGCTTCAACAGTTCTCCACCCTCACCATCATCCTCACTGCATGGCCATGCTCTTGTGTCATAAGCACTACTTATTTTCCAGCCTGACTCAAATCAGGGAACCAAAACTGCTGAAACAGGGCAACATTCTTTTTCCAGCTACCTCACTTCTATTTTCATCTGCAGCATCACGTGGCCAAGTATACAGCAAGGCCAGTTCACCGGGGAGAAGACTTTGGAAGTGCAAATATGAGGAACATTATGCTGGGGCTCTATATCCAGCACTTCTAGAGACCCAAGGGCCTAGAATCTCTATCTGCTTCTGCAGAACTGACTTCTAACATTTTAATGAGATCACAGTCCTGACAGTGCTAGAGACTCACAAAATCATCCCACAGAAGACAAGATCCTATGGCTATCGCCAAAAAAATTAAGCAAGGAAGTCTATTCCAAAGGTACAGATTCAAGCCTACTGAAGTTTACCAAACTGGAACAACTGAAGTCACACATTAATGTAACTAGGAAATGATGGGAAGAATTTTTTGGATGAACTGCCTGTTTTACACAAACTGAATATATTACAAGTACACAAAGAAATTGATCACAACTCTTCAAAGTATTACAGAGCCATCTAAGTCACAGGGTCCTTTAGAGGCCTCTAGTGCAGCCTCCTGCTCAAAGCAGGTCCAGTAAGAGTAGTTTCCTCAGGATCACGTCCAGTCAAGTTTTCAATAACTGCAAGGATGAATACTCCACAACCTTTTAGGCCATCTATTTCTTATTATCTTCAGGTTAAAACATTTTTTACCTTTTATGAAGCTGGAATTTCATAGAACCATACAATAGTTTGGGTTGGAAGGGACCTTTAAAGGTCATCTAGACTAACCACCCTGCAAGGAGCAGGGACATCTTCAACTAGATCAGGTTGCACAGAGCCCCGCCCAACCAGGCCTTGAATGTTTCCAGGGGCGGAGCATCTACCACCTCTCTCAGCAACTTATTCCAGTCTTCCACCACCTCATTGTAAATAATTTCTTCCTTACGTCTAATCTAAATCTACCCTCTTTTAGTTTAAAATCATTACCTCTTGTCCTATCACAACAGGCTCTCCTGAAAAGTTTATCTCCATCTTTCTTATAAGCCCCCTGCAAGTATTGAAAGGCCACAATAAGGTCTCCTGGAAGCCTTCCCTTCTCCAGGCTTCTCCAGGTGCTCCAGCCCTCTGATCATCTTTGTGGCCCTCCTCTGGACTTGGAGCAACTCCAACAGGTCCATGTCCTTCTTATTTTGGAGCATCAGAGCTGGACGCAGTACTCCAGGTGAAGTCTCATGACAACAGAATAATGGGGAAGGATCATCTCCCTTGACCTGCTGGCCATGCTTCTTTTGATGCAGCCCAGGATGTGGTTGGCATTCTGGGCTGCAAGGGCACATTGCCGGCTTATGTTGAGCTTCTTATCAATCAACACCCCCACGTCCTTCTTACGGCTGCTCTCAATCCATTCTCTGCCCAGCCTGTATTTGTGCCTGGGATTGCCCAGACCCACATGCAGGACCTTTCACTTGGCCTTGCTGAACTTCATGAGGTTCTCACAAGCCCACCTCTCCCACCTGTCAAGGTCCCTCTGGATGGCATCCCTTCCCTCCAGCATGTCAACAGCACCACACAGCTTGGTGTCATCAGCAAACTTGCTGATGGTGCACTTGATCCCACTGTCCATGTCATCGACAAAGATGTTCAACAGGGTCCTAATACCAACCCCTGAGGAACACCACTCATCACTGATTTCCATTTGGAATTCAAGCCATTGACAACAATGCTTTGAGTGTGACCATCCAGCCAATTCCTTATCCATCAAGCGGTCCATCCATCAAATCCATGTCTCTCCAGTTTAGAGACAAGGATGTCATGCACAACAGTGTTAAATGCTTTGCACAAGTCCAGGTAGATTACATCAGTTGCTCTTCCTTTATCCACCAATGCAAACATCTCCCATGTTGCAACTTGTGTCCATTGCTTGTTTTCCTTTAGCTGTGCACCTTTGAGAAGAGTCCAACTCTTCCTTCTCCACTCCTTCCTATTACCTAGTTTTAGACAGCCTTCTCAAATCTGAGCAAACCCAGATCTCAAAGGCTCTCCCTGTACATCATGTGCTTCCGCCCTCTATCCCTCCACTAGGCTCACTCCAGTAAAATCAAAAAGCTCCTTGTCCATACCAAGCATTTATTCAACACACATTACAGGATAACTTTCTCCCAAAACATTTTGTGCCAATGAGCTATAACTGCATAGCAGAGCACAAAGTGTTCCTGCAGCCTTAACTTCTGCTCTCAGACAGACCCAGCAAACTGTGCAGGAAGCCATTGCTGGAAACTGAGACATGACCCAGTAGGCCACACCAGCTCCACCCATGTTGCAGCATACCTATCTCAGACACCCAAAGCCATACAGGAATAAGGTCCTGAACCATAACTGCGCATCTCTGCAACATCTTTACTATAAACTACTCTGTTCCGTTCAGTGTGGTTTTTGCACATTTTTGGTTTGATGAGGTTTGGTGGTTTCCTCAACAACAAAGTCAAGTAGACCAAAGTCAACCCTGATCCCTCTATCCCCCATCTCCCCCCCCCACCCCTACCCCAAGGATTACCACAGCAGGTCCTCCCTTGCATGCATGCAGCTGCTGCCTGCCACTCCGGGCTCTCTGCTGTGCAGCCAACCAGTCCCACTTCCTACACACATCCTGTGCTTCAAGAGGGGAGCTCCAGGATTTGGGGCTGTAAACAGTGGAGATGGGGACAAGTCTCCCTCCTCCTACATAATGGGCTGCAGGAGGAACTGCTAAAAGCAGGAGCAAATCCCATGAGCATGCTGCAGGCAAGGGCAGTTCCTGGGCTGGGGAGTGGAAATGCAGTGCATGGTGTCCCTCATACAACAGGCAAAGCTCTGCTTCCCAAATTAAAAACAGTCCCTCTACAGAGGACTCAGACCTCAGGACAGATACCTTCGGTTGGATCAGATCACGGTCATTATAACATCATATTTATCATGCAAATTTTGAGATACCACAGACTTTTCTTTACAGTTTCAGTAACTTCTGACAGACCTGTGAGCTGACACCTTGTCCTGAGCCGAAGCATTACCCAGCCTGCAAGTTGTGGTCATCATGACCATGGGTTCCCAGGAGTGCGTAGTACACAAGGACATGGAGGCTTTTATCCTCTACATTTCTCTGCTTTATTACAGATTACCACAAATACCACACAAATCACCACTAGCAAGTATACGTATGGTTAATAAAGTGAACATATATATATCAAGCTATTATTGCAAATTAATACCAATAATCAATAATACAGTATTGATCAATAGTGTAGCAGCAATCAATTTTATAGCAACAATCAATATTACAGCAACAATTAGTAACAACTGTGCTCCAAGAAAGATGCAGTGCATACTGCTAGAATTGAGAGCAACCTTCATGGCCAAGCTCTGAATACCAGCTCCTCAAAATCTCTTTGAAGCTCTATCTTCACAGTGGCAGAAAATAACATTTTCCTTATGCATACCCCCCAATGTAATTGGAAAGTGACATTTACAGTGGCAATTCCACAGTTGTTTGGTACTGGAAATGTATTATAGGTTCACGCCTCATTAAGAAATATTGTGTCAGAACTTCTCAGAAATGACTCAAAAATTGCAGCAGCAAAGTTTGAGGTTGCCAGGGTAAAAGGCACAGGCACTGTGTTTCAAAATGTTTTATAAAGTGTACAGTATCGGTACTTACTGTCAACAGTGACAGTATGTTCTTTGTAGCTTTATGCATGGAAACTTTTGCTCTAGTTTTAAAACCTGGCTGATGCTCACTCAGGATGGGAAGTGTCAGCAGCTCCCTCCATGCTGGGGATTGCTGGCACTCAAACGCCTCGTGAGCAAGCCCCACATCTCTTCATTGCAGATCAGCCTTTCCCCAACCACTGTCCAGAATATAACATCTTCTGGCAGAGTCTTCTGCTGCTTCAGGGAGGCTTTCAAAGTTGATGGCTTCTAGTTTGGTGAAGAGTGCAAGATGTTAGAAAAGAGGAAAACTCTCAAAGCCATGTATGTCTTCAAAGAGGAAGCCAGCACAGAGTGTGGTTTGGAACAAATGTAGTTGTGAACATCAGGATTTTAGAAGAGACTGAGCTGCTCTGCAGGTGATGAAGACATGGGTCACTTGCACTAGGAGCTGGCTTGCCCCTTCTGATTCCTGGCAGAAAATGGCATCATTCACTAAACTGGCACTTGGAAATCTGTGCAGAAAGGAATACAGCTCTAAACTCCTCCTGTCCTAGACAAGCTGGCCTTCTATCAGGAGGAAGGCTGTTGTGGGATCTTGTCGTGGCTTAACCCCAGTAGGCAACTAAGCACCCCAAAGCCACTTGCTCACTCCCTGGTGAGAAGGGTAAAAGCAAGAAAAATCATGGGTTGAGACAAAGACAGTTTAATAGGTAAAGCAAAAGCCACAGCACAAGCAATGCAAAACAAGGAATTCATTCACTACTTCCCATCAGCAGGCAGGTGTTCAGCCATCTCCAGGAAAGCAGCGCTCCATCACATGTAACAGTTACTCAGGAAGACAAATGCCATCACTCCAAATTTTCCCCCTCCCCTTCCTTCTTCTTCCCTCAGCTTTACATTGCTGAGCATGACGTCATATGGTATGGAACATCCTTTTGGTCAGTTGGGGTCACCTGTCCCAGCTGTGTCCCCTCCGAACTTCTTGTGCACCCCCAGCCTGGTGGGGTGGTGTGAGAGGCAGAAAAGGCCATGACTCTGTGTAAGTACCGCTCAACAATAATGAAGATGTCTCCGTATTATCAACACTATTTTCGGCACAAATTCAAAACATAGCCACATACTAGCTACTATAAAGGAAATCAACTCTATCCCAGCCAAAACCAGCTCAGATGCTGACAAAAGGGGAGCCTGTTTTTGTTTTCTTATCCTATTATGTCTCTGGGTGAGCACAAATGGACAATGTCTGCTGCTCTCGGGGTGCTTTCAAGGACCAAAAGGGGTGCAGTGAGGGGTGCTCTGCTTGGTGTTCTTTATTTTTAACCCCCTGGTCCTTGCCCTCACATTGCTTTTTTCCTTTTCTGCAACCAATTGTTTTCTCTCCATGTTCTCTTTTTTTCTTGCTGCCACACTATTTTTGAGGCAGGAGGCAGCATTAATTTTTGTTACAGATGGAAATACACCACCTCTATGGATGGAATTAAACAGTAGAGATAGTGGCTAGGAAATTAAGAAGGACTGGACCCCCACGCTTTCTGCAGTTCAGTAGGTGGGATATGCCAAGGGCTACAGTAGCAGGAGCATGCACTCGTGCTCCTAGAATGCTCATTTCCTGGTACCTACCACCCTCCCCGCACGAGCAGAAGCAGAAGCAGGAGAGCTACCATCACCACCACAACCTCACTACAACCACAGGAACTGCTGTGCTAGGGCCACAACCCATGCCTCAATCCCCATCTGCACCTTCATAGTGATCTCCCCACCACCCCACCCAGTGGGAGTCATGGACCACACCACCACAGTACCACCTTCACCCACCTGTCACCTACATAGTGGGGAGATGCTGCCTCTTTCCATCATACCCCATGGCACATCCCACAAACACCGACACTGAAAGAAGGAAGGACAAAGGAGAGTCCCCTCTACACAGCTCCACACTGCCCTGTACCTTGCTCTTCTTGATCCTGTCCTCCTCCATATTTTTTTTCTTAGTTAAGAAAACAGGTAATAAAAAAGACTATTATTCTGTCCTTACAATGAAGAGATACTGTTTTGCATTAGGCAGTTGACTGGTAAATATTTCTCATTCCTCTCATAGACCTTACAGCGCAGTATTTGTCTCAGCAGTTTTTCTTCTGCAGACCATGAAGATACATGTGATGCAGTTGGCTACACAGGCAGCAGAGGAGATAGAGAAAAGACTGGTGTTAACTCCAAGCTCAGTGGAGAACAGTTCTTCAGACTGCACTGCATTGATGTTCCTAGGCATCTGAGTAGTGCCACATTTAAAGAAATCATCCATATTCTGGTATAGTTTGCTTTCCACTTCATTCTCTGAGGGTCTAAGTTGGTAGGTAAGAAAGAGACAGAGAACAGTTTGTTGTCATTTACTTATATTTCTTACTTGCTGTCTAACATAGTCTCTTGGATTGCTTTAGAATAAGGACAGGAATTTAATTAAAGACAGGAAATTAAAATTAGATCAGTGTTTAACTTCCCTAGACAAGAACTTTAAATATCATTAAACTGCATTTTTATATTAAGAGAGAAAAAAATAATCAAATTACTTGCAGACTGTGAGATTGCAGTCCTTCAATAACAAATCTACTTTGAGCAGCTTGTTCTACAGTTTCCTTTTCATTCAGACATCTGTTTATTGAAATTTATTTCATGACAGGAAGGATGACACACAAGACCGGGTCTTCTCCTTTTTTTCTCCTGCCCATAGATTTCCTATGTAGCCATGAAGACTATAGCCTCCTACACATTGATTCTCGCCCATAAAATGTGGATAACAATCATTTCTCTCTTTGGCCTTATGCAGACCTTTTCTATTTAGAATGCAAGATCTTCCTGGCAGAGTATCTGTTGCTCTAAGTACTTACCATACAGAATCTTGCCTAGGACCTCAGTGTGAAAGAAACAGATATTCCAGTTTTATAGCTATGCCTAGTTTCCAAACCACCAGCAGAACTTTTTCCCTACCTCATCTGCCACTCTTATTGAATACAAGTACTTCAAATGGAAGTAGGTCAAATAGTACTCATATATGCCACTCACAATGATTATTTTTCCCCATCTCGCTGTGATTTTAAATATGTATGTAATAAGGATTACTTTCAGTTCCGTAATACGCCTAATCCATTACCAGACCTAATTTGGTTATGTTGCTGAAATATTTAATATTAATACTAATTTAATATTCTCTGGGATGAAAGAAGAGAGTACTGACACAGCAAAATTTTCAGGCTACCCTGGATTATTTAGGTGATCAAGGATTTCAACAGATAGTGAAGAAACGCAGATGACTATAGAAGACATTTGAATTGACCTTATAATGACAAGTGACATTTTATGTCAAAAAAATAAAGTTAATGCACTATTTATTGCACATGGAAAAAAAAAATCATATGGTTCTAAATGATAAATGTATCAATACAAGAAAAGGACTTTGCTGCCAGACGGACATTTCAGTGATGATGTACTGCCAATGTAGATCTGCTGTCAAAACTGCAAGCAGGCTTATAGGACACAAAAAGAATACGGTGAAGGATAACACTGACAATATTACAATGCTCATATAAATCAATGCCCTATTGGTTTCCTTTTTAGCACATGCTCATCATATCATGAGATGATCTGATCTCTCTGCAGACCCATTAACCCGTGCAAGTCTTTTACTGCACTTCTTATACAACATCCTTCCCTTGCTTTGGTCCACCAAGGCGAACAGCACTTCTTGCTACAGTACCTTCCAGCACTACAGCAGGCAATGCTGGGAAGAAAAGCTGTTAAATTGATAGAGACTAGGAAAATAAACCCTTTTGAGCACACCAAATGTTATTCATGACTTTGATGGACAGTGCTCGGCTCCACTGGCTGCAGCTGTGAGACAACTGCACAGCATGATGAACAGGAAACCAAGTCGAGTAGCTCTGTCAAGCCCTTGCCAGGATGACTCACCACTTCAAAAGTCACAGGTGAACGCTTGCGCGCACTTCTTTCTTCTCCGCTTTGGTTAAGTCTGGACCTATGAGTAGAAGCAATGGAGGTCTCTGGCTGATGATGTAGTTGATGATTTCAGTTCTGGCCCCTAAGAGCTTCCTGGTGCAGATGCACAGCCTGCAGACATTTTGGGGTGAAACTTCTGGTGCCTGCTACTCATACAGGGGACACAATGACACCAAACTCAACTGGCAAAATCTACGATCGGACTTTTTTGGAACCTTTTTTGATTTGTGACTGTGAAGGCTTCAAATGGTGAGTGACTTTTCAAGATGTTAAACATGATATTTGCTCCACGGTGAATCACATATTATCTATGAAGAAATTCTGCATGTTCCTGGAAGATAACATTTACAGGAAGTACAGCTACTAAGTGCAATTGATGGCCAGACCATCAGGTTCTGTAGATAAAGTCAAATAAGCTTTTTTATATCATCTGAGGTTTCCACCCAAATCTCCCTGTCATGCTTATTTTTGTATTTTTATCTGTTTTATTCAGCTTAATAGTGTTAATTGTTTTCATGTCATTATAATGCTATGGTGTTTTCTCTTCCGTACTCCAACCCTCTCTACTTATTTCTATCCTCCCCCAGGTCATTTTCAGTGTTAAGACTGTCAGTTCTTGAAGATGGGTGCTATGTCTTCTACTACATAGTAACAATACACATAGTAACTATAAACAAGTAAATAACAATCCTAGTGAATACCAGCCTCACCAAAAATACAAACATAGCTGATAAAATAGCTGCGTTCCTTTCTCTTGTGCCTCCTATTCCAAAACATTCAAAAATAATGTTTTGCAAGACTTCTGCAGCTGAATGACTGAGCTTTTTGGTTGTAAAAGATCTAGTTGTCTGACATATGCAGCATTCTCAACCCAGCACTTCATAAAATGCTTAATACTTCTCAAATACTAACTTAACTTTGGCAGTAAATACAATCTGCTATTACCTCCGTTAAATGCTTTCTAAACGAGACTAACTTTTTTAATGTTCAAAACTACTACATACACATGATGTCCCATAAGCCGTTCAACATTATTTCTGCTACATTCATCCTTCATCTTTTTGTTTCATTTTATTGTCTAAAACATGAATATTTCCCATATTATTTTAACTCGTCTGATTAGTTTCATGTTACACAACAGAAATGTTTGTAACTTAAAGGTAAGCAAATTGCATTTGTCTTTCCAGTTGTCGTAGTTCAGCCCCAATCCGGACCAGACTACGCAGTCTCTCTCTCACTCCCCCTCACTAAACAAAACCACAACACCAGTCCAATGATTTCACATTGGGAACTGAAGGAACCTCTCAATATCATCCTGAAAATATATCACCTCAAAAAGTAATAGTACAGCACTGAAATAGTAAAAAAAAATAAAATATAACTATTAAGAAAGAAATGTATTTTTGTTTAGCTGAATCAGGACTAATGAAAAATAAACCTCAGGAATAGTAAGCAAAAAGCAAATCTTTCAGTACCGTCCTCCTACTTATTTACTGGCAGGATTCCTATGGTACAGAGGCATACTGAGATCAGGAGGCTTTGAGAGAGTACAATCAAAACATTACAAATAAGCCTTGCTTTTTGCTGCATGAGAGGTACTTATCAATGGATCAGTGAAGAGTTACTGACTTTAAAAAATTTTAAAAGAAACACATTATTAATTCAGCTCCTCTTCTAATAAATGGATTTGCCCAGTTCAGTGGGACATTAAGAAACTAACACTTGTCTGATATATGTAGACTTTACGAGAGCTTCCAAAGCGCAGCAAAATACCAGAAAGGTCTTGTTTGGGGTACAAATGCCTCAAGGTCTGACTAAAGGTTTTGAACTCACTAATAGTTCTTCCATTGATTGGGGAGATCGATAGAGATGAATTTACAAAGTCAGCCAAAAGCAGGGGAAATTAGTCCACCCCAGTTTGTGCAATCACAGCGAGACTGCTACAGGTGTGGGAGCTCTTTAGTGACAGTTGAACTCAGGTGCCTCTGCAGAACATTGCTGTGACCCCAGAATTTTCCTGCATATCTTCTACCTCTACATTCTGACATGCAGTGATTTCTCCTTGCATAACATGAACGCAATTCTTCAGAAAAGTTAGAAGTAGCATGTTAGTGGGTGATAAAAGGTAATCACAGATTATTTGTGGTAACACTGAGCAGAGGGTGTCATCACAGAATCCAACTGTAACTTTTTGAGTCAATCCCATGAGATTCCTAGTATTGCAGTGGTCATTTTTTCTCCAGAGAAAACAATTTCATTTGGAAAATGCCATGCTTTTACTTAGAATGTTTACATTGTCTCCCTAGATCATGGCAATATTTTAAAGTCATTTTCCAGAAATTCAGTTTGGAGGGTGTCCTGGTTATGGCTAGGATAGAGTTAATATTCACCTGAGCTGGGTGGAGAACTGAAGCTGGTAGCCCCTATGGCTGGGATAATTAACTAATTAGCTAACAGCTGGGGTTAATTTACCCAAATTAGCCAAAGGGCTATTCCATCCCATCTGACATCATGCTCAGTATATAAGTGAGGAGGGTGCTGAAGGGAGTCTCCTGTAACTTGGGAGAAACTAGGCATGGAGATTTGTTGTAAGGCATTGTACTGTATTTATATTCCGTCACTGGTTTTGGTTTTTTTTGTCATTGCTGTTAAATTTACTTTTTGTTCAATCTCAACCCACCTGGGGTTTGTTTACCAATTCTCCCCCTGTTCTCTTGGAGGGTGGTGGGAGTGGGAGAGAGACTGCATAGTCTGGTCCTGATCGGGGCTGAACTATGACAGAGGGTATTTTTGTCTTTTGCCTTTTTTCCTTTAAGAAATTCCTATCTTCTTTTTCAATCTTCATTTTACAAAACATGGGAACATTTCATGAAACCAAATACACATATAAAAAAAATAAATGTATGGCCTTTGCAGTTTATTATGGGAGACATTTTTTCCCTTCAAAAATAAACATCTCCCTCTTCTTAACAGCTGTCCTCGGCACCCCAACAGCCTCCAGGGATGTCTGTGGGAGTTACCTGTGCAGGTGAATTTGCAGACTTACCTTTCTTGAAGCCGATATGCCTCAAGCTGGTAAGACAAAAGAAAGGAGAGCCAGCAGCTGAGCGTGGGGTGGACAAGTGTCCATTTTGCACTCAGTCTGTACACTGCATTCTGCTCAAGTATGAGGATAAACTCCCCTCTCCAAGATCAGCCTGAACACTCGGTGCAAATGCTCAACTAGTCCATTGGTAGCTCAGCAGCAGCCATCCCTCACTGAAGCATCAAGCTGAGGTGGTGAGAGCCTGGCAAATAACACGTCCTCGATAACAGCAGCAGGCTGCTCACTCTTCAGTCTGGAGGTGTCTTAGCCAAACTGATCACGGAAAGTAGAGGTCAGTGTCTCAGTTATAAGCATCTGGGGTTAATAACTATAGCAGTTTTGGAGCATCAGAGGCTTCACAACTGAGTATGCTACAGGTTCTCAGTTTTTTTGGTCAGCCTGGAGAACGGCCTGCAACTGCCGAAACTATCTTATGTATTAGTGGGTGAGTAAGTGTGAAAAGAGTACCCATGAATGCTCTGCGGTTATAAACCACAGTAAGTTATTTTTTACCTCGGTGACAGGTAGGACTGAATGGCAAGAGAGCAAGCCACTTCTTCAGACTGAATAAATGCTGAATAACCTGTTCTTAGAATAGAGAGAATTCCACTACCTCTTTGTATGTAAAATCTGCTCTATGTGAAACAGGTATTGAACCTCCCTGCTGCCCTAATTCTACACCCCACTCATTCTCTGCTCCTCTGGACTCAGGTCTCGCAAAGCCTCTTGAAGTGTCTACAGCTTGTGCTTTCTGGACCCATCACCTCTTCCATCTCCTATTCTCCTTCTCCTAGGAATCTTCAGTTCCCTAACTTCCCTGGAGCCACTGTGCTTTAAGCCTTGTTTGTGCATATCTTTGGGATTTTCTTCACTCTTTTGCTTTTCTGTTTCTTCTCAAGTGTCATCCTGGGCCTGTCCAGCTCTCCCAGTCCATTGCTTAAATAAGCACCTGCTGCAGATAAAGGCTAAAATCAATTGCAAGTCAATTTATATTTATAGAAGTATTAAGTTTATATGGCTCTTTATTACCTGTAAATACAAACAAAGAAATTTTTCAGCAACTGACTACTGCTCAAAATCCTTGACAATCAAAGGAATTGGAGACTGCAATGAAAGCATAAAGTGTAACCCTGCATTCTTGTGGTTTTCTATTTAAGGTTTTATCTTCAGGTACAGATGCCCGTTTTGGATAAACTGTCACTGAATCCCTCGTCAGCCTTGCACAGAGCTCACACACCGACTTGAAAAGAGAAGTTCCTCTGGGTATTTGAACATGCAACACAGTCAATATCTGTTGTAAGTAAAGCAGTTACTGTGCGCAACGGACAAGATGCAATGCTTGTACTGCCTGCCAACCCTCCCAGTACGCACGGCCCCCTAATGCTACAGCTTCTGCTACACCTTCATTCCTGCAGCTGGCAAGTCAGAATCATCAGGCTTTATGCTTTCCTGGGTGAGGCAAATGACTAGCGGAGTTTTCCAAAGAGATCAAGTTTTAAGTAGTCAACAGCTAAATACAAAGGCAGCAACGGCCTTCTGCCTTTAAGTTAGGTCTCTCCCAAGTCACGAAATTTGCCGACGTCAGAAAAATCCCAGCGAGCCGTGGCGGGAGCTAAGTTCTTCTCCGACCATTTCCCAATTCCTTTTTCTATCGCACCGCGGTGAGGCTGGCACCGCGCCCACGCCCTGTGACGATGCACCCGGCGGGCCCGGACCCTCCCCGCTGCCGGGGCCGGGGTCGGGAAAAGCGGATCGCGGCCGCCAGCCCCCGCGCGCCCCCACCTCCGCGGCCGGGCCCTCGGGCAGTTCCGGCCCCGTGATCGCCCCAACCCGGCGGGGCAAGCCGCTCCGCACCCATGGGACGGCGAGGGGGCGACGGCGACGGCGGCGGCTCCCCGGAGCGGGGGACGGGGACCGGCAAAGGTGAAGGGGCAAAGGGAGAGGGGCCAGAGGGTGAGGACACGTCGCGGGGGCTCCTGTGGCCGCAGCCGGGCGGGGAGCTGGGAGACCTCGCCGAAGAGAGGGGCCGAGAGCGGGCGAGCCGTCGGGATGGGGTGGGGGGGGGAGGGGAGTGGTCGCCACGCAGCCCCCCGAGCCGCAGGGCAGGGACAGCGGCTGCTCCGCCCGGCCTGGGAGCAGAGCTGTGGGGCTGGGCGCGGTGGTTGCTACCCTGCCGCGTCCCGGGAGCCGCGGGGCTGCTGGAAGTCCCCCTGTCCGGAGCACACCACCGGCCAAGGAACGGCCTGGGAGGTGCCGGGCAACCTGTGGAGTGCGGCAAAATCAGCCCCGCGCCAGAGCCCCGCGGGACCGGCGTTGTGCGTGGAGGCCGGATCATCCCAGGCGTGTGCTGAGGCGGTCCAGGGAGGTGGGAGGCAGCCCGGGCAGACCCCTGTGCTGGCAGCAGTGACCACCAGTGCGAAGGTTCCTTTGCAGCCTTGCAGGGGCACCTCGTCCCTTCCCGCTGCCTGCGCAGTTGGACGGGAGACTTGGAGGCGGCCAGTTGGTGGGTCCTCCCCGACCCCATACCCAGCTCACTGCTGGCTCCTGGAAGGGAGAGGGAAGAAAAGGAGAGACTGAAAAGCTGTCATAGAATTTTAGAATAGTTTGGGATCGAAGGGACCTTTAAAAGCCATCTAGTCCAGACCACCTGCAAGGAGCAGGGACATTTCAAACTAGATCAGGTTTCTCAGAGCCTCATCCACCCTGGCCTTCAATGTTTTCAGGGATGGCGCATCCACCACCTTTTGGGGCAACCTGTTCCAGTGTTCCACCACCCTCATTGTAAAAAATGCCCAGATAGTCCTCAGGAGTTTTGGACTCCGGAGCTGTGGTCTTAGCTCATTTCTCTTATCCGTGCTGTGTTTAGGCGTTGGGTCAACCTCGGACTTACTGTCAACACTTATTTGTTCCATGCTTATTTCTTTCTTTTTCAACCAGTTTGGAACATTGGGAACTACCTCACTATTAGGTTAAGTTCTGAATGATGTAATTAAAATTCAGAGTAATTCACAGTTCTTGTTAGCTAAGTAGTTTTCTGATGGCAAGCTAAATGTCACACACTTCCTAGTCTTCAGCTCTGCTCCCAGCCTGCTCTCCACTAAGAGCGACTTCTTTTGGAACAGCTTCATGGTCCTGGGCTCTACTTCCCTTTCAGCTGTTTTTATTTTAAATTCCTCACATTTCTATTTTCAGGTCTTTTCACAAATATCTGGTTATGGCGAGGTGTCACTGGAGTCCTTACTGCTGCTGTCATTTTGATTTTGTGTATTCAGTTTGGTAAGTGTGTAAATCATTTAAGAAGAAAATATGATTAGCCTTAAAAATCACCAGAGCTTTTCGTGGTCAGAAGTCCCTCAAAACCTCAAAAGATTTATTCAGAACTTACCTTATCTCAAGGTTAAATAGTTGTCTCATGACATAGTGTTTAAAATTGTGTTTAAGTATTGGAGAAATTACTCTGCTGGTTGCAGTGGCATTCAAGTTTATAACCTTACTGTTGGTCTTAATCCAAGTTCAAGGGAACAAATAAAAAGTGAAAGATTGTTCTTTGCAACCAATCTGTAGTCCTTCAAAAATGACACTATAATAAACAAAGGTATTATTTCAACTGCAAGGAAGCAACACTTGAAAAAACTATAGTTGTCAGAAATATTTAAGTTGTAGAAGAGTCCTCGGATGATATGTTCTTATCACTTTCTCAGCTGCTTTTGCCAGCCTGATCATTGAAGATATTTCAGCAACCACAAGGGTTTACAATAATTATTTCTGCTGGGCAGAAGTGATAACACCATGGTTAGACTTAAGTGATTTTAGATGATGCAGTCAGAAAGCAAACTAAAAAGCTCCAGAAACCTTTTCCAGTTGGAAGAAGTTAAGTGGATTGCTTTTTTATCTTTTCACAGTAAACCGTTCTTCAGACAAAGATTTTCCAGTCTGTCCTTCCCTGGAGCTCTGTCCATCAGGTTGGCTGTATTTCCAGAGGAAATGTTACTACCTCTCGGAGAGTGAAGCCAACTGGAATTCCAGTCAGAGCTTCTGCTCTTTGTACAATGCTTCCCTCCTAGTGATTGAAAATCATCAGGAACTGGTAAGGGAACCAATGAAGGGATCCTGGTTTCACCCATCTCACTTCTAGGGAGCTGCATAATGAACCAATGTGTTCCTAGAGCCTCTTAAGCTGAACAATTTGAAAGCGGATGTAAAGACAAGTCACAGCATGCAGGATGCTGCCTGTCTTCTCTCCCTACAAACAGCAAACATCAATTTTAGCAGCTGGTGTTTTAGAAAAAGCTTGAGGCTTATCTGAGTTAAATTAGATGCTGCTTACAGCCATAAATACTCACATTGAAGGCAACTATCAGGGTAAGCACTGTTGTGTCTCATTTATCTTTAATTAGACAACTATTCTCTCTTATTAAGGTAGGTTAGTGACAACTAGGTTGGTTGACCTTTGGAGTTAGGATATAGTTATCCTAACCACAACTTGGAGCACCTTTTCTGTTTTATGCTGCAATGTTAGGAAAGATTCCACCTAGCACAAAGACTTAGGAGACTATATTCTTCTGAATCTGTTACAGACTTTGCTAGTTAGACCTTGATATTTTAAAACAGCCTCTCTCTAGGTCAGTCAGCCCTATCACAGAGACCAGTGTAATGGGCATAATGGGTGCAGATATCAATCCCATCGCACACGCTGTAGCAAGGATCTTCCTTTACTAATTTCTGAAATGTCTTCCACAAGTCCTTGCTAGCTGATAATAAAAAGTAAATATAATGAAGACACTTCAGCGATGGAGAAATGCGTTAGCTACAAAGGTGTTTGTCATTTTTTGGAAACTGTCTTGTGGAGAGACAGTAAAATTACACGTTTGCAGTTCCATAGCAGTTCTTAATATTCAGTAGTAGACTTGTGTTCTCATAGTTGTCATTTCTGCCTCTACAATATCTGATTTTTGCAAGGATCCTGTCTTAAAATTAATCCATTTAATTTCTGATCAGGTTGTAAGTTCTGTTTCAGTTATGTGGATTGCACAAGATCCAGATGCTGCAGTACTCTGTAGATGCAATCCTTAATATTGTTTCTTCTGGAAGAAAGGCAAGATAATTGTTTTGGTTTCTAGCCCAGGATCAAAGACTTTGTATTTTGATAACTGGCCTGAACATGCAAAACTTCCTTTTCTTATACAGTTTTATTCCTACAGAGTTTTATGGTGAAGATAACAAAGCAAGACCCATGGATTGGACTGTATAAAAAAAATGAAGAGTTCTTTTGGGTAAATGGGAAAACATTAGACAATAAACTGTAAGTTGATGTTGAGGGGTGATACTAAATTATAGGGGAGTAAGAGAGGATAACTAATGTAGATAGAGAAAGTGACTTGAAAGAAATAGCTGTAATGACTCTGGAAAGAGCATGGATTGCAACAAAGGTTTCACATAGCGTTGTTAAAATGTGATGGATGAAAGTTAGGAGATAAATTTGTTCAGAAGCAACATGAGATGGGAGCTCATGGTAACAGACAGTATAGCAAAGTGAAAGTTAAACCAAGATACCAAAGCAAGGAGGGAAGGAATGGAAGTAACAATAACACAAAGTCCTCCTTACAGAATGTATTTTCCAAAAGTGCAAACTTGCATGCAACTTACATGAGATTTATAACAAAGCTAGTTGGGATACTTCTAAGAGATGTTTTCGTACTTCTTATGGCATGTGCCTACAAAAAAAAGGAGGCAAAGGTGACCTTTTGTTCTGTCGCCAAACATGGCTCTATGTTCTGTCCCATCAGTGTCAGAGCATTGGTTTGTTCCTCCCAACAACCATTGTCCCATCTTCTTGGAGATTGCTGCTTCTCATGCTGGGGCAGCTGCTGCCAGGAGTTGGTAGAATTACCAGTGACAGTAATAAGCATTGAGATTTCACAAGTATGAAATTAATTTAAGAGTATTTCAATTTTCTACTTTTTGAGTTTGTGACATCACTAGTGATGCGTGACTATATTTAGTTCATCCCCAAGACGTGAGGGCTTGATCTGATAAAGACTTGATGCATTTAATGTGAGATACGAGTAACATGTAGGCACCTCAAGTTGAAAATTGCAGTCCTTCCCACTCTTCCTTATCCCCTGCCTTCGATATAAACATCCACTGATGCTTTCATTTTCAATGCTGAAGTTCTTTACATTCTTAGACTTCTGCCTCTGTGCGTGCTTCACACTGTGAGCACTTTGAAGTCTAAGCTTAGTTACTGTTAGAGTTATGTTAGTACTGGTGAGGATTTGTCCCTTGGCTTTTCCAGAGACTGTACTAGTTTGGTTGACCTATTCACAGAACACTGTAACACTTTGTTTGAAAACACAGTTGGTGAAGGAGACCCTTACTTGTTACATAGGGACACCTATGGTGTGGAAACTGAGGTTCGCTTCCTGTTTTCCACCATCCCCTTAACCATAGTGCCATGTTCGGTTCTGAGGAAGAGGGAAATGAGAAAGGCATTTGTTTCACAGCTTCTGCTGGAACATCTTGGCTGTGTAAGGAATGTGGAAGTCAAAGGTAGAGCCAGTCTTGATAGCACAGCATCCTTGAGAAGGGCAAGCCTGAATTCCAGTCTTCGCTCTAAGGGTTTATTTCATGTTAAGCGACCACTAGAGAAGATGCAGGAGTACTGCAAGCCCTAGATTTTGTATTTTGGGGAACAGATCCCATTTTAAAAACACAATCTTTGTGATGTTCTCTTCAAAGAACAAGCTGTCGTCCTGTGATGCCTTGCCTGTGGTAAATCAGGCTTTGTACAAAGAATATCTGTGATCCCCATAGTTCCCTTTGCTGTATTGCCTTATTTGATTCTGGGTGTCAAAGTAATAGTGTCTTTCATTCTCCCCTACAGGACTGAAGTAAAAGGCTCTGGAAACTGTGCCTATCTTGAGTCAAAAGGAGTCTCGGCTTCTGGATGTTATTTAACCAGGAAGTGGGTCTGTAGCTTAAATACTAGCTTAGCATGATAAAGGTGGACAAAGCCACCACCCTTGACACTTAGCACTCTTATACAATGTCTACATAGCCTGCGTCTATACTCTGGGACCTGGGAATGTGTCTCAGCTCCTGCCTGGAGGTGAATGACTTTTCTGGTAGTCAGAATTCTCCACCCATGGAGGAAGCTTCTCTTTTTTTAACAATGTCATTTAAATGGCTTTCTTCAGCATCATTTTTGCCCCATTTTTCTAGCTACTATTCAATCTGTAGTTTCTTTTCTTTGTGTCATCTGTATTTCTTCCATTAACTCTTCTCTTGTGGGATCCTAAGCAGCTGCTTTTTCTTTTCCTTTTTGGTCTGCAGTTGGACGTAATAGTTCTGGTTTTCCCTCAGCCAAGCTGTGTGCAGGGATGGGTTGTAAAGTGGGTCCACCTGCAGGTCTGCCAGTGCCTCTCAGATACAGGGGCATATGGAAATGAGCAATGTTGTTTTAGACAGGATCATTGTGGATTTCGCTCTCCCAGTTTGATGGAGTGCATCTTGTGCGACTCTGCATTGCATTCAATGTTTTGTTACTGTTAGTTTACATTAATCATGTTAAATTAGCTTGACAGTATTGTAATTGGGATTTATGTAGCTGCACTGTACCTGCAGTTCTCTTTCCCACAGCACTTATCTTAGCAAAAGAAAGTCAGAACAGATAATTTAGTTACCTGAGGATCTACACTGATGGGGAGAAAGAGTTTGAACTGAAAAAAAGTAATAGGCAAGCTGCAGGCACTAATGTTGTAAAGTTAGAGATAATCCGCAGTGCAAACAGGCAAAATCATGAGTAGAGAACAGGAGAATTAACAGCAAAGGACGTTTCTCCATAGTTTCCTCGTATTCTGTGCCTCTCGTAGCATGAGGCTTCAGAGCAAGTGGTAGTTTTCTGGATGGACAACCAGTGTTTTGTTTTCTCTGTGTGTATTATTTTCACAGCAACACCCAGTGCTGTTGAATTGCTGTGAGCCTGAACAGAATTAAGACACAGTTCTGCTGAACTCTGTCCACTCATGTCTAGCAGGTACTCTGAAGATTAAAAGTGACATTTGACCCAGAGAAAGCAAAGCAGCTTATTTTCCTGGAGAAACTGTTCCTGTAGGGTTTCTAGAGAAGGGAGAGTGGGAAGTTCACGTGTATAGCAGGGCAAAATACTTCCCTGCTTGGAATAAAATCAGGAAAATTTGTTTTCTTGTGATCTGAGTGCTACAGAGAGGGTTTGAAGGAGCTAGTAGAGCCTGTTTTGGAGTAGCCACTAGAGTGCACTGTAGTTTCAGGTAAGGGAAGATCATAGACTCATAGAATGGTTTGCGTTGGAAGGGACCTTCAAAGGTCATCTAGTCCAACCCCTCTGCAAGAAGCAGCGACATCCCTGACTAGATCAGATTGCTCAGAGCCTCATCCAGCCTGGCCTTGAACATTTCCAGGGATGGGGCATCCACCACCTCTCTGGGCAACCTGTTCCAGTGTTCTACAACTCGCATTGATAATTCTGTCTTCTCATTTTTTAAGACTGTAAAATTGCACCGTGTTTGATGGGTTCTTTGGAGTGATGTTCGTTCGTTGTGGGTTTTTGTCCTATTTGTAATTATTTTTGCCTTCACTGTGTTTTTATGCAAATTTAATTCCTGTCTAGATTTTGTTCAGTATCTTGTTTGTGCCCTCATTATTTTCTGTGGCACCAGGACTTTACTGTAACAGGACCATGCAGAATGGATATCGTTAACAACTTTTGACTTTAAGATCTTTATTTATATATGATCACTAATTTTCCTGAACTACACTTTTTTTAATTGCTTGTGTTCTTCATAGGCACAGTAACAGGACTCTACAGTATGAGTAGCCTAATAATCTATGTGTTAATTTATACATAACTAGTTGTGGGGGGTTATTCCACAATGTTTTTAAATTAACTAGCTCTGAAGGATATGGTATGTGCAATAGTCCTGAAATGATATTCAATAAATATCTTTACAGAGCCTCTGAATTACAGCGGTTTGTGTGTCTTAATATTATGCCGTTAAAAATATTTTTGAGCTCAGGCACCATTTGGGGAAAAAAATTCACCAAACTGAAGCAAAATAACATTTTTCAGGTTTTGAATATGAAAAGATCTTTAATAATAATGTTGGGGTGACATGAGATAAGGCATTTGACCCCAAAAAAGAATGCATTTCACTTTCTAACATCTAACACATTTTCACGCTTCAAAATGTGTCAGACTTTTAGCAAAAGCATTTAACTGAAATGCTGAGGTACTTGTCTGGAAATGCTGAAATATGCGTAGTGAAACACACAGAGTACCATAACTTTGGAGGGCAACGTGGTATTTTCCACAGTTCACTCTTGCACAATTTTCGAAGTATTTGCATTAGGGGCATACTAGAGGTATATTTCACAAATTTAGTAGAAATTGAAAGGGACAAGGAGTGTCCATGTACCGTATTGTGTCTTAGCCTTTATTAATGAGCTGATTTACCTGAATGTTTCTTTTAACTACAAAATAATGTCACTCTTACCTTTTTTTTCCCATCGGTGTCATCTATGGGTAGAGTGAAAAAATGGGAAATTTTGGTTTTTAAAGGAGATTTTGAAGGAACTGTGAGCACAGTAGGTGATAATGAAAGCTCTTGTAATCTGACTCTTAATGGGTGCAATTAGCATCTTCTTTAGTATCCAAAATTTGTCATGCTAAGAAATGAAAGGTCAGGCTGCAAATGCTTTACTTAGAGTGGGGCCTAATGAAGTGCTTCAATGAACATTTTTTCTCTTTTTTTTAAAATCGGTGGAATTACTCAAGATTTAGTGACTGCTTAAAGTAAAGTTAAAAGCTTCAGTAAAGTCCTGCAAAAACATGTTTAATTACATTAGTAATAGCGAGAATGCTCAAATACTAGATGTTTCATGAATATTGTTAAAACCTAAACACGACAACCAATCTGAGTGAAGACAGCTCAGGAGTTAAGTTTTTCTTGTTAAATTCAGCATGGCTCAAGAAACGTCTGCAATAAAAGAAGCAATTCAGCATGTATTCAATACATGGATAAGAGTATGCTTAAAGTACCCTGAAGGTACATTTTCTCATTGGGGAATATATCTGTATGAGTATATGTATAAAAACATATATTATAGATATGAATAGATATGCATAGATATATCGTACTCGTTTCAGGCTCTTTCCTTGCCTTTGCTTCTCTGTCTAGAATAAAAAAAAAAAATCCTGTTCCCCACACACATGCTGCACTGAGTTTGGGGGATTTTTGTTGTTGTTGATTTTTAACATAAGAATAACAGCAGTTTTTCAAATGATGATGTTGCATTCTGTAGGGTAAATCTGTATTGTTTTTCTATTTGAAAGGAAGCCAGCCAGTCTGAAGGTAACAGTTCACCTTTTAATCTGTAGCCCCAAAATCCTGCTAAAGAGCCATCGTGCTGTGCCTGAGCAACGCACCGGACTGCATCACATGCTTGATGTCTCTTTTCACTGAAGATCTCTACACCTTTCCAACTGTCACTTATACACCCGTACTACCTCCCTGGCATCTCTGCCCATAATTAAGTGAAGTGCTATCCATCAGTGTCCATAGATGGAGGAATGTCAGTCTGTTGGCGTTACCATGTTGCTCACGAGTGTTTTCTTCCACAGCTTTGTTGGTTACTCATCACAAGTTGCTAGACGTTGTCCACATCCCTCCACAGGGGCACTAGACATCTAGTGCAGGTATGAGACAATTTACCTGCAAAATTGCAGCTGCCTTTAACTATGTGTATCATAGCAGAGATGAGCTAAAGGCTCTATGTTTCAAAAGCCACGTTGGACTTGTTTCTCTCTGATTGCTAATGAGGACTTTAATTCCAGTGTGTGCGTTTTGTTTTTTTTTGTTAGAGTAGCACCTTGGATTTTAATGTTAGGTTCTGTTGTTTTGTTTTGTTTTGTTTTTCTCCAAACACAGCTAACTCCACATGGCTAGCATAAAAATACACAAAATTACAGTAAAACTCTGGGAGCTTAGATTCTCCCCTGACTGGCCCTGAAAGAGCCTTGAGGTCCTTTCTGCTATAAATTATTGCATAATTCTGTGAAATGAGATAAGAATTCAGCTTCTTATTGTGGAAAGCATAATATAGTAGAGTTAACTTCAGGGGCATTTGAAGACATCCTGCCTGAAATTGAATTATAGTGGGTAAAATGAAAATTTACTTAAGTAACCCTGTCTATAAGCACAGAGGGGTAGATTTTCCACCTTTGCAAGACAGCAGTATGTGCGAGGGTGCCTCATCTGCTTTGCCTAGCAGTCTGAGAATATGAGATGAGAGATTCACCCTTTAGAAAGGGGAGTAGCTTTTGCGCTTTCTGAACATTAGCTTTTGCATCTGATACTTTATTCAGAGAAAAAATTGGTTCGATTACCAGCTGACTTGTCCAACCTGTTGTGTAGGTAGGAGTCAGATGTCCCATCCAGGGATTGCGACAGGGCTGGAGGCAGGTGCATCTTTGACAAAGATCAGTCAAAGGCTGGAGACCCAGAGAGCCTCAGGAGGAGAGGCTGGTGAGGACCATTAAGGCCTATTAGAGCACTCGGAGCCCTGGAAATACCCAAGAGCAGGTACATGATTTGCAAACAGGAGGAAAACATTATTATTACATCTCCACTTCCATTATCCCCTATGTTATTATTTTTTATTTCCCTGTTTATACATTACTTGATTTGCTCACTGTTGCAACACAAGTCACTGGAAGTAACTCAATAATGGTGCAACCATTTACCTTGCATTTGATGACTCTGATTTCGGACACATGCTAGCTACAGATCTAGAGGAGTTATTGCCTTTATTAGACTAAGGTGTTTTTAAAAGCTGAAACAGATGATGTGTCTGATTTGTTAAAAATCAATTAATTACATTTGTTAATTTTTTTCAAATACATGAATCTAATAAAGGCACTAAGTCAGACTGGTCTTAGCATTTTTGTATTCTAGATCCAGAAATAGTGTGTATCCACAACATTTGAATGGCCAAGTAATGTATTTACTGAGTGCACTTACAGACATTAATTTCACCAGCCTTTAGCTTCAGTACCTCATCGTCATGCCTTCCAGGCAGTAACTATGGTTCCATATTAAAGAATTTGCAATGTAAAGGGAAAAAAATATAGGTGAAAAGGCAGGCTATCATCTTCGTTTCCTTGCACTGCAATGTTGTCTTATGGTCCAAGTCCCTTCCCTAGTTAAGAGCTTTCTTTCAGATCCCAAGGTTTAGCATCAGAAGATAGGAGCCATCAGCTTATTAAGCACAAAGTGTTACCAGTCACTTCATGCTTGGTCTGGCATCTGTGCTAGCAGCTGTGCAGGTGAGGTCTGAATAAGATGCTGTCTGATAAATGCATTTTTCCCAGCCCTCAAGTGGCTTCTGTAAGTCTCAGTTATACTGTAAGGAGAAAATCCCACAGACTTCAAAAAACACAAAAATATTGAAACCCAAATAAAAAGTGCCTCAGCTCAGCAGCAGCTGTCTGAGGGATATGTCTGACAGCAGTGGGCTCCAACACACTCTTCAGCCCCCACAGATGTCATCTTTCCTGCACATCACGCAGTTCAAGTGCACAGTGCTCATCTTCACATGATTACCTCTTCTCCTCTGCCCTTTCCTAGAGGGAGCGGCTGCCAACATCTGTCCATGGGAAGACTCACTACCCCCAAATGCACTCATGCTGACTTGCACATGACCTTCACACTTGACACCTGGCAACTTCTGAGTTCACTGTTTGCATCAGACAAGGTCTTAGGGAGCACAGAACAGCAAAATGCAAATTTCTGTGTAAGTCTCATAAAATTATTTACATCATATTTTGTTACATCAGTAAAATAGGTTTTCTGACAAAAAGTTCTGCCTGTTGTCTGACAATTTGTCTCAGAGCACCAACAAAGTTGCCTTCTTCTTACAGATCCACTTCTTTAAAGTCTGGCAGTTATCTGCTTGGAATATGTTTTTTCTTCTGTAAACAGCACAGTTCTTGTCAGTCTCCGTTTTACTTATAGCTTTACTGATGAGAGAACAAAAGGAATGCAATGAGTTGTCAGATTTACATTCAGCACTGGATACAAATATTGATAATATCCTGAGTGAGAGGTTTGGGTGATGCCCACTGAAGCACAGCTCCTCGACAACCATGCATATGTGAGATGGGCACCCACAGCAGAGACTGCTGGCTGCTAAGGGATGGATGCTCAGTAACATTAGTGTAAGAAAGATGAGAAAACCTCCACATACAGCCATGGTGCTGAACTGTAGTGGTGAGAGGGAGGGGAAGGACCTTTCAGCTGCACAGATCCCAGCACCCACGCTTTGTGACAGGTGTCACATTCAGTGGAGGCAGTCAGCATATGGTCTGTAAAGTGAGATTGTTTGTTGACGGCGATTTCAGTGGGAGAAGTGTGAATTAATGTCCCCCTGCATTCATACATACATGAACCGTGACTGTGGTTGGTCTTGCGGGCAGAAAACAAATCTATTTCCAAAGGTATCCAGGAGAAACCAGTTAACTTGGAACTGGCCATGAAATAGACCCAGAACAGGTTCCTGAGGCTCCAGGACCAGGTGTGTGCTTTGGGTAATTTCCCAAATTCAGAGCTGTATTTCTATGCAGAGTACCATACCTTTGCTATTGCCAAAGACACCCTCCCCCCAACAAATCATCACCTGTTTTCTTTTACTCCAGGATCTTCAACTGAACTCCATTGTTTCTCTATGTCTTGAATATTCAACCCAATCCAGATATATTTGGTATCTTTCTCTTTATTGTCTATAAATTCCTGTGGAACAAGTAGAAGCGTGTTACCCAACAGCAGAGCTTTTCTGCTGTGCTCAGGTCACTGTCCTGTTTCATGCATAGCTTTTCATGTAGTCCCTCACATGGAGAGCAAGGGCAGGCATCCAGCTGTAGCAAAGCAGCCCACTACAGTGGCCAATACACGTGACCAGCCAGAGAGTTTTGATTCAGGCTGACAGTCAAGCTAACTAGCGTCCTGTCAATTGTCAAAAAAAAACCTCAGTGATGCTCCTCACCCCAATAAGCCAGGTTGCAAAGCCTAGTCTTCAAAATAAAAGACCTGTTCCTCAGAGAATAAGAAGTTTCTCAGAAAAGCCATTTGGCAATACCTTGCTGTTCATTTTCCCAAAGGAAAATAAGAAGGTTTGACTCTGAATTTCCATTTAGTGGTTGAATCAGACCTCTCTTCCCAGAACCAAGTAACGGAAATGAGTGGGAAGTCCCCAGCATTTCCTCCTCACAGTCAAAACTCTGCCTTCCACACTTGCTTCTCCTCTTCAGCTCTATTCTGTTGACCAAAGCAAGCTCCTGTCTGTAGAGAGTCAGATGCTCTGCACTTGATAGGGCTCTTGCTTGCCTGCATGTACACTTGACATCTCTGCCATGTTCACTTGGTGAAATGTTTGGCCAAGGCAGATGCCTGTCACACAATTTTAGAGCTGCTGGAAGACTCACCATCTCAATTTCATCTTCAATGAGAAGAAGCTGGGATTTTCTGGCCAGACAATTTCTCTGGCTGTCGTACCAGCTTACAGCCTCTTCAGAGAAGTAGTAACATCTCCCCCTGTGCAGTTGCCACCCTGGAGGACACAGCTCACATGTTGTTCCTGTGAGTGGAGAGAGAGAACCCTTAGCTCGTACCATGACTTGTTCCAGTTGCCTTGTAGCATTTTATGTTCATATGCTTGGCTGGCTGGTCCAAAAGCGGCTGGTCCCCACTCCCAAGCATGCATTCACTCTGTGTTGAGAGAGGCTTTGGTGCCAAGGCTTCCCACTCCCCTGCCATGGTGCTATGCACTTCTACACTCTCACTGCACATCAACAGGCTCTCCACCTCACTCTGCACTTGCCTGGTGGAAAGCACCAGGAGGACCTAGAGGGCTGCAAAGATACTGCTCCTCCTCCCCCATGCAAGCTCTTTATGAGGAGACACCCTGCGATGTGACATGATGTGGAGTATGTGGATTTGACACATGATGTGACTGGAAAGCACAGCTATTTAAGTGATGTTCAAACTATGTCCATGAAGCTGGAGAAGGAACTGTGTTAAATAAAGGGAACACTGCTATTCCTAGGTCTACTTCCCATTTAATTCAGAGCATCTGGGAGGAACGTCCCCCACGTTTTCCGTATTGGCTTCCTCTGATGTTTCAAAGTAACATCATTACAATCAATCCTTAGAAAAGCATTAATATGTGCCAACAAATAAGAGATCCACAATAAAAAGACCAGGAAGTTTTTCCCCTGCACAATCCTTGCAAAAGGATAGGAAAGCTAAATTCCCTCCCACTCTTTGTGAACAATTATTATCTGGAAGCTGTTCTCCAGGACAAGGGTAAGATCTACAATACATGGCATTTCTGACAGTAGCCCCCTGCAAAGAAAGTAACAGAAACTGTTAATGCCAAAAAAAAAAAAACCCCAAAACTATTGTCATCACAATGTTCAGTTTAGATCCTAGCATCACTTCTATGGAGGAACACAATGCTCCCTGGGTAGTACCAGTGATTTCCCATAAATTGCAGGGTGTTGTAGAAATGGGAACAGAGATAACCAAAGTGTGCACACAACACATCGTCTATGCTGTGAAAGGTCTAGCCTTCCTCACCCTGTCCATCTTCACACAGTTCCTCCATGAGCCATTTCAGGAGCGTCGCCGAGACATTTTTCTCTGAAGAAGTGTGATCACCAGTGCTATTGGGGCCATACCGGAGCAAACTTTCTGATTTTCCTGCTCTGTCCTTCAAAGCTTGAATAAAAAAAAAAAAAAACCCGAAATTATGGTTAACAACAGAGTCAAGGAAATGTAGTCTTTGTATCCACTGTTACACTGGGAATGTGAGGATATGTGTGTGTGTGTGTGTGTGTGTGTGTGTGTGTGTATACATTGGGGGGGTATTCACACCCGGTTATAAGCACACTCAGTGAATGTAACTGTCTGGCGAAGGGTGTAGCTGCTGAATAATATGGACAGTATAGGAAAAGAAAATAAGTTTGTCATTTTTGATAGTTGGATATATAAAAAATACGCAATATTTTGGTAAGCTTTTAGGGAGGATTGGGAAATACATGTATTTTCTGAAGTTTTTCAAGACTGTTTTCTCTTAGGAAATGAATATCTTCTCTGGATCACTTCTTGTATAACTGGAGCATGCTGTCGATAATGATATTACCAGTATCAGGGAAGTCTTATTAAATGAAATTATCTGAAGTCTGAATTTTATTTTATTTGTTCAAACCTACAAAATAATTCAGTGAAATGGTCTCGAAGTAGCATCATCGATGCAGCTTTTAACTTCTAAGTCAGGAAGGCCAAATGTCTTGATTGTCATAATGATTTGAAATCTGCTTCTACAGCTGTTCTGCCTCACTGATGACAAGGTAGACTGCAGCAACTCCCCTCCATCTGTGCTATATATGTTAAATGATAGGTAGCAAATAGTTTGAAATGCTGCATTTACTTTCCCGTATTTGTGTATAACTTGACCTTTAATGCGACACTAACAAAATTTTTATTTTGGCATCACTCTGCTTGTGAGATTTAACCATGTGTGCAACAAAGAGATTAAGAGGATGGTAGGATCTACTCACATTGCCTGGCTAGCAGGGCTATGACACCCAGCAGGATAAGCACAAGGACTCCGAGGAGCAGCGCCACGTAGAACCAGGCTGAGCGCCTGTGTCGGCAGCCTGGAGGGAGGCAGAAGGAAAAGCAGCTTAAGGTCTTTGTACCTGCCTTAACCTGCTTTAACACTGCCTTTACTTATGCCAGTTTCTTATGTGGAAACAACAGAGAAATCATCTGCCTAAAATCAGTCTGCTGCTTGAAGTATGTGGGGATATATTACTTATAAAAAATTTGCATCCATTTTGCATACATGAAAGGGACATTGAAAAATCATTTTGTCAGATAAAGCAAGTGATATTTAATCATTCCATTAAGAATTCTCCCTTTCTGCTTTGAGCTAAATTTTTCAAGTGTTGCCTTCTCCCACCTACCCACTCACACCCTGCAAGACCCTGCAGAGCCATTCAGGGAAAGTATTAGGCATACTTATCTCTGGTGTCTTCCTTATCTCTGGTCACACTCTCCTGTTTTAAAGTGCCTGGCATGTGGCTGAAAGCTAACTTACCTGAATGCACAGAAAAGGCAAAAAAATCCCATACTGACATAAAGTACATCTGACCAAGCATCTGTGGAAATGTTTGGCATTCATGGAATCATAGAATGGTTAGGGTTGGAAGGGACCTTCAAAGTCCAACTCCCCTGCAAGGAGCAGGGACATCCCCAACCAGATCAGGTTGCTCAGAGCCTCATCCAACCTGGCCTTGAATGTTTCCAGGAATGGGGCATCCACCACCTTCCGGGGCAACCTGTTCCAGTGTTCTACCACCCTCAGTGTAAAAAAATGTTTCCTGATGTTCAGTCTGAATGCTTCCTTCTATTTTAAATCTATTACCCCTTGTCCTATTACTGGCTCTGCTGAAGAGCTTTTCCCCATCTTTCTTTTAAGCACCCCTTAGGTACTGGAAGACAGCTATAAGGTCTTCCTGGAGCCTTCTCTTCTCCAGGCTGAACAGCCCCAAGTCTCTCACCCTGTCTTCACACAAGAGGTGCTCCAGCCTTCTGATCATTTTTGTCAGCTTATGAAACACTCAGGAAGAGGCAGGACTCAAGGAAATTTGGGGTCAAAGTGCCATTCCCACAAGCCACAGAGTTATGCTTTTATAACTGCTGTTTTCCTGATCTTGCCTGTGTGAGATGAGCAACTGCCCTGTTCTCTGGCTGCCTGAGGTGTACTTTGTCGTGTTCCCTTTGAGCTCATAGAGTTCTGTGGGCCTGACTTTGTCTGGCACATGCCCTTCAGTACAGAGCAGGTGGCAATCATCTGCACAAACTGCAAATAGAGACCTGGGTATTATGCCTCTTTCAAAGCCAAATGTGTCCCTTCAGAGACACTCACAGGAGGGTTCCTAAAAAAATGTGGAATTCTACTTTCCTTTGTTAAATTTTCACTGTAGGGCACAAAGGCATTTTTAAAAATTATTTTAAAAATATCTTTTAATATTATTTTTACAAGGTAAGTGTATAAAGCAATCAAAAACCATATGAGACAATAAATCCATTCTGTATTGAGAGATTGTATGTAAAGACTCTTGATAACAAGTTTTACTGTTGGGTAAGAGGAAAGTCTAAATCTATAATTAGTAACCAACAACCAAAAAAATAGCACACTACCAGAAGCGGAAGTCTCTGATCTGCTGCTCCCTTTGGGTTTCGGCTTCATGTGCAGCTCAGCGTATGTGATCGTGTTTCCTGTAAGGAGTAGGGAAATGCTGACATTTGTGGTTCTGCAAGCCATTAAGTGGAGAAAATAAAGAATTACATAGAAGACTGAGTCTCTATAAAAAGGGGTGTGTGTTTCCAGAGCTGCTAGTTCAGCTTTTAAATTTTTTTTTTGAAGAAATAACAGGCAAGATGATGACTTATCATTTCCTGATGCTGCCAGGAAGTAACTAAAAGCCTCCTCCATAACCTTTCTTGAACTACTTTAGGTCCCGTGTGGCTGGACCAGGAGGCAAACAGACAGACTGAAGGATGGGTAAGACCTGGGTACTATCCATAGCAAACATCCCATTTGTTACTAAGACGTCGCGGGAGGCATCATAGGGGCTTAAGGGGCACCAGAGCTGTGATTGCTTTGTGGAGGAGGAGGATCCAGAAGAAAAAACTGCCACTCAGAGAAATGCTTCTGCAGCAAGGTGACTCTTTGGGGCATTCCTGACTTGTGAATGTTTATGCCAGGACATTATGTGATGCCTGTAATAGCAGAGGAATGGACCTGATAGTTGACAACATCCTTTTCCAGATGCACATTGCCAGCCAAAATAAAACAAAACGTAACAGTTGTTTTAAAATAGCATGGCGTGAGTTACATGCACATGCATCCTTTGTTGAACACATTTTCAACTTTATGTTCTCTGGGCATTTTGTAGAGCCACTGGCTACTTTTATGGAAGATATTTGGACTTTTGTTAGACTGATCTGCTTTCCATACATGGTTAGATTTTGTCATTCTGAATCAAGAATGAGCTTCTGTACTACAGTCTTAGTTCGTGATCACTGGAGCTTTTAAAAAGAAGTAAGCAATTTGGCAGAAGAAGAGAGTCTTATTAGGCTAAAATGAGGTAGCATTTGATATGGGAATCACTGAAATGTGGAGACCTGTTACAGTAAGAAAAACACTGAGGACTTGCTTAGCAAATAAGATTTACTCATACTGGTAAGGTGTTTTATGCGTTAGAGAACATGACCTAATACACTTTCATGTTTGCTTTATTACAGTTTATTAGTTCAATGAACTATAGAAAATTTGTAAATTATACTTAACTGTATAGATAAGTAACTGTTCTCAAAGAAATGCTCATAAACATTTTTCTTCTTAGAATGTAAGTATTTTTCAGAGAAGAAAAGTCAGGACTTTTACACTTTCAAATGCATAAATGGAGACACTTCTAAAATACATAGTTTAGAAAATCTGCTACTATTACTAAATATTTTATCTCTCAAATAAAGATCTATTACTTTAAAGAATACCTCAGACTGTATGAAAAAAAAAACTATTATCCATGCAAACTGAATATTTTTTTAAAAGAATTACTTCTATTACAGTGCCTATTGGTGCATGATCATTTGAATGTGAAGTCCTCAGAAGTCAGCAAGTAGTTTTAAAATACCATGTAACCTTAATTTTGCCAGATGCTTACACAGCCTTACCTACTTTAGCAACAAGGAGCTCTGGTGGAGATCTCTGTCACTTACTAAAACTGAGATTTCACTTCATTTCTATATGCAAATTCTCAAGTGTAGAAAGACATCTGTGTTTACTGGAAGCTTTTACTAGGTGAATGTGCAGATAGGAAGTGCTTCTGGCAGGTCCAAAGAGTCAGGTTGTACAGCTATTGGGTTCTTGCAATGAACTGGACACCAGGTTGAATGTGAGCCCATGATGCACCCTTATCATCACAGCTTGTGCGAGCAGCCCACGGAGCTGCGTTAGGAGAGCCCTGGCCTGCAGAGCAGGGGAAGCTTCTGTGCTGCTCCACTTGCTGCTGCTGCAGCTGCACCCGGCACATGGCATCCGGATGTGGACCACCCTGTTCAGAGGGGATTGGGAGAAGCCAGAGAAGGTCCAGCAGAGGGTCGGTAATAAGATGGTCAGGACCTGGAGGGGCCGAGAAGGATAAAGAGGGGGCAAGAAGCTAAGGGGCAAAGTAATAGCAGCCTACAACTACTTGTAGGCTAGCTTGATGATGGAGTTGAACTCTACTTGGTTTGTTTTTCTGCCAGAGGAAAGGTCTTGTATGTAGTCATTTATGAGCCTTAATTGGGTGACTCTCAAAGTAGTCTTGAGTAAACTAGGAGGTGAAAATTGTCTGAGTCTTTCCTTAGAAAATGGATTTCCAGGCCCTTTTTACCCTTGCTTGTATTTTTGGAACGCTTCTCTACTTTCGAACACCTGGTTAGAAGCACATACACTGTAACAGCACCTTCTAGCCCACCAAAGCATGTCCACAGATAGTATCAACATGCCTTGCTGGTGCATCCAAGAGTAACCTTGTCCTTGTTATTCAGAGCACCTGAGTGACAGCTGAAGTGCAACTATAACAATCTGGTATTGACTTTCCAGTTGGAACAAGATCACAACAAATCTATTTCAATCACTTTTCTGGTTGCAGCCTCACAGACTTACAGCTGCAGTCATTTTTTAATTGCTACATTGTGTTAACCATTATTTAACACAGTTTGTCCAGTCTATCAAGTTTATCTCAATAGTTTTCAATGACTGAGCTTTCCTTATTAGACTGCAAACTTATACATTCTTTGCAACTGTGCCAACAGTGATTTTTATAAGTTTTTCTGTATCCTTATAAAATACTTAGGTAAGACTTTGAGATAAGAACAGTATTTGGGAGAATTCCAAGAAACTCTGCATAATTTGACCATACCAAATCCCATTCTCATGGATAATGAAAAGCTAAAAAAAAAAAAAAAAAAAAAAAAAAAAAAAGAGGTGGGCATTGGATCTGTAAAAGGACTTTCACTCTCAAATCCAAATTTTGCATATTTAAAACACCTACTCAGCTACTACAGAACCTTGGCAGAAGTTCAGCTCCCTGCATGTTTATCTTTCATGTGGACCAAATCTTGACAATAGCTATACTTTAGCAGGACAAATTAGCTATGCCCCCCACCCCTGGAGTTTTTTTAGTATCTGTTCCACTAATTTGTATCTAATAGTATGAAACTTGCACAAAACACAGCCAGGAGGAGGTGGGAATGTTCCACTTTCCCATAGCCTAGTGATTTGAAGTCTCACCTAAAGTCTAGGAATCTGCTGCTCAAAGCATTCATCTGCCAGATTTGCAGTGGTGATTAAAACTCAGCTCTCTGTCCTCCGTGGTCAGAGTTTTAACCATGCAGTGTTTTCCCGCATGCCTATCTACTTCTCTTTCTACAGTCTGACTATTTGAGGATAGTCAGACATCCCTGGCATCTTTTATGCTGCAAGACCAGCATAAAATCTGATAGAGAGGGAATGTAGATATCTTCCAGTGGACATTTCAATGCATCACAGAGTCAGGATAGTGCCAAAGGGAGAGCTTGTGATGCTTGCCACAGAGAGTCCCATCACCTTGGAGCAGAAACACTCACTTTGAGAATCAGCTTCGAATTACTGCTCCAAACTGGAGGAAGCATTGAAACCTCTTCATAGGATGCAATCACAAGGGGTAGATGTTGTAAGTGTGTTTGGTACACAGAAGCTGTCCTGTTCAAAGCAGCCTTGAGCCCAGTTCATGTAGGAGAGTGCTCCTTCTAGGTTGCAGGGAAGGATCTGACTCCCAGAAACGTCTAAGCATCACCTTGTGTCATTGCTCTATCCTATTAGCTACTTTGAGCTCACCAAGCTATGATCCCAGACTTTCCTCCATTAGCTGTAAAGAAATGCAGGGCATCTTAGTGGGGGTCAGCTATGCAGTGGGGAATCTTACCACTAATCATTGCTATACATACACTGAGCTTGAGTCTGTTTTGTGACCATTGCTCAACATGCCTGTCACATTTCAGGATATGTTCCTGAATTTTGTGCCAAGTTTTTAAAAATTACACAACTAATTCTGTGGAAAAAAAAATACATTTTCTACCATTCTTCCTATGGTAAATGTGACTCTTTTCTTATTGAAGAATTTCTTGTAATAAAAGAACACTTATCAGGTTAATGAGTACCTGTGAATTTTGGTCAAAGCATTAGAACTTCAAGGAAGGAACAAGAAACTGAAATTCTTCATTTGACTTTTTAAAGCATTATAATACGGCTCAAATTACTGTCTATTTTAATAGCAATAAAACTCATGTTACTATATGTTAATGATGAAGACAGAGATAATCGACATCAGGGAGATATTTCTAGCATGTTCTATACTGATATGAGGTCCAATATTGCTTAATACTATTTGGTGCTTTTTCCAAAGTAGAAAAATAATTACTAATAAAATCTGAAAATAACAGAAAGGTTAACCAAATAATAAGTAAAGACAACCATAATGACAGCCCTGTAAGTTCAAGCCCAGTCAAACAAAATGTGTTTGAGTATAACCAGGTACAAGGGCAGGGGAAGGTGATCTAGAGAGTTATAAACAGTGAACAAAAGATTTTTTAAGAGATTTTTATCTCTGTATAACTGAGAGAGCATAGCTGAGACTTGTAGTAATAATGAGTGCATCTCTGGTGCCCATATTTTTTAAAGGAGATGGAAACATTGGAGAATGAACAGAAAAAGATCCACGAAAATCATTAGGGTTCTTTGGAAAGATAATTGGAGTGAAAGATTTAAAGGCAAAAGGACACTGCGAAATTACTTTATTACCACTCCCAGTAACTTCATGTGAGAAAATACTGAGTGCTAAAATCTATTAGATAAATGTTTAACAAGAACCATCTAGACATTAATGAGATCTTTCATTGGAAATTAAAGCCTGGGCTGTTCAAATTCAAGCTTTTTCTTTAGATACCATGCTCAAGGGACATTTTTGGATGTCTTCAAAATGAGATTTGATGCCTGGCTCCCTTTGCAAATAAATTATATCACCTTAGAAAGACAGTAAAATTCTAGATGAAGCCTCCGTGCTTAGTGTTGTACAGGTTACAGTAGTACAAACAACATCCATGGATGCATGAACATACAGTGTAAGGTAGTATTTTTTGTTAGCTAACTCATTTTTATTTTTCAGATTTATAAAAAAAAAATATTTTAAAATCGGGTTTTTAATCATTCAGGTACATGCATCCAAAGCACCATCATAACTATTAATCTACATTGTAAGTAGAATGTCTTCTAAAAATGCTCATTACACAATGTTGTTTCCTTAAGTAATTAAATACATTAATTACTAATGAACTTTGAAAGCATGAAAAAATCATCTTACTCTGACCATAAGCATTTCCTATGTGCTCATATTGAGAAGTTGTCATTCATATTAGCTGTGATCCAGTATTTTGACAAAATGTTTTCATGAATGGATTACAGTTTTTCCAAGTAGTGGAATTTTTTTTTTTTTTTTTTTAAATATGGTTTAAATCATCTCTTTACCCTGAATATTGACTTAAACTTTTGTCTTTTGATAGAAATACACGAAGTGATCACTGATTGATAATGTGGTTCTGGAAAAATCACTACTGGAAGATTAAAGAGGAAGAGCAGAAGGGTCTTAGGAGTCATTCAGTACTTCCTTCAGTGACAGTGACTGCACTTTCGACTGCCACTGATTTTCTGATTTACTAATTAATTTACTACTCTTTTTCCATGAAGACATCATAAAACACATTGATCTGATTTTTGGACTAGGTCGTAACTTGATGGAGCATATTCTAACAGGTTTTCGATCATATATTGTTCATATAAAATTAGATTATGCTTATTACTAAAAAAATAACAATTTTTGTTTCTCATTCTGTTACATGAAACAATGGTCCAGAACCGAGACACTATTCTGTAACAATACTATCTTAAGAGTAGCTTTGCTGCTTTGGATCCAATGAGTAACTCTTCCACCACCTGCAACTTTTCACATTTCCCATGACTTCTGCGTGCAGCATTTTATAGCATTCTTCCAGTATTATCCAGTCACAATTTGTAAAATGAAAGAGAGAGAGCAAGCATGAGAGAAAACAGTGTACATCCAAGAGCTGATTAGATGTTTTACCTGGAACTGGTGTCCGAGAAGGAACATGTGGTCTTTCCCTGGGTAGCATTGCCACGTCTGCGTATGTGATATCACCTGCCATTGATGAGCAAGTCCCTCTGAGTTATGGAAAGAACTGGTTTAATATAGTGGGTCGCATCCTGTATTAGCTTTGCCTGCCTCCAAAAGTATACATACGCTCTGAGGAACGCTGAGAAACAGATAAAAGGAAGGAAGTTACTTCTTTCAATACAGCTTCAAAGCTTATTTTCAGCCACCATTCTGTCTCTTATTGTGTGATCTCTTGCCCTTCAGAATATAGGAGAAAATGAAGATTAAAACCCCTTCTTTTTATTATTTTTTTTTCGCCAAAGCAGTGCACAGTTTCTAAGGAACACCCAAAAATGGACTTACACAGGTGCAAAGGCTCTGCTGTTTCTCATGAGAATACCTTAAGCGGTATGATCTGTGTTGTGGATGTATTATGCTCATGTGTATGATCTCACATAGCCTATTCACCTAAAAGGAAGATAAACAAGATATATATCAGTATAAGATGTTTTGGGGCTAATGTAACGGCAACTACAGTTAAAGCTATAAAAATGTAACTCAAATTCTAACCTGCTCCATCCACCAAGTAATATAATGGTTCAAAAACAGAATTTAGATTATATTAATGATGGATTCAATTTAACTCAAAATAAAATTAGAAATATGGTCAATGCCTTTTAAAAGAATGTGTCAATACTTCAGCAGACCAGACCTGCTGTTCCTAAGTTGCTTGAGCCACCCCCTGCTTGACCCAACAACTCTACAGGCAGAAAGGCTGAGTTGTCTCCTGACTCCTTGTTCATGACCCATGCATTTGCTGCAGGATATTTTTATGACAGTGGTTTTGTCTTCTATTTTGGAAAGAAAAAAAACAAAACCACCAAACCAAAAGCCCCACAGATTTGAATTGAAACTTAAAGCCCTTCTAAAACCTAAAAAATACATTTCAGAACACACAGACATGAAGTCCTGTGCATGCACAGATCTGACATTTCCTGCTAAGAGCTATGTTATTAGTTTTGTGCTTTATTCCTACTTAAAATGAAGATAAGTTTGTTTTTGTGATCTTATATTACTGATTATTTCCCTTCCAACTTTCAACGTTGGCAACAATGTTACGTGCAGAAACAAAAAGGTTTAGGGAAAAAAAAAATGAACCTTTGGTAGTCATGGAACGGATTACTCAGAAGTGCCGTTCAGGTACAATTTATATGCAACATATCATTGTTGCTCTATCATCAGCCACAAAGTGATCAGTATGCAGATCTGGATACTGTTAACTGGATACTGATAAGGTTTGTTTCATGGCAACCTACATACCAGTTGTAAGACTAGTCCTAATGTGAAACAAAGAATTTGTCCTCTGATTGAATCAGTTTCCATTGCTTCCCCTGAACTTCTCACCATCCTTTACAGCAGGATATTTAGAATCTGAAATGGAAGATAAAACCCAACAAAAAATCCAACTCCAAACCAAACACACTTTCCATATTTGTTTTTTAAAAAAACTTTAGTCCATAAAGGAGAGCTAGAAGGCCAAACAGTTCACTTGAACTCTTAGTCTCTCTTTCCGTTGCTGCATATACACCTAAGCAGTCTTTACTCACATCTCTCTCTCCTACATGATTCAAAACTATCAAGATGTAATCATGTATAGTCAGTGCAAGCATGAGTCTTTTTGAGCTAGTGGAAAAAACCAGCATTTCTATTTTAAGGGAGCATGTCTCTCCTGTCCTCAAAAAACCACTTTTTTCAGACACAAGAGCAATCTCAGTAAGTGTGCATTGCAGACCAGGCAATTATATCCTTTGTGACCTAGCAGATTCTCACTTGCCTGAAGAAAACAGTAAATGCATACAGTTACTTCCCAGAGCAAACTTACAAAATAGCCATAAATGGTACTCATTTATTTGTAATCGAAGTCTGCATACTGTGCTCACTGTTAGGATTGATAATGAAAAGGAAGATTAATTTTGATTTCTAGAAGGAATAGGTGAGTAGAAGCCTTAGCAAGGCATTTTCTTGAATTCTTTCCATCCTAGTGAAAAACTATGATTATTTCTTATTTTAAAAATTAATTTACAAGTATTTTCTTTAGTGTTAATAATTTTAACTCTGTAAGTATTTTCATTATTTTCTTTGTCTTCATTTAAAATTCTAGCTTTATTTATAAATACCTAGATGTGGGTCACCAAGTCTGATGCACTGCGCTAATAGCACTTCCAGAAGAAAAATTCCAGGTTGTTGTGGGAAAAGACCATCATAGAACCAAGAGATGTTTGGCAGGAAAATTACTCACTGCTCATAAGGATGATGGAAAGCCCCCTCTTTCCTGCCCATGTGTCTGAGGATGGCAGTTCCACTCAGATAAACTAGTCAGGTCTTCAGGGCTAAGCAGCATTGCCAGCCTTCATATTGCAGGATCATGGAGTCATCTGGGGAAGAAGAGGCCTCTGGAGGCCTCTAGTCCGAGCCCTGCTCAAAGTAGGCCTAATTCCACAGCTGGATCAGGTTACTTGGGGCTTTGTCCAGGCAGGTTTTAGAAATCTTCACAGACAGTTGCAGTGCTGCACCACTCTCATGAAGAAAGATTTTTTTTTCCTTCTGCCTGGTCACAATCTCTGAGCTGCAACTTGTACCCATGACTTCTTATCCTCTTGCTGTGCCATTCTGGCTTCTCCATCACCCTCTTATTGTAGGTTATCTAACAGAATCCTGCAGACAAGCTAATGCTTCTTCATAAACTGTAATCTGGATTGTGCATCCATGTGGCCTAACTTCTCCCAGGATCCACCATCACCTTGTGTCTTTGACTTCACCAGGTAAAGCCTTGCCTCACCCTCTTCTTTCCTCCCAGCCACCTGGTTAATACGCTTAGCTTACAGTACACAAATGCTGGTAAGGCCAGCAAACAGCCAGCTTGCTGTGTATTAGTCAGCCACACGTTAGGGAAGTGGAAAAGTGATTTGTTAGCCTTGGGTTTTCAGACTGTTTGCCAGAGCATGGAGATATCTGGAAGTTGAGACCTTCTTGCAGCATCTACTGCCCCAGGGAAAGATGGTGGGGGTTGTTCTCTAGGATTCCTCAGCACATCATTTACAGTTTGCCAATCTGGAGCTTCAGAGTCTCTGTTGAGATAGGCAAATGCATGGGAGCTCTCAGTCTTCCCCATTTTGACATATGCTCCTGGTTCCACAGACACCTCCTCCACTTCTAACCACCACGCCTGAGTAACGTTGCTTAATAATGCTCAGGTGTTAGCACACTTACCAGTTCCAGTCATGCATAGAGTAAATGTGATAACAACTGCACCCTTCTTGGGTGCGACAGTGTGTCCTTTGTTGCGTGCGAAGGTAAAAGCAGACTGAAAACAGCAATGTAGGCTGCAAACCAGAATCAGCACCTCCAGCCACAGAACAGGCAGCTCAGCCCAGGGCTCCAGCTGCTTTGTGGTGCATGTTTTGGAGAACTTGAACTGTTGCTTTAACAACAAAGTGGACCTTTCCACTTCCTGAAAGTGAACTGAGCTGAGCTGCAACACAGAGATTTCCAATCTAAATTGAGTGAACCCTATGAGTACTAGGTTTTGATTCGAAACCCTGTGTCACAGCAGAGCCTGTATGTACAATGTGGTGCAAGAGTGGCACACACAAGACACGATCAGGGTTAGGGTTACAACCAAAGACGCTTCTTGCTGTAAATGAAAGTCTATATATCTATTCATGTACTTATCCCACACTGCAGCAAAATGGATGCCATCTAACAGAGAAACCCCATTAATTTAACAAGAAAAAGAAAAAGGAAAAAAAAAAAAAGGTGAGGGGAAAGAGCTCAGTGAACCAGCAGTTTGCAAGCTGCATATTTCCATACCAGTGGAAATGTTCAGCAGCTGGGACTTGGAGTAGTTGGGAGGCAGACAGGGTTAGAAGCCTATGGAATGGGTTTATTTCCTATGCAGCACTTTAGGGACATGTCAACTCACTTTAAACTTCAGGTTCATTCACAAAGATGTTGCTGTGCAGATTATTTATTCTGAATGCCATGTAGTCCTTTGGACGCATTTTTCAATGCTAAGCTGTGGTGAGGCGAACGTGTGGGTTGGAAAATGTGCTCAGTCTTCTGAGCAGTTTTGTGATGGCATGTCAGGAAGGAGCTAAGGGACACCCCTTCCAGCACACTGCCATATTGCCTTCTCTCCCTTCCTGCACTCTCACATGACTGAGCTAGTTTTCCTTCAAAGCATTAAAGCAGTGAGCCTGCTGGGAAGCTCTTCCATAGGTAGCATGTGCTTTGTGACATTATAAGGTACATTCTGCTCTTCTGGAACCCTCAGATCTGTGACTTGAATGGCTGGTGGGGAGACAATGTGGTGCATCTCTGTGCAGACCACACATCTACACAACAGCATCTAGTGCTTTGGGCAACAGAGGATGTCGCTGCAAGGTGAGACATAGCAGAGGTGCTGGTACAGTTGCATATCACCTCAACGTGACCACAGTGCTGTGGTTGAGAGAACATGTCCTGGTTCAATGCAAATATACTCTAACGCAGTGTGCTGGATATGTCCCTACAGCACAGTGCGGCACTGCACCATGTGGACTTACAGGTTGAAATCTACTTGTTGGGTCTGCTGCGACATGGTCTATTCAGACATACAGACATAGCCTGCCTTCCTTCAGGTCTAGTAGAGCTCCTGTGTCTTACCCTCATGTATGAGCAAGTGTTACCTTTTGAGCAGCATTTTAACCTGTGGGTCTGAGAGCACTTAGCAAACAAGGGCATGTCCCTATTCCCGGGACTCAAGTGGAAGGGTAGAAGTAAAAAGACTTGCACAAGCTCACCTGGCAGTGCAGGAGCAAGGCTGGAAGACTACTCAGCTCTCCTGCCCCTCAGCGCAACACTCTGTTTAGTAGGCCAGACTGATACAGATGCATCTGGTATTTGCAGGTTGTCTCTTCATAAATTGTAAGACCTGAATCCAGATACATCAGTTTCCTTCTTCCCATGTATTCCAGAACTCTTTCTATAAATGCATAATAACATGTAGAGTTAGACATTCCTTGGCCACTAATGTATTTATTTACCGTCACGGTGCTTTTTGACAATAATCTTCTGTCTGCTTATGAAATTAGAAGCAAAGCTGTTGTAAAAACTTGATCATCTATAAGTTGTGCGGATTGAATGGCCCACAGGTGTCTAATAATGCAAAACTTACAATTCTTCCAGAAGATATTGGAAGTAATGTCCATTGTGCAGCTTTACAAACATTTCAGATTTGCCACTGAGCTACATTTAAATTAATATTCCTAATATCTGCAGATGATAGGGGCACATCATAGAATCCTTAAGGTTGCAAGAGACCTCCAAGATCATCAAGTCCAACCATCAACCCAACACCACCATGCCTACTAAACCATGTCCCAGAGTGCCACGTCTACACGTTCTTTGAACAGTTCCAGGGATGGTGACTCAACCACTTCCCTGGGCAGTCCATTCCAGTGCCTGAACACTCTTTCAGTAAATAAATGTTTCCTAACATCCAACCTAAACCTCCCCTGTTGCAACTTGAGGCTATTTCCTCTTGTCCTATCACAAGTTATTTGGGAGAAGAGACCAACACCTGCCTCCCTACAATCTCCTTTCAGGTAGTTGTAGAGAGCAACGAGGTCTCCCTCAGCCTCCTCTTCTCCAGACTAAATAATCCCAGTTCCCTCAGCTGCTTCTCATAAGACTTGTTCTCCAGACCCCTCACCAGCTTCACTGCCCATCTCTGGATGTGCTCCAGCAACTCAATGTCCTTCTTGTACTTAGGGTCCCAAAATTGCACACAGTACTTGAGGTGCAGCCTTACCAGTGCTGAGTACAGGAACATAATCACTTGCCTGCTCCTGTGCCTTGCTGGCCACACTGCTCCTGATGCAAGCCAGAATGCTGTTTGCCTTCTTGGCCACCTGGGCACGCTGCTGGCTCATGTTCAGCCGGTTGTCAATCAGCACCTTCAGCTCCCTTTCCCATTGGGCAGCTTTTCAGCCTCTCCTCCCCAAGCCTGTAGCGTTGCATAGGATTGTTGTGCCCAAAGTGCATCTACAAGCAGTAACAGCGTTGATGAATCAAAATATACGTACTGTGTCAGTGCTATACGTGTTAACCTTCCCTAGACTGCAGTGGTCTTGCATCTCACGCAAGGATAGCAATCTGAGTTAAGCCTCTGTTAGAGTAACCATCTTAATGTAGTTAAGTGAAAGTAGCTAGGTAGTCCAGGAGGAGATTTACCACATTCTAAGTTGGCGTCTGAGATAAGGAGCCCCCTGGAACTGCCTCTCTCTCCATTTGCTACCAAGACAGAATCTATTTACAATGGAAAATTCAAAGATAGAACAGATGAGCATTTCTCCCTTTGGAAGTATCTCTGGATGTGCTGCAATTGTTAGGGCAGAGATCTGGAACTGAAATGAGATCTGACCGAGATCTCATCATGATAGGATAGCTCTGCACCAGCAAACCAGGAAACAGGCTATTAGTGTTTTAGAAAGAGTGTATAAGTATATATACGTATATAACACATGTATATAATAGTATTAATCCTAGAACAAGTACAGAATACAGAAAATGCCTGTCAGTAGATATGTAAACACAGAAAACAAGCACCATATTCTATGCAGTAAAACATGCTGAGCAATAAATAAGCAGTGAGCCCCTATGGCATGGAAAGCTACCTGCATAAGAAAGGGCTGCACTAGCAAGAAAAATCATAGATATCAAGTGCTTATTTCACTTTGTTCAACAGAGTCATGAAGTGACATCTGGAGTACTGTGTCTCCTTTTCAGCATCCTATTACAAGAGAGATGTTGAAAGTCTGGCACAAACCCAGTGGAGAGCCACTGATGTGATGAGGGGATGCCAGAGTCAGGGTCCAGACAGCCTGGAGAAGGGAATACTAAGGGGAAGAGAGTCCAGTTTGCTACTGTCCACCACTTAATGGAGAGGGGAGTACACAGAAGTTGGAGCCAGACTCTTCTCAAATGTGCAAAATAGGCAATGGGCACAAGCTGCAGTGCTGCAGAAGGAAAAATTTCTTCCTTCATGGGAGTGGTGCAGCACTGGAACAGGTGCCCAGAGAGGCTGTGTGATCTCTGGCCTTGGCTAAAACCCACAGGGACAAGACAACTGTCCTGAGTGACATCACCAAGCTTTGAAGTTAGCCCTGCTATGAGCAGGAGATTGGACTAGAGACTTCCAGAGGTCCCTGCTTCCCTGATTAATTTCATGGGTTTACGATTCTGTAATTTTTAAAAATTTCTTTTTGTGCTATGGAAGTTTAAAGGAGTACAGGATGTTAGTATGGCTAACATCAGACCAGGAGATCCCTTTTGAGGCTCTCCAGCTCTTACTTACTACGTGTTTTGCAGCCCAGTTTAGGGAAGGAATGAGACTACAAAGGGCACTTCCTTCCACAAAACTTTCAGTGCTCTCTACCGTTATTTCTGTACAAGTATGCGACATCTTTACATTTTTCTCCAGGAGGTAGAAACACAATAATGAATGAATTTTTCCTGAACATATAATTTCAAGATTCAAAAGTTAATTATTTCAGTTATAGCTCTGTAGAGCACCAGTGCTTATTCCTCCTGGGACCAACTTACATGAAGTTAAGGGATTTGTTCCCAGTGGGAACTGGGCACTATGCTTCAGTCTTTATAGAATTTTTTAATAAGGACTTGCTAGGAATCCATTAAGCAGACCATGCCTTTTATATTTTTCATAATATGCTCTATAAGGTTTAAGTAAATATATTTTTGTCTAACAGAAGGAAACAACTTAAACCCCAGAATATGCCTTGAAGAAGAGCAATATAATACATTACCTTACCATATGCAATATGAGGTAGTGGCCCAGTTCTCAGTCTCAGGGAGTCAGTCAGTAGAACTGCAGCGTACCACCTGGGATGGCACAGAACAGGCAGGAGAGGCTGACCTCAGCCCCTGAAGAAGTTTCAGCAGTAAAGCCTGAATCTTGGTTGGTTTTTTGTGCAAGTGTCGTAGTTCAGCCCCCAATCAGGACCAGACTACGCAGTTTCTCTCTCACTCCCCTGACCCTCCGAGAGAATAGGAGGAGATCATAAATGAAAAATGGCTCGAGGTTTGAGATAAGGACAGGAAGAAATCCTTAAAGTTAACTGTTACAGGCAAAACAGACTCAACTATTCATTTATTTCTAAAACTAGCAGGAGAATGAGACAGGGAACAAGATAACCTCCCCCACCCCTCCCTCTTCCCAGGCTTAACGTTATCTCTACTACCTTCTCCCACCCCAAATGGCACAGCGGGGAAGAGGGAATAGGGGATACGGTCAGTTCATCACGCGTTGTTTTACACTGCTGCTTCATCATCAGAGGAAGAACTCTTCGCATTCCTCCCCTGCTTCATCATGGGGTCCCTCCCACAGGCCACAGGCCTTCGTGAAACTGCTCCAGCGTGGGTCATCTCTTCCACGGGGTGCAGTCCCTCCAGAACAGCTGCCCCAGCAGGCCCTCCAAGGGCCACAGAATCACAGAATCACAGAATTATCATGATTGGAAAAGACCTAAAAGATCATCCAGTCCAACCATCACCAATACTTCTCAGCTAAATCATATCCCTCAACACAACATCCAAACGTTTCTTGAACACCCCCATGGTCGGTGACTCCACCACCTCCCTGGGCAGTGCATTCCAGTGCCTGACTACCCTTTCCGAGAAGTAATATTTCCTAATGTCCAGCCTGAATCTCCCCTGGCGCAGCTTGAAACCATTGCCTCTAGTTCTATCACTGTCTACACGAGAGAAAAGGCCGACCCCTAGCTCACCACAACCTCCCTTCAGGAAGTTATAGAGAGCTATAAGGTCTACCCTGAGCCTTCTCTTCTCCAGACTGAACAATCCCAGCTCCCTCAGCCGCTCCTCATAAGGCCTATGCTCCAGACCCCTCACCAGCTTCGTAGCCCTCCTCTGAACACGTTCCAGGGCCTCAATGTCTTTCTTGCAGTGAGGGGCCCAAAACTGAACACAGTACTCGAGGTGCGGCCTCACCAGTGCCGAGTACAGGGGGACAATTACCTCCCTGTTCCTGCTAGTAACACTGTTTTTGATGCAAGCCAGGATGCCGTTTGCCTTCTTGGCCACCCGGGCACACTGTTGGCTCATGCTCAGCCGAGCATCAATCAGTACCCCCAGGTCCGTTTCCTCCACACAGTCCTCCAGCCACTCCGCCCCAAGCCTATAGCGCTGCCTGGGGTTGTTGTGGCCGAAGTGCAGGACTCAGCATTTGGTCTTGTTGAACCTGATCCCCCGGCCATCCCGCACATGCCACATGATCTCCCTCAAGACTATCTGTTCCATAACCTTCCCTGTAACCGAGGTCAGGCTAACAGGCCTGTAGTTCCCCGGATCCTCCTTACAACCTTTCTTGTAAATGGGAGTCACGTTGGCAAGCCTCCAGTCTTCCAGGACCTCACCAGTCAACAAGGAGCGCTGATGATGGAAAGCGGCTCGGCTATCACCTCCGCCAGTTCCTTCAGCACTCTTGGGTGGATCTCATCTGGCCCCATGGACTTGTGGCAGTCCAGTTGGAGTAGTAAGTCTCTGACCGTTTCTTCCAGAATCACAGGGGGGTTAGCGTGCTCCCCAGCCGAGACTACCAGGTCAGAGAGAGGAGTACTCTGAGGATAACTGGTCTGACCTTTAAAGACAGACGTAAAGAAGGCATTCAGAACCTCCGCCTTTTCCTTATCCTCAGTGGTCACATTCCCAGCCTCATCTAGCAAAGAGTGGATATTCTCTTTTGTCCTCCTCTTGCTGTTAATGTATTTATAAAAGAGTTTCTTGTTCCTTTTCACTCCAGTGGCCAGGTTAAATTCAAGCTGGGCTTTTGCCTTTCTGATTTCACCTCTACACATCCTAATGACTTCCTTGTATTCATTCTCAGTTGCCCGTCCCTCCTTCCACAGGCGGTAGATTCTCTTTTTCTCCCGGAGCCTCAAGAATAGCTCCCTATTCATCCACGCCGGTCTTCTTCCCCACCGGCTCATTTTGCGGCTCAGGGGGACCGTCTGCTCCTGCGCCCTTAAGACTTCCTTCTTGAAGAGCAACCAGCTCTCTTGGACCCCTTTGTTCGCTAAGGCTGAATGCCAGGGGACTCCCCCTACTAGTCTCTTGAACAATTCAAAGTCCGCCCTCCGGAAGTCCAAGGTAGCAGTTTTACTATTCCCCCTCCAAGCTCCACCATGAATTGAGAAATTTATCATTTCATGGTCACTCTGTCCAAGGCAGCCCCCAACCTCCACATCTCCCACCAGACCTTCCCTGTTTGCGAACAGCAGGTCTAGCGGGGCAGTTCCTCTCGTGGGCTCTCTGACCAGCTGCATCAGGAAGGCATCCTCTATGCACTCCAAAAACCTCCTAGACTGCTTCTTCTGTGCTGTGCTGTACTCCCAGCATATGTCAGGGAAGTTGAAGTCCCCCATGAGGACAAGGGCTGACAACCGTGCAGCTCGTGCCAGCTGCTTGTAGAATACCTCATCTGTCTCTTCATCCTGGTTTGGCGGTCTATAACAGACGCCCACAGCCTCCTTCAGGCATCCTCCTGCCCCTGGGGTCCTCCACAGGTTCCAGGTGGATCTCTGCCCCTCCGTGGACCTCAATGGGCTGCAGGGGGACAACCTGCTTCACCATGGTCATCACCACAGGCTGCAGGGGAATCTTGGCCAGGAGCTGCGTTACTCCTCCCCCTCCTTCACTGACCTTGGCATCTGCAGCCATTCCTCTCACAAGAAATTCTTCACAACAGGCTGGCAGACACCTCTCAGAATCTTTTTACATCTCATTCACATCTCATCTCCTCATCATGTCTTGCAGCCAGGCCTGGCCAAGTCAGGCCCAGACTGCAGGAGGCCAGAGGGTGAGACCTGCAAGGCCCACAAGACTTGCACCTCCCCCTCTCTGCCCCCGCTCAGCTGCTTCACATCTTCTCCCTTTTTTTTTCTCTTTTCCCCTTCTTAAATACATTATCGCAGAGGCGTTATCACGGGACATTTTGCTACCAATTGGCTTGGCCTTGGCCAGCAGCGGGTCCGCCCTAGGCCCGGTCGAGTCCACTGAACAAAGGGGAGCGACTTCTAGCAGTTTCCTACCACCTTAGGCCTCCCCTCACTAAACAAAACCAGAACAGCAAGATTAGCTCCCTACAAAAACACCATGTAAAACTTTGCAGAGGAACAAACCTAGCAAGCTAACAGACAGTTCTAGTTTACTACAAACTAGAAGGCTGACTGCATGGCTTCTAGAGCTACAAATTGATGACTGGGGAGAAAGCATATGGTGTTTCACAGGAAAGTGCAGGTCACAATCCTCAAGTCCTAAAGAATCAGGACTCCTTAGCCTGCCTTTGTGGTTGCAGCATGAAAATCTAGTGGCCAGAGGGATCTCAGTTACCCGACATGTATGGGAAAGCTGTTTCATATTTTTCTGGTTTACTGGGAACAGCCAAAGTGGTTGCATTTCTGTTTGAAATGCTGTGTACGTTATGTGATCGAAAGTCTGTACCAGGAGAAAACTACAGCCTGAGGTGATAAGGTTTTTAGCTTGTTTATTTTGCACCTTTAATAGTAATATTTGGTTAGCTACATGAACTTTTCTATTCACAGGCACCAAAATATTTCCTTCTGGCTAAAGCACATTTATTTAGCATGTTTCATTGTACATCTCTGTGCCTGCTGGGCTCCAGCAAAATTAGCATAGCAGTGAAAGCAAAGAAGCTGCTGAGCTCTCCAGGCTTGGCTGGATATCCTGATACAACTATTTTTTCACTTTGCAAGTGAAAATACACTTAAAAATAAGGACAAATTTGTATAGAATCATAGAATGGCTAGAGTTGGAAGGGGCCTTCAAAGGTCATCTAGTCCAACCACCCTGCAAGGAGCAGGGACATCCCTGACTAGATCAGGTTGCTCAGAGCCTCATCCAACCTGGCCTTGAACGTTTCCAGGGATGGGGCATCCACCACCTCTCTGGGAAACATGTATTTCACAGAAAAACTTGAATAGCATTCAAGAGATTAAGGCACATGACGTAGAAAAGCAAGAGCAAGCATTCGGATTAAAATTCTCTGTGTGTCTTTGGATGAACTGCTTTTGACTGACAGCCATACAATATTCACATTACATCCATAGGAAAGTGACTGAGGCTACAGAGTGTATCTTTAACTAAGTCAAATAAAGATAGTAAAACTTTAGTTGGCAATGAGTGAAAAAAGAGCAACTAAGCAGACAATGTTAGCAATCGAAGAAAACACAACTCCAGTTCGACCCAAGAATGAGGAAGAAAAAACTGATCTCCAACAACAACATTCCCCTCCTGAGAAATAACTTGGTGGACACCAGTTGATGACCCTGCACACCCCATCTCCCTATTCTTCTCGTGGAAGACAGGTACCGTAGACATAGTACTCACAGGGCATTGCAATGATGATCAAAACTCCACTAGGAAGTGTATGTCAGCAATTTTAATGTAGCATTAATGAGACTTTTCCTGATAATTTGAACTGTGCAGTATTATTGTAACTGGACTAATAATTTTTCTGTTATATTCTGATTAGACTGTTACAACTTATCTCAAACCTGGAGCCGTTTTTCTTATATTATCTCTCCCTGTTCTCTCAGAGGGCGGGGGAGTGAGAGAGAGACTGCGTAGCTTGGTCCTGAGCGGGAATAAACTGCAACACCTGTTTTGTTGTAAATAGATTAGGCTGATTAGATGTAAGATTCTTACTATTTGTTTAGGCTTTTGTATTATCAAAAAAAAAATATTAATGAAGTTTTAATGATTAGGTTCATAGTAGCTCAGAATTTTCTATTTATAACTACCAGTAGAGTATTTCTGTGTAGTGAGTTAATAGATCCAATTGCAGTTTTCAGAAAAAAAATTAAGGAAGGAAATGTTTCCTGCACTACTTATTCAGTGTGCAGAAAGCAGTGTGTAATTACATAAAAGTATATATACACCCAAAGGACTCTGAGGATAAACTGAAGTCACTGCTCAGGACAAAGGGGAAACTTCTAGCATTAAGACTCTGAGTGTAAGCTTCATTCTAAATTTTCCAATCTTCTGTGTGCAAATTTCTCAACTCTGGCTAGTATTATGCTTTTGTACACTTGCATAGTTTGGGTTTGGTTTTTTTTTTTTTTTTTTTTTTTTTTTTTTTTTTTTTGTAAGAGAAGCAAACCTTTCAAGCTCTCTCCCCTTCTATATAACTTCTCTATGAAACTATGAGAGATTCTTCCCCTGAGCACTGTCAGCTCTGATCTGTCTGCATGTCAGCCTCTAGTATAGGCAGCTAGTGAGGCACCTAATAGCAGTGACCTCAGCCTGGAATTAAAATGCTCCTTCATTTATTATTAAAATTATCACAAATGACAGAACAGAAATGCTTACCAATTATATTTGGTCACACACTAAAATGTTACTACAACATGTTGACATTTAATTGAAAAAGGAATTTTCCCAGCACAGAAATTCTCAGCAAGCCCAAGGTTTGCTATTTAACAAGTTTGCTGTATAATGCTTTGTATTTAATTGTCTTACTGAGTTAGGACTTAAGAGATTGCTCCTATGCAAAACTATTCAGAAATATGGCTAATAGAGCTGGTTGGGAACTAAATATTTCAGAAAGGGAGCTTTCCGTAGACACTTCCAAAATTGCCCTTTTTCCCTTCCAATTCAATTAGCTTTAGTCATTAGCTGAAGTCTCAGACAAGTGAGTCATCTTTTCATATTACCACCAACACAACAAACACAAGTGAGTTCCCCAGCATTGGTGATACTGTGGTTAATTTGTATTATAACATTCCTTCACAAATCCTTTGCTGAGATTTACAGTCATTTTCCCTTATAAATGTAATTTGTGTGTTTGTTCATGGGCTTATAATGTTTACATCTAGTCTTTGAAATTCAGCTATTATATTAAGAAATACGTGAGAATGGATGATAAGTACATCTAGATCTGACCATTTTACTTAAGGAAAATGAAAAGGACATTCATAATAAGATTATTTTTTTTTTTTTTTTTGCTTTACAGCACCACTGGCAGCATGCATAAGTTGTCAGTTCTCTGAAAATATATTGCCTAAACTGAATTTATGCCTCACTTAATTGCTCTTAGTGGAATCAACATTGTGTCAGGCCTCCTGCAAGACAAAACCAGTCTCAGTAGTGTTGTTTTGAGCCTACCCTCCTACAGCGCAGAATTCTTTGAAAATTAAAGTGTTTCTTCTGGTTTTGGCAACAGTTATCACAATGTGCAGATGCACTGTTCCCATGTTTACGTAGAGGTCTGAAGCATCATATCAGTGATGGGTCATGACTTCTGGTAAGTTACATGCTTCACTCTCCTAAACACTGACTGTAGACTGTTAAATCTCTGTATTTCTCTCCAGCTGGGGAGGTGAGATTCCTGGTGTGATGCTGGGGGTTGAGGCCACAGTCAGATGTCCCTCTGTTCTTGATGTTTTTGATGAGAGGCAGCCTTGCATATCACATGTGGTGTTTTGAACAGTTCAGCAGCCTGCAGAGAGAAGAAGCCTCAGCATATGAGCAAACCTGCTGCAGGTCTAGCTTCAGGCTGCCTACATTTCCCAGTTCTGCTCTGTGACAGATTATTTAGGGTCAGATTATTTTTACCTTAGGGTCTTTCTGGGAAGTGTGTTTGAGATGACATTGTCATGTGATAGGAAAGACAGGGAAGACACAAAGATGCAACTATGAACAGGGCACTTGTCTGAGCCCTGAAGTACACAGCACAGCTGATATTTTCTCTTCTATAGTGGCGGGGGTGCTCCACAATGTCTTTGGCTTGAGCAAGGAAGCAGCACAGATAGTCAGTAAACTTAAAACACAGTGTAGAGAAACTGAGGAAAGCTCTGCCACAGTGCTTATGTTAGTGGCCTTCTACAGCTGTCTCAGATCAGTAGGAACTGTAGGGAAGAGTTGGGAAATAATGATCACAAGCTTTGCTGTTACTTTGGCTAAATCCTTTTGATATCCTATTTCTATTTTGTTCTCTTAGCTATAAAGCCATGACATGTCTTTATAATAAATGTTATAATATTCTGTTAGGTCAATGATGTCTCCAATAAACTGTAAAAATCCTACAAAAATCCTGAACCATAAAAACTCAGTTTCTTATTACACATTTGGTGGAGACTTTTTGCAATGTTTGGGCTTTATGTCTGAGAAATACCTTTAAATGACTAAAAACATCTATGTTTTTAGCAGATCTGAGTGGTTTGCTGTCACTCAGATGTGTTGGAAAAATTAACTCATTTAACCCTGCAACATAATAACATTTATTTTTGTAAATATTTTAATGGTGAACCTTGTTACAGTGCAACATGTAGTAAAACCACATTTCTCAAAATTCCACTTCAAAACATGTTTCATGTAAATGAAGATCAAAATTCCTGTAAGTGGCATTGACACTGTGTAAAGAAGCAGGAAGCTACCCAGAGATTTTATGATACAGATCAAAGGACAGTAAAGGTTCTTTAATAGAATGCATATGCTCTCATATAATCAGAAGAAAAACAAAAGCAAACAAATTTTGCAAATGTTTCAAGTAACTAGTTCCTGGAGCAGTTCTTAGCAAGTTAGAGATGCTTTTGCGGCCTTGTGTTCACAAGTTCAAAACCATTCTCATCTGCTAGCACTATGATCACGAGCAAATGTCATCACGTCAGAAGAAGCTGGAGGCTGACACTCTCTTTTTCTATAAAGCCCCTAACTCTGCCTTTGGATTGCTTCTACAATTTCCATCTTAATTTTGCCTTCTGCAAAGCAGCCTGGAGTAATGAGATATGTTTCCTAAGAAAATCCTTGTAAAACTGTTTCTTCATGGGAAATAGTTCCACATTTAGCATCCTTGCTTTTTACTGGTGGATGCTTTTAAGAAAAACAGTGCAAATAGTGTCTGCGGAGGCTTTTAGATGACCTGATTTGAGCTACCAGCAAATACCACTGTGGTTTCTGCAACCTTTAAGTCTCTGAGTAGTATGAGAAGGGTTGCTGCAGGAAGCGGAGGTAGTGTCTACCTATGGGCAGTTTCTATTCTCTTCTTGCCAGGGCTGAGATGAGCACTGCCTGTCACATCCACTGCCTTCCAGCTGTATCAGAGCTGGCTGGCAGATGCATTGGTACAAAGTCGGAGGTGAAGCCTTGGGAGTTGGGGTTAGAAATGTCTATGGTCTTGATAAATCACTCTTCTCTATGCTCAGGCTTTCCATTTGCAGCACCTACCATGTCACAGTCAGCACAAGTTCTTTAACCTGTAATTTATTTCCAGTTGGTACTCTCTTTGTTACAGCAAGAATCCCTACAAAGGGGATAGGAAGTTGGAGAATCAGACCCCAGGCATAATTCTCACACGGGCGTTTGCTCCTGCAGTAAATGTTATGTCCCCCTCAAGGACTGTCAGAGGTGCCTCCAGGGACTCCACAGGGGTATTAGGGTCAACGAGGGAAGGAAGAAAGGTCTCTGTGGGTGCAAATGGTCCTCAGCCCTGATACAGGGGGAAAAACTCCTGCAGCTGCTTTTGTCACAGCCCTGCCGCAGCAGCCACCACATAAATGTGTAATACAACAAGAGAGCCTAGCTGCCTGGCTGCTGTGGTGTCGCACATGAGACAGTTTCTTCTTCTTCACCATGTCATTGTCCCCTCTCTGAACGACAGGGGCTGTGAGTCCTGGAGACCTGCCTTGCCGGGAGGGCTGTGATGAGCTACCAAAAAATCCTTCTTGAATCAGGGACTTCTCTACATTGATGCTATTGGAGTTAGATCAGTAATAACTGCGAAGAGTTCAGGAAAATAAAAAGAATTCTAATAGAAATAACATTGTGCTGTAAACCCTAATTGTACAATTGCTTAAGTACATGTTAGACAATCACAAGGAACTTACAAGTTCACCTGCAAGGCAACATCATTCTCCCAGTAGAAGCTTTCACCTTTCTTGCACAATCCAATCCAGGAGTCATCTATTTTCAAAAGCTTAGCTAAAGAATGCTAAAAAAAAAGTATTTTTGTCAACATGAGCTCTCAAAATGAGAAGCAAATTCCTCCTGTGACTTTTGAGGAGGACTAGCTCATCATTCTGTCATCTAGAACACTTTCACAAGCATTTCATTGAGAGATAAGAGCCTAATTCTGCCTTTGAATTGACCCTTATAGTATCATAAACTTCAGTGAAGTTATTCAATTCTATACCCTTGAAAACTATTATTGTTCATTACACACAAAAATACCCAAACACCATCTATTGGTTGTGTCTGTCTATATACGCTTATCAATCTCTACATATGCAGCTTGGTCTAAATAGGCTGGTACATATAGGTGTTGCCTGCATTTCAGACAGGCATATGGGAACTCCTCCCCTTCTCAATTACTATTTAAGTAATTTAAATTTAACTTTTTATCTGTGGATGTACAGATAAAAAAAAAGACAGATCACTGATCCGGAAGTCTGCAACAACCTGTGTTCAAACACAGTGAAGAATGATGGAAGATAACAGAAACTGCACTTAAAATCAGTTAATATTACAGAACTCCCTGCAACAAGCTATCTTTAGACTCAGCCAACGTAAAAATGATATAAAAATTAGCTGTCAGCATGGACTGTAATGGACATGGAAAGAGTGAACCCTTATACTCCTCCACTCTCCCCTAGCAACTTCAATTCAATACAGTTCAGAAGACACTGTCTCCATATGGTCCCAATGTCATTTCTACAGCTCTTGCTGTGACATCTTCTGGTATGGCTCATGCTATCCAGTGCTGGAGAAGAGATACCGCGCACCACAGAGCACTAATCTGACCCAGTAGGCCAATGTCAGCATTTCTGTGCTTTTCTTTCATAAGTTGTGTTTACAGTTTGTAGGTATAAAGTTTTTAAGCAGCAGTTTAAATAACACCAATTTCTGCCTAGGCAATTACCATCTGAGTATCACAGGCACTGAATTAGAAGTGAAACTTATAGACAAGTCAGGAACAGAGACATCTGCAAATCTGAAAGAGGTGATCACTCACAGAGCAGCAATGCAGAAGGGGCTTCTGGGAAGCAGACAAGCTGGCAAGTATGGTTGGAATTATTGGCAAAGAAATGGGTCCAATGATGGGATAAAATGAAAGACGACATTCAGTAAGGGACTCATACACGAGGTAAGAACTAGGCTCTGTATCTTTCTCATTGTTGAAATTCTTGTCACTGTAAAAATATTTATTGGCTCAAGTAAAATTCAGATGTGACTTAATCTGTTTAATTTCACTGAGGTTTCCTCCATTTCAATATCTGCTACACCATTAATTGTACCAGCCAACTGGAAAAGCAGCCTTTTGTCCTCTATTCAACGATGACAGTAACAAGAAAGCTCAGATGTCAGTCTATCTAAAAACTAAGTATTTTATGAAACTAGTTTCTCACTGACAATGCTCAAAAGACAGCAGATCTGTAAAAGCATATTACAGTTTTAGTAGCATGCAGTAGTAAGGTGTCACTAGTGTTCACCAGCTCAGTGCAACTGGGCTGTAATATAGGCAAATCAAAGTGTTTTAACAAAATTATTAGCATGAGAAAATGTCCAAACCAGCTTCAGTGGGGGTATATTCCCACCACTGGTATAAGCATGCATCTCTAAGAGGCACTAAGGTATATCTAAAAACAGATGCAAGCAGATAAAGATGGATAATTTCCACTATGCTGACAAATGGTTTTAAATGCTTGGTTTCTTAACGAAACCCAAGTATCCATTTCTTTGTCTGTACTTTGTCTCTGCCTACTTTGAAGATGAAGGTCTATAGGACAGAAAAGTAAAACAAGGCAAACTGATTCATAACAAAGAGCTTTTCATAGCCATTCAAGTCAAATCCAGGTACCAAAGCACTGTGGGGCAGCTGGTACTGCTGGTGCACCTGCTGCAACTGGCCAGTCAGCTACGTACAGTGACAAAGCAGGTACTTCCCACCACCTGAATTCGCACAACTTACTTATTTTATAAAGATCTAAAGGGTAAGTAGTGCATGGGGGTGTTCTGGTTTTGTTTGGTGAGGGGGGGGCTAAGGTGGTAGCTTCTGTAGGAAACTGCTAGAAGTCGCTCCCCTTTGTTCAGTGGACTCGGCCGGGCCTAGGGCGGACCTGCTGCTGGCCAAGGCCAAGCCAATTAGTAGCAGAATGTCCCGTGATAACGCCTCTGCGATAACGTATTTAAGAAGGGGAAAAACAGAAAAAAAAAAAAGGAGAGAAGATGTGAAGCAGCTGAGCGGGGGCAGAAAGGGGCAGGCGTGAGCCTTGTGGGCCTTGCAGGCCTCACTCTCTGGCCTCCCACCGGGCAGCTGACTGGGCCCAACTCGGGCCTGGCCTGGCTGCAAGAAGTGGAGAGGAGATGAGAAGTGAATAAGATGTAAAAAGGATCCTGAGAGGCGTCTGCCAGCCTGTTGTGAGGAAAGGCTGCAGGCGCCGAGGTCAGTGAAGAAGGAGGGGGAGGAATAATGCAGCTCCTGGCCAAGATTCCCCTGCAGCCTGTGGTGATGACCATGGTGGAGCAGGTTGTCCCCCTGCAGCCCATGGAGGTCCACGGAGGGGCAGAGATTCGCCTGCAGCCCGTGGAGGAGCCCACGCTGGAGCAGGTGGAGGCCTGAAGGAGGCTGTGGCCTGTGGAGGGCCCGCTGGGGCAGCTGTTCTAGAGGGACTGCACTCTGTGGAAGAGATGACCCACGCCGGAGCAGTTTCACGAAGGACTGTGGCCCGTGGGAGGGACCCCACAAAGGAGCTGGGGAGGAATGCGAGGAGTTCTTCCCCCGACGATGAAGCAGCAGCATGAAACAACGCATGATGAACTGACCGTGACCCCCATTCCCTTTTCCCTCCCCTGTGCCGCTCGGGAGGGGAAGATAGTAGAGATAAATGTTAAGCCTGGGAAGAGGGAGGGGTGGGGGGAGGTTATCTTGTTCCCTGTCTCATTCTCCTGCTAGTTTTAGTAATAAATGAATAGTTTTTCCCCAAGTCGAGTCTGTCTTGCCCATGACGGTAACTTTAAGGATTCCTCCCCGTCTTTATCTCAAACCTCAAGCTGTTTTTCTTATATCATCTCCCCCTATTCTTACGGAGGGTGGGGGGAGCGGGAGAGAGAGACTGCGTAGTCTGGTCCCGATCGGGGCTGAACTACGACAGTGGGGGAAAAAAAAAAAAAGCAAGCTTTGACAAGGAAAGAGAGATACAGAAGTTGTATTCTGTTTTGTTGCTGGGATTTTTTTCCATTAACATTTCCCCCTGGTTTTCAAAAAACAACTAGCTGGGATTGATTCTTAATGCAGAACGTCTGACTAGATGTCCATTTTTTTTCCTCCTCTGAGATGAAATAACACTTCTTTTTGAAATCTATCCAGCCACTGGGGCACTGTTCAGGAAGAAATTTTCCATGGTGAAATGTCTCAGGTTTTACAACTACAAAGGAAAAGAGAGGACAAAATTTCTACCTGGTAAAATCTTAGCATTCATGTGCATTAAGTCAACCTAAAATGTAGATTTTTTGAACGGCAATGTCACACTGGTTGCCAGAGGAGAAGTCAAAGGAAGGGCAAGGGTCCTGACCCTCCCTGCCTTTCAGGCACTGTCTTCAACTGAGAAATGTGAGAGTTGGGGACTACAGCCCAATTATTACAATCAGCAGAAGATAAGAAGGGTTTGGAAAACACTCCCGAATTTTAGACACTTAGAGGCATTGAAAATTGATTATTTTATACCTGGCATATTTTAAATCCAGTAGTAGGGTAAGAAATCTCATACTGTGAATTTATTGAACAAATTCATTTTAAGTAATGAAGTTGCTTGAATATTTACAACTGGTGAGATATTTCAGGAAGACAAGTCACTGATTTTGTATCAGTCCTTTAAGTGTTTGATAAACCTCTGTGAAGGTAAGTAAATCAGGTGTTGATAAAATGCTAAAGAAATCTGTCTGTTAACGAAGAGGTAAAAATTATTATTATTTGGAGATCATGGTTTGGAGAATGATTCATTGGAGTTGTTCCCCAGCACATTTTGTTGCTCTCTCTTCATCTTTCTGTCACAGTAGATCTCTGAGGGTGATATGACTCTGGCATATTTCGTTTCAGTGCCAAGTTTAATTGCTTGCAATGAAGATAATTAATTTGTATTTACTTTGGTTTCTATTGTCCAAACAAAAATAATCTGCCCTGATTGTTACTGAATGGTTACAGTGACCTTTTCTGTGCAGCATGGTGTCCTTTGTAACACACCCAGGCTCACCCAGTGTGTAAAGTGTATTTCCTGGGTCATCCTGCTGGGATCAAATCCAGACCTCCTGCACCCAAAGTGCATATATTTGCTGCTTAAGCTTGAAGATGGCTAATACTGAAATGAAAGTAACTGGTCATTATGTGAGTAGAGGGGCTTACAGAAAGTGAACTGATCTCCCAGACTCTGCAGCCTGCTGTTGCCACTCTTGGTCTCTTTTTCTTTCTAATCAGCTACTCTCTTTGCTATTTAGACCCCTTAGCAAGTCACCTGTGAGCACTGCCCTCACCCCTCCGCACTGCAAGAAAATGTGACTGCTTCAATTTAAATAAAAGCCTAACAAAGCAAAGGGAAATCAACAGGGACAGATGTTACTATCACCCTCCATTCGTTTCCGTGTATATGCAGAGGGCCTTACTACTCAGGCTGCTGCAGGGGGTGGACCGAAGATACATTTAATGCAGAGATTCATGAGCTCCCTGTGCAGACAGGGCTGCGGAGGTTCCATTGAGATACACATACACCCAGTGACTCAGATATGTCAGGTAATACTGCAGGCAGCACAGCCTTTGATCCTAGAGAAGAGTTCTGCATGGGACAGCGGGAGCACATCTGGCCTCCACTGTGCCAGTGGGAGGTAGGGCTGACTTCTTCTTAAAAACATATCATTCAACACAAACAGATTTTTAAAACCAAAAAGGCAGAATGATCCCCAAAGAGTATTTGTGAAAAAGATAAGCAAGTTGTATTACATAGTTGTCTTCCAGGTATGACAATAAAGGAGCCCTCAAGACCAAGTATATGAGCAGCCTACACAACAAGCCTGGAGCCTATGGCTGGAGATGCAATGCTGACTTAGAGCACTAGCTGGTATATTCAGGTAAGTTGCTGAGGACAAGCACAGACAAGACATGCATACACCACATGCATGGCCAGGCAAGAAACTACACTCTTAAGAGTAATAAGGATGCAGCAAAAAGAAAAAAAAAGTTTACAGCTGAATCATCTGGATTTCATCTGTAGGGAGAATTCTCTCTCCTTTTAAGTTCTGCCTGGAGGTTATTCAACCTTATATCAACATCAAACCAACTGAAATAGTGATGGAAATTACACAGGTTTTGTGCATCTGCAGGCACTACAGAGTACTAATGTTGGTGTGCTTGACTGCTGTGATCCTGGAGCCCAGTAGTAAGAGAAAACATATATCAAATGGAAAATGTTCCAGAAGCTTACCCAATATGATGATGACCACCAGCACAAATCCAAAAGACATGCATAGACAACAGACTGTGAAAAAGAAGACCATTAATAGTTTTGTATATATGAGCACTTAGGCTCAGATTGGATTTCAGCACTGAAACAGCAGCAGGATAGCCTTTCATTTAAGCTCCAAGTATGTAAATACAAAGAACTACTGAAGTCAAACACGAAATCCTGAATTGACATTGATGTAACTGAATAGTTCAATAAAATGGCCAACTATCACCTAATTTGCATTTAAAAAAATCTGTATACACCCTAAAGTTTTCCACAGATGTGCAGATCCCTTTGTAGCAAATTTAAGCCTTCCAGTCCCAGGTTTATCATCTCCTCTGTGCTTTGCAGACCCCTTAGCAATAACCTCTGGAGGCCAAGAACTCATACATCATCACTAACTCCAATCAAGCTACAGCCATGTTTGGAAAACAGGAGAATGTTCTCACGCAATTCAAACATTAAAGGTTGAACTTCAGAGTATGGCTGAAGTCTTGAATCAAATGTAGTTTCTCTTTGTCACAAGCTGTCATTTAAACACAAATTTCAGTGCAGATGTGCAAGCTCATCTGTTGCAAAGACACAGACTATTTTCTCTGATGAGGTTTGACTTCACCTCTTACATCTTATCCAAGAGTATTTAATACAGGGAAACTAGCACATAGAAAAGTGCCCATTGTCACACAAAAGGACCAAACATAAACAGTTCACACTTGTATCAAACACAATAGTTATCTTCATGTTTGTGACTACAACTTTGCGTAGAAGTAAACTCCCAGGTTTTGTCTTGTCCAAGCCAGGGGACCTAGATTTAGAGCTAAACTTCAGGCTTCCTGCAGGAACGTGTCTTACATAACACCAAAGGAAAAAAAATCTTACATTTTCACTGCAAAAATGACTCTTTACAGTGTCTCCCCATCCTCCGCACTCATGAACTAGCTGCCACTTCTTGTCTGGCATCTTGTTCAACATTAGTGGAATCTATGTTCCCAACAACTGCTTGTGCCATCCAGATGGTCTCAGCCTCCCGTTCATCTTCAGACTCCATCTACAGCTGGGAAACAAAGAAAGAAGCTATGTTTAATGAGTGCTTCCCCTACTATCTATAAATGAGCATTCCTCAGAGGTTGGTATTGCAACCAGCCCTGCTTAACATCTTTCTCAGCAACATGGACAGTGGGACAGAGTGCACCCTCAGCAAGTTTGCCAACGACACCAAGCTATACAGTGTGGTCCACATGCTGGAGGGAAGGGATGTCATCCAGAGGAGCCTTGACAAGCTGGAGAGGTGGACCTGTTCAAACCTCATGAAGTTCAACCAGGCCAAGTGCAAGGTCCTGCATATGGGTCGGGGCAATCCCAGGCACAAATACAGGCTGGGCGGAGAATGGATTGAGAGCAGCCCTGAGGAGAAGGACTTGGGAGTGATGGTGGACAAGAAGCTCAACATGAGCCGACAATGTGTGCTTGTAGCCCACAAAGCCAATCACTTCCTGGGCTGCATCAAAAGAAGCGTGGCCAGCAGGTCGAGGGAGGTGATTCTCCCCCTCTACTCTGCTCTGGTGAGACCCCACCTGGAGTGCTGCATCCAGCTCTGGTGGCCCCCAACATAAGAAGGATGTGGATCTGTTGGAGAGAGTCCAGAGGAGGGCTGGAGCACCTCTCCTATGAAGAAAGGCTGAGAGAATTGGGGCTGTTCAGCCTGGAGAAGAGGAGGCTTCGGGGAGACCTGATAGCGATCTTCCAGTACCTAAAGGGGGCTTATAAGAAAGATGGGGAGAAACTCTTTAGCAGGGCCTGTTGTGATAGAATGAGGGGTAATGGTTTTAAAATAGAAGGAAGCAGATTCAGACTGGATATTTTTACAATGAGGGTGGTAGAACACTGGAACATGTTGCCCAGGGAGGTGTTTGATGCCCCATCCCTGGAAAAATTCAGGGCCAGGTTGGCCAGGGCTCTGAGCAACCTTATGTAGTTGAAGATGTCCCTGCTTCTTGCAGGGGGGGTGGACTAAATGGCCTTTAAAGGTCCCTTCCATCCCAAAGTATTCTATGATTCTGAGTGCAAATAGTAGAAATCCCAAAGCTGCCTTAGCTATTGTCTGTACCTAAGGGGATGAGGGCAGAGTGGACAGAGATGTGAGGAAATAAATAGAAAATCAGGAGCTTGTACAACATACCTGAGGCCCACATATCCTCCTTCCCAGGGAGGGGGGCAATGGGCAATCAGGACTGTAATGAAGGGAAAGGGAAGGACAGTGCAGATAGAAAGAATGTGAACATGGAAGGGATGGGGCATACCAAGGCAGGAGGGGAAGGCCACAAAAATCAGAGCTTTCCACTTCACCACTATGTAGCTTAAAGTAGTTTTGTCTGCATGCAAAAAGTTTGGTCTGTTTCCCAGGTGAGGCATTTCCCTGGTCTGTAGAGGAAAGTTCACTGTACCCTTTTGTGCTCACTCCAATGAGTGATGTTTTCCTCATAGTTTTTCTTAAATTCCACTTTCAATTACATACATTTAAAGTCAGCCAGAGAAGAATATGCAGCTATAAACGTTATTGTGTCAGTGAAGAAACGTCAATTTATCTTAATGAGGTTATAACAGGGGGGAAAAAAAAACACACTCCTCTTTAGAAATGGCTTCAACATCTTTACTTCCACAACTGTTATTATTGTTTATGTTAACTGGCACATGCCCAAGAGGCCTCCTCAACTCGACAAATTCCAAGCAGTAATTAGGTGCTTAAATATTGCTAAGAATTAGACTCCACTTGCACTTGGTCCATTCTACAAAAGCAGGAAGACATTAAAGCTTGGAATTACGTTCTCCAACAAGGTGCTCTTTCCTCAAAGACTCTTTTCACTGCCCCGATCACATCCCCAAAACACTTTGTCCATTTTAGTGCCTGGATATTCATTGTTTGGTACATGAATGTATAGAATCATAAAATGGTTTGGGTTGGAAGGGACCTTTAAAGGTCATCTAGTCCAAGTCCTCTGCAAGGAGCAGGGCCATCTTCAACAAGATCAGGTTGCTCAAGCCTCATCCAACCTGACCTTGAATATTTGCTCGCAAGCTGGGCCTCTTGTCTCCAGCAAGCATGCTACACTTTGTTACCGTACTGAAAATGCCCTGGTTTTGACTTCAGCCACAGAGGAGTTTCTCATGAACCTTCTCGTCCACACTAGGGAAAAAGCCTATTTCCCACCCGTGGCTTTTGGGACAGTACAGTGGGGGTACTGGGGAGCTACCCCTCCCTGTTAACACAAGGCACCACTTGCAGGCAGGTGCTGGCAAAAGCACTTCAACGAACATTTGAAAGACTGAAGAAAAACATGCAGCCTAAAGGTCAGCAACTTTTCATTGAGCTACATTTCACTTCTTGCGACGAACTTTTTCCTTTGGAGGAAACACTCTGTCTGTTCGAGGCCACGAGACAAGCACGGAAATACAGGCTGCCCCCCTCCCCCCAACCTTCAAACAAGCACACATCTTTCTCCGCTTCGGTCCTCATCTTCTTCCTCTTCAGTCCCACCTGCCCCTCGGCTTTGGCTCTGGCGAGGGGTGCACAGGGGCCGGAGCCACGGCAGCAGCAGCACCTACCTTCTCCCGGCGCTACGGGACGGGTCTCTGGATGGCGGGGTCCCCATTCGCCCCTCACCGGCGCCGTCCCGGCGCCAGGGCACCTCGAAAGCGAAAGGGAGCGGCCGTCTTCCGCGATGGAGGAGGCTGGCGGCGGCGGGGTCCGGTTCTCCTCGTCCTGGCGCCGGCGTCCTGAGCTGCGGCGGCTGCGGCAGAACCCTCCGACCCACTGCTGGCCCTGCTGCTGCTCGGAGACCGCCCCCCCGGGCCCACCCGCTGGTGGTGCCGGGGGGGCCGGTGCCGAAGAGCGAGCGGCTGCTCGGAGGGGCGGCGGCTCCGCCGAGGCGCGAAGCGTGGCCTGGTGAGCCGGTTGAGGCAGGTCGGGATGGGGACGGGGGCTGCGGCGAGGCCGCGGCCGTGCCAGGCAGGAGAGGGTGCGAGGGGTGGGGTGGGTTGAGCCGGGCCGAGGGACCGCCCGTGTCGCTCCCCCCCCTCCGGGCGATACGGTGGGCACGGAGCACTCGGAGGTCTACTCTGCGAGTATTGCTGTGGGATTCGGCCATTTAATAACCTTGAAAATCCCGTCGAGTTTTAAAAATACTGCAGCTCTGCAGTACGCAGTCATTTCAGGGGTAGTTGCAAGTGTCTGGGAAACCTTAATTAAGTTAATGTTATCTCTCCGTGGGTTTGTTTTTTTTTCTTTTTCACCTCAGTCTTCAGCTCCTTACATGTGCTTTATTCCCTGACGTGCATTAATATTTCTTTCTCTCCTTAGATACGTGTTTACATCTCTCTTTCCAGAAGAGAATTGCGGGAACTGTCATTGCTGCTGTTGCTGTGATTTTACTCTTAATGTGGATTACCTCAAGTGAGTGCATTTATTTGAAAACCTATCTGTGAAAAGAGAAGTTCAGTACTGTTATATATGTTCATCTGATTCGTGTTAATATACATGGAATCTTTAATTATCCTGGGAAGAACAGGGTGATATGTACATAGTTCTGTATTTTGAAACTGTATAGGTAATGTATAAGTTTTGTTTAAAGTTATAAATGTATTTGAGAGGTTTATTTAAGTTATTGAAAATGTGTTTGTCAGGATTCACTCCTGCCTTAGTAGTTTGACATAATTGAGGATTTTACCTGCTTAACAAGCGCTGTTTGCATAACAAGGACCCTTAACAGCGGAGCCAGAAAGGAGGCGCCAGAAAAGACGCAAGAAACCGGGCTGGGGGCTGGTGACCACGGGCACATAAACAACTCCAAATACGGGACTGTGGGACCGGCTGCTTCGGTACTCTTAGCCAATTAATACCTGTATAGTGGTTAGTGACAGGCTCTTGGCTAATCAGTACCTGCCACGAACGGTGTGAGTGACCAATGGAAGGTAGATGGTGGGCGCCAAAAAGGAGATGGGCACGGTGGAGGACCGGAAGAGGTTATAAATACTGTAACTGTGAACAAAGGGTGTGCGTCTTGGTGGAGTGGAGAGTCCCGGCGCACCCAGCGCTGTTGGCTGGCGCTGTTTGCTTGCTTCTGTTCAATAAATTGGAAACTTTGATTGGAATCCTGTTTCGGGGCTTGGATTCATTTATAACAAGTACTTCTCTCTTTCATATTCTGTCTCTTCATTGCTGAGGGGTAAGAGGTATTTCCACCGGTTTTCAACTCTCCCACACACGCTGTCATGGCTACTGTTACAGAGATATTAGAATCCAGAAAAGGAAAATGAAAGTAAATTGTGTTGAGTTGTCCTTAGTTGTTTGTGCTAGCATTCAACTGCCTTTAAAAAAAAAAAAAATCTGCAGCATTTCATTATACTGCAGCATGGGAAAATGCTGAGGAATGATAAAGCCATAAGCAGAGTTAGGGAGACAGTACTGACTTCTTAACTTAACTTGGCTCTGGCCTGGAGACTTACTTTTACAGCTGGGTACATTGAACCAGAATCTGTTTAGGGTCAAATTTTAGCTGCTTCACAGTAGATAACTCATGTCTATGTTTGCACTCTTTGTCAAAGCAAGCTGCCTGTCCTGACGTTCTTGCCCGTGGTGTCTCCGGTGTAGCTGGAGCTTTGCACTGCCACGTGCCAGAGCCTGTTTGCTGGCACATGACCAGCATGTGTGCATGTAATCAGGGATTTCTGAACACACCGTAGCTGTGTAAATGGAAAAAACTAAGACTGAGCACAATCCTTCAGTTGTATTATATTCACTCATCTCCTCAGTGAGTTGCACTTCAGTGCAAGTTGCAGCTATTTTTAAGCTGGAGGAAGCAGGTCCAGAACATGTAGATGTGTATGCAGTTGTATTTCAAATACGTAATGATGAGTAAGTGATATTCTCTTCATGTCTTCATTTGAACTGAAGATCCACCTAAATTACCACAGCCAGAGCCATGCCCTGATGACTGGCTGTACTACAAGAAGACGTGTTACTATCATTCAGGAGACGTGGCAGATTGGAATTTCAGTCAGGAGTCCTGCTCTGACTACGGAGCTTTCCTTGCAGTGACTGACTATCACGAAGAGCTGGTAAGGTGTCCAGCGCCTTGAATTCGGTGTTATGTCTGCTGCCATCACAGTTTCTGTAACTCCATCACTTGTTCCCTTATGTAGCTTGAAACCCAGCGTACTGTGTGAGTCAGTACAACCCACAGACTTTTTCAGTACAATGTAGCCTGTTCACTAAAATCTGCTGTAGAAAATCTCTTATTACCTTAGAGGATATTTCAGAAATTTAAAAGCAAACTATGTATAAATTAAAAGTAAAGTCTGAAAGAATGTAAATATGGAGTTGTGACTCTTAATTATTAATAAAGAAGTGTGGTTGTTTTTTTTTTTTTAAACTGACAATTTATGTGTGCATTTTAAGCTAGTCAGTTTAGCTTGCCCTCTCCCCTCACACCCTCTTGACATTCATTCCCTCTCCTGGGTACCCAAAAGTACAGTCAACAGCAATCCCCACACCAAATATAACCTCTAAACTAATTTTGAGTTTACAGACCATTAATGCACATCTGTGTTTTATCTCCTTGATACTCTTTCAGGACACAGTTCTTCTAAAGAGTGCTTTCTTTAGCATAGCAAATGGTTTAGTGGCCAACTGAGGAACAGAATGTGTTTTTAGTTCTGTGTAAAATTGCAAAATTCAATGTTTCCACAAAAGGTGAAGACTGGCTGTGGTTATATGATGCTGGGACATCATTCATCTGGTCATAACAGTGAAACTATTGTACTAGTGTGTAATGTGATACAGTATGTCTAATGACATGGATGTTTTTAACGATGGGATGGGACAGGGTATAGGTGAATGGTCAGTAACACTCTATGTGACTACCAACTAAATAGCTGGGACCTCACTGACTATTAGTAATGGATCTAGGACTTCCTTTTTTATTTCATCTAATCAAATATAGCAGTAAAACATCGGTGACCTGTGGGGAAAAAAAAGTCCACCATTGTATATTCTATGATGCAGTTTATATCTGTGCAGTATTAATACAGAAAGCTATATAATCATAATCAATAAAAAAATCTAATAGCTGTATGTCATTTTATTTTATGTTTTGTCTAGAACTTTATAATGTATCGAATACGCATAACAGACTTCTGGATTGGGCTGCACAGAAAAGGAAACAAATTATTCTGGGTGAATGGAGAGTCATTTGACACAAACTTGTGAGTTTTCTTTCAAATACACTATATGGGAGGAGAGTCAGTATCTTTTTTGTCCAAGTAGAAAAGTTATTCTGTGTTACTTATTCCATTGTAAATAAACTGATGTATCTTATCAAATGAGGGCTGTCATCTGGCTGTAAAAATGCTGATACTATGCTAATAAATCTAGTGATGTCCCCAGAGAAGTGAGGAAGGGGCATCGTTGCCTGCTTTTTCATGTGGTTGCATAGTGGCTGTTAGGTTATGCCTACAGTAATTTGTTTCTGTGCAATCTCACTACATAAGATAGATAATATTTGCCTTACTAGGAAGAATTACAAATATTGGAGATTATAAATTGTTTGAATTAGCTTGCCCTGTTGGTCTAGCAGGGTTCAACAGTCATCCAGTATAGACAGAGCTTCCCGAGACCAGCTGAGGTGCTCAGGACTGCAACATAAGGTCACCGAGCTGAGGGGTTGTGCCTCAGAAGGCATTGCTTTTGCCCATTTTGTATCCCAGAGACTGGCTTTCTTTGCAGCCATATCCTGTATATTCTGCAGAGACTCAGCAAAATCGATGGGAAGAGGTGGCTGGGCCCCACTCTGTACTCTCCAGTACTGCTGCCATGGGTCCTGCTAGGATCTTCTCTCTCCTGCTTTGGAAAATTGTGCCTTTTATGCTCACAACACATTGCAGACTGTGAAGTACAAGTACACATGGTACATCTCTGTGGTGATCATGTGTTTCACATGCATGTGAATTCTGATCCTCCCAAGGAGGAGCAGGGCTCTTCTTCTCTGCAGTCTTTAAGACCCACTTTTACAAAGAATAAGAAATAGGTTTTCTAATTTTTTAGATCTAAATTAATTCTGCTCTATTTTTTTTTTTTCTTTCTCTTGGCTTTTTAGATTTCATGTCAATATAACAAATGACGAAGACTGTCTCTATATAGATTCAACATTCATCTCTACCAGAAAATGCTCCTCACGCAAGAATTGGCTTTGCACCATTGGTCAGTTTAATCCCAAGACAAGCTCTCATAGGAGGAGGATCAGCTGAGGAAGTCCACAAGGGCAAGAGGTGCTGTGGCGAGGATCGCATCCAAACTTCTCCAGGAGAGGCAATACAGGGAGTAATAGTGACTCCATGAGAAAGAAGTAATTGGTTAAGAAGTGGCAGTACCAAGAGGAAACGATGATACAACAGCTGTTGCAAAGAACAGAAGTTGCTTCTTGGAAATACAGTTTCATTGTTGAAACTGCTAAAGCACATGGCAATGGATACTTTCCCTGAGAACTCTTCACAATCACAAAACATAATTTTTTAGGGCAACTAAAACCATTGTTAGATGGACATGAAGTTCTTACTGAAAATGCAATTCATAGTGAACCAAATGATGTGTTTTCTTCCGGCTTTCTGTGGAACTCAGTAATTCTTTGTCTGAGAACTTTCAGTTTGTCTTTGTGGTAAGTGGGTGAGATTTCATAAGGTGTTTTGACTTCCCTCCTCTTCTTTTTCCATGCGGTTTTCAAATGCAATTTGTATGTAATGTCCAAGGCTATATATGGGAGCTTTGTAAACCAGGCAGGCAGACAATTACTAGGTCTTGTAGCAAATGGCACTGCTGTTATGGGGCATATAGAGAGGGACGGATGGCAAACATTCTTCTCTGTCTCTCTGAACTGATCTGGAAACACAACTGCTACTATCCGAAACTTCCCTGAATATGTGGCAGCAACAGGAAAGCTCCCAGACTAAATCACACAAAACTGTTGTCTTGGGAGGGCTGACAAAGTCAACTGGATTTAGAAGGGGAGAGACATGTAAATCTAACCTGGAAAGGGTTCTATGGCAGCTTAAAGTGAGGTGCCGTGGTGTTTATCTGTTTGCTTGTGCAGGGGAATAAAAAGCTTTTATTGTCTCCAGCACAGCTATTTTCTCAAGTGACTTCTCTGGGCAAGGATAGTTTAATAGTCCATGGGATAGATGCAGTAGAGCTAAATAGCATAGCACTTTGGATTAACGTGTTTAAGTTCTTGGTATGATGCCCTGAAAATGGGCAGTGGGACATGGGAGGCTCACCAGGAAGATCTGTGGTTGGTTCCTGTCTGGTCTCTCTCAGGTTCAGCAAATATCTGTACAGTTGCTACTTCCCAAGATATACGACTTAAAAAGGGTGGTTCCTGTCTTAAAAAATGTGAACCAGAAGAAATGCCTTCTAAGCTAGGAAAATGTTCTCATCTGAAAAGAGAATGCCACATTAAGCTCAGAGAAGCTCACAGGGAAGACAGAGTCTGGCATAGTGATCTTCAAAGAAATGGGAAGAAAAAATTGCAAATTGCTTTAAGTGCACTTGGTATTTATCCAGAAGATGTACTCCTTTGGAGGGAAAGAAATAGGTGAGATGAGAAACTGGAACACAGTATTCCATATATCTTCCTTCCCCATGAAAGCACAAGAACAGAAGAGGAAGCACCTTGTAAGGAACCGTAGACAGGGTTCAGATTGCTGGGGTAGGGACCTATTTCCCACCATGTATCAAAAGTCCAGTTCAAAGAGTGGAAGTGGAGTTCAAGTGAAGTGTCAGACAGGGTGAGAAGTCCGTTTTGCTATCTCTGTAAATTGCCTTCTAAATATGCCAATTAATACATCCCAGATGCTTTGGGTCTCTGTTTTCGGTTGAGCTTGCTCCTCTGCTTTAGGTTTGTGGTGGTCCAAGACGGCTTTGTTTAGCTTATGATACCTGCTTCCTTACGCATGTTCAGTTGCTGTTGGTAGGTGGGCACAGAATGTTTTCTGACAGCGAAATTCAGAAACTCTGTGTAGGACCATGACACAATCTGTGAATTCATTTTGAGCCTGACTCTGAAGGGTCACACCTCAAGTGTTCAGAAACAAAGACATGATATTTGCTCCAGCCACTGCTACATCTTCTTCCATTGAAGCATCTTCAATAGAAGGTCAGAATAGCATGGCTGCCAGGGCCCTGAGGGCATTAACTGGCCTTAACAGCCCTGACCAGACTCACCTGGGACCTCCTCCCATGCCCCAGCCCATAGGCTCAAGACCCCCCTTTGGCTCAACTCTGGGCTGTCAGTTCCTGCCTGAGCTATGCTGCAGGTGCGCTTGTCTCCATCCACCCTGGTGCCTGACTCTACCCATGTTAATCTGGATCCATTGATTTCCCGACTTGACCTTAGACCTGCCCTGATCATCTGGACACTCGGCTGAGCCAGGCTACTGACTGCACCTTCCCTGTTCACCTTAAAAGTCTCACATGGCAGCTAAATTAGAGCTAATTACCAATACTTAATTGAAATAGCTTTAAGAAAACCCATGTGAACTTCCCCTTGGTTTAAGCTTTTTTGTCAAGGAAAACTTGGACCAGTCTTGTGAGTTTCCCAAAAGACGTTAGGCGAGGAACATAGCAAGAGTCATACAAGAAGTGATTTTGTAATGCATTCCAACACGTGAATTGCTGACTGCAGTTTCCTTTTAAGCTTTCAATCAGAGTAGCAACCCACAAAACCAGAAGCTGAAAATAATACTTGGATAAATAGAATTGCTATGTACATTTCCTGGATTATTTAACCACTGTGGTTAAAACTGAAAGGGGCTGGATGCATACTTTATTTCTTGCTCTTCTAGGTTATAAAGTTCTTGTGTAGTAAGCTCTTCAGCAGGCAGATTACTTTTCACTGCGTGATCTGCACAGAATCCAACATACTTGTCTGTGATCAATTAATACAGTAGTAATTAGATTTGTTATAACGAATTACATGTGTTTTCAAAAGTAGATTCCCAATTCAACAGATAACATCCCAAAGTATGAAATTCCCTTGTGATTTCCCTGTGCTTCCCTATCACTCTTGGAAATGCTGTGAACACTGTCAATTCCCAATGGACTCATGCTATCCCTAATTCTGCAACTGATGGAAAAGTTATTTTCAATCAAAATAATTGATTGGAACAGGCAAATAAACACAGATGGTGAGAAATAATCAGCAGTTGGAAGTTTTGCACAATGCTCAAATCCAGGGGAAGAGCAGAAGTTTGTGGGAACTAAGTTTCCTGACCTGCAAATCTGTGGCCTCTTCCAACGGCAAGCTTAAAATAAAGTCAGTCCCCATTTCAGCTGAACTAGGTCGCAAGTTTCATAAATTTGAAGGTATGTCATCATCCCTTCCCAAGTTTTATCTTTTGCTCCTGCAAAAAACATTATCCTATGATTTCACGTGTTAAGGCCAGGTCTGCACTGACATAGATGCTGTTGTATTTCCCCATGCCTGGCACGACTTTGTCTCAGGCAATGCATGAGTACCTGCTTCTGCACCTCTCAAGTTGCAAACCGCAAACACAATGTTTCCACTGGCTTCATGCTTGCTGCGGGAAATCTAACCCAGCAGAGAGGTACCGCGGCTTGGACATGCACAACCTGATTGTGTGTGAAGTCTGCCAAAACACTACCCAAAAAAAATGCATCTCTCCCTTGCTGCTGCTTCTCCTTAGCCCCTACCAGTGAGAAGGAAGCAGGGAGAGAGCAGGATGCACAAGTCAGATGTGCAATACGGACCTTTACCCCACAAAATCACTCCTGGCTTCAGCCATGCCTGTGCCACCTGCAGAGCTGCTGGGCTGGATGTCTGTTGGTCCAGGACAGCTCTTGAACCCTTGAATGCTCTACGTTATCTCCACAAGGCAGGAGACTCCAGTGATGCAGCTGCCTCTAGGCAGGGGGGATCCATACTCCTCATGGTCATTCCCTGAGTTAGGCTGATTGGAGTTCACTTCTCCTTTCCATTGTCCTCAGACAGCCTGGTCCCTGCTTCTGCACAGCCATTTCCACGCTAACCACTTAGCAACTGCTTCCAGTCACTTCTGCTTCCTTTTCCAGACTGCGGGGAGAGAAAAGATACTTAAGCACCAGTAGCAAGGAGGAGGTGAGAGGAATCTAACAGATCTTCAGAGTCTGACAGGGAAGGATTACAGGAAGGGGTACCATGAAAGGCTCAACAAAGGACTTGCTGCTTCCGGTTAAGATGCAGAAGGGTTTGTACTTCGGGCACATTGGATGTACTAAGTGACCTCTAAGAAGCCTGGGCTGCACTCGTGACATAGCTGCCAAGATAGAATCCCATGTATCATCACCATTCACTGTGAAAAAGAAAGTAACCATTATAATCAGAAACCAGAGACCCTTGCTGGTCCCCCCCCGCCTATGGCTGCTCAGCCCGGTGTTGGGCAATTCACAGCTGGAGATGCTGTGAATTGGTGGATACTCTGTCCACAGTGGAAAACGATGGTCAGGTTGAAATTTCCCAAGTATTCATCAATTAATCTGTGGGAGTAAACGTGAAGAGGAGAAGCTCTGCCACTTCAGCTGGTCTTGGGGACATCGGTATGGGGAGCATATTCCCTCTCTTTTCTTTGTACTTACCTGCCCTGGCTATGAAGCAATATATATGGATCCCAACAATGGCTTTGTACAGTTCAGGTGCCCACGCACAGCTGAACAAGGTTGCACACAGTGTGCATTTGCCTTGCTGAAAACTGGATGCTGATCAGTAGCTATGGTTCACAAAGCACATGCTCCCCAGGAAACAAGATGCTGTACCAAGCTATCTAACACAGAAAGGCAAATTTGCTTTGTCTGTCTTTTAAAGCTAAAGCAGAATGAATGTGCAATTCAGCCAGATCAAGTTTACCCTCCCTCTGTGACTTGGGCTCCCAAAAGGACTTTTTTTCAGACCAAGGATGTCATATTCAGGACAGGCTCCAGAGCAAAGGACAGAGGACAAAAGTGGTTGCTCACTACTGCAGTTTAGCCCCACTCAGGACCAAGCTACACAATCTCTCACTCACTCACCCCACCCTCCAGTGGGACAGGGAGGAGAACTGGTAAAGAAAAAGCAGCAAAACTTATGAGTTGAAATGAAACAAACAAAAAAAAAATTAAGATAAATAACAGAAGAAAACAAAACAGAGATAGAAAGCTAATACAGTACAATAGCTCACAGCAAATCCCAATGCCTACTTTCCTCCCAAGTAGCAGGAGGTTCCCCTTACCACCCTCCTCACTTTTATACTGAGCATGATGTCCCATGGTGTGGAATAACCCCTTGGCTAATTTAGGTAAATTTACCCCAGCTGTTGACTAATTAGTAAACTATCCCAACTATGGCGGCCACCAGCCCTAGTTCTCTCAGCTTGGGGGAATGTTAATGCCATTCTAGCCAGAACCAGGACACTCAGTTGGTTCATTGTCATTAATTCTTTTGTGCAGGTTTTCTGGATACCACACGAAAATATCTGTTTAGGTCAGCATTAACAAATAAAGGAAATTACAGAGTAAGGTAACAGCACCTGTCTTTCTCAACAGGTTCACTTTTGGTGTTTCCTGGCATTTATAGAATACCTATCATCCTTATGTATGGAGCCATTCAGGCTTTAATTGATTGAAACATAAGGACAGCAACCCCTGAAACAATAGGGGGCTGTATTCATTGTAGAATAACAATTTTAATATCTTTTAATTCCTTAATATGCAAATAATACTTGTTCAAAATTATACAATCAAAAATAAGTTATCCAAGCTCACGAATTATAGTTTAGCTGAGCTGAGCAAGGGACTGATCAGAATTCAATAGTTTGGCTTTCCACATCCAAACTAAGACAGCATGGAATAAGAGTAAGAATAAGAACAACAATATGAATAAACTGCTGTGATGTTTCCTGAAGAATGACACAGCAGTACTAGACCTTTCAGTTTGTCTATTCAAAATTTCATTAATGAATTTTCCTAGGAACTTTGTCTGAAGTATCACTGCTTCTGGTAGGATTTCACAACAGTTCTGAGTTTTTTTAATGCATCATAAAACCTCTAAAATCAAGGCTTTTTAATAAGTTGTATATAAAATTCTGCATTACTTTTTGGTGGAAGGCAGCTGATTATTAATTTCAGCTCAGTCTCATGTCCTTGACATTGGTACCTTTTATGATATACACTGTTCAATACAAGCAGACAGCTCTACTCAGACTTAGGAAGATCTTGAAATGTTTGAAATAAATTGTCACGGGCAGTATTGCCTGAAGATTTCCTCTGATAACTACAGAAGGAAACCGTATTGTGCTTTTCGTCTCCCAAGCAGACTGGGAATCTGTTCAAAACATACTCTCCGCATCCAGGCTATTGTTGCTCTTAATAAAAATCAACAGGAGCTAGCAGAGAACTAAATAGAGAAAGGTCCATGCATTAACACTTCTCTTGCCTCTGATTACTAAGAAAAGAATGAATTTTACCTGAACCTGTTGCAGTATAGTATCATACTTGGTCTTAGTCATCTCACTAAGAACATGTGTGAAACAAGAAATAAGTTGTGGACAATCTAATAAATAATAATAATAATAAAACCTTTCTGGTACTTTTGAATGCATTCTTAAGAGATATATTGGTCAGAAGCAATAACAAAAGTATTTCCCTATTTTGCTTTTAGGAAAATAGATTTTTCTTAAAGGAAACGATGGCTAACTATGAGATGGCAGGGCCTCCATTCTCCTGAAAGCACAAGATTTATTTCTGAGGCATACTAAGTTTGCATATACCACCTCACAGAGATTGCTTAAAAAAACCCAACTATTTTGAATTATTCTCAGTGGTTGTTATTTTGCTTATTCAGCTCTAGTCAGCTCATCAGCTTATGCTCAAAAGTAGAAGACTGTGGCTTATATCTGTGGAGATTTATATATGTAACGATATTAAAATATTAATTTATTTTATATAGTGAAGAGTTCAAAACCATGGAGAAAAAATAATTTAAAGAATCACAAAAAGAAAAGGTTGAGAAAGGATTTCCACAGGTTCTCCGGTCCCTACTCTGCCCCAGTGCAGGAACAACCACCCACTATTATCTATTTTTGGGGAAAAAAATCAGTTTATTTTAACTTAAACCAGGGGATTTCCTTTAACTAGGAGTTATAGCAGAGTTTCAGGTCCTGGGACAGAGCAGGCTTATATGCAGAAACTCTAGAAATCAAACAGGTCATTCCTAGGTGGATGAGTAGCTGCTGCCCTTGGGAGAGAGCTACTTGGAGTTAGACATCCCTGACTCTCTTCCCTCTGAGCTTTGCCAGCATGCTGCTTGCTGTGCCCTACTGAAGTCCTGTCACCTGACACCACCCTCATGGTCTGTTTAGCCAAAGACCTTGAGATATGCCTTTGGCATCTGCCTCCATCTCTGCTACCACAGTCACTAATCATAGGATATGGCTATTGCATGGTTGTCCACAATATTGCCCCCCCTCATTTCCCCCACACTCCTGTGCCCCCCATCAGGATGGGTTTAAACTGTTTAAGCTTATAGTTCAGTTAGAGGGGTGCAGCTATATCCCAGTATCTCTACAATACTTTACTGTGTTGGTCTCGGTAAGGAAAAGCTTACTGCTAAATTTTCTGTGCTTCGTGACTTTGTAGCCAATACCCATCTCATCCACCCTTTTTTTTATCTTCCAGGCTTCTTTCTCCTTCACTCTCTAGCTATCTCTGACAAGTTATTTTACACTAGCTACATTTTCAAAAAAGCCATATGAAATTTTCTTCAGTTTAAATGTGTGGGAACAGAGACTGTAGTACAGCTGCCTGATATTAAAGAATTTGAGCTATGTCCTTGAGCACCACTTGCTCAATACCAAAAAACAGCGATGAGAACAAGATAAGTAAATACCAAAGGCAAAAATAGTAAAGACAACTAAAAGTCTATACCCAATCCAAATGAAGCTTAAGGCGCCTGAACAGGATATTGTGGCCAATCCAATTAGATGTTTAGGTGCATGCACTTCGCATGTAACTGAGAAAAGTTATAAAAGACTTATGCTGACTGAGAATAAAGGTCTCTGGAACACCATCCACGGAGTCCGCGCCCTTACTGCAACATAAATGGAATGGAATTTTTGGTATATTTTATGGTGCAGTAGAGACATCTAGTGACTGTTTTGTGTTATTCAATGCAATGGATTAATGTAAGAGGGCAAAAAACCTCTTCCAAACCCACAAAATATCCTAGTGATAGGTACATCTTTACATACTCTCAGTAAAACAAGTAGTAATACATTAGATGGAAAACAATGATCAAACATTACTGGCTTCCATGCCTCCAGAGCCTCTTTTCTCCTTTCCTCAGGTGTCTTCAGAGGCCTTGGACTCTACAGTAAATAAATCCAGAGTGATGCTAGTAAAGCCAGTCTAGCTTTGCATTGCTAGCAGCAAGTTTAGTGCCTAAGTGCCAATACAAATCTATTCCTCATGTTATTTTGCCAAAGTAAAGAATCTACCTCAAAACATACTGGCTGCAATGTCAGGCAGCAAGTGAATCATCACTTACCTGCTAAGGGAAGGGGAGGATGCTGGAACCAGAATCGGAAGGATGTTGGAACTGGAAGGGGATTGGAACTAGATGGTCCCTTCCACCCCAAACCATTCTGAGTCTATGTTCCTTTGGACAGAAATGCTTTAATCCTGAGATCTTCTGCTTGCTCATTTAGGTGCCTAAGGGTGGGTGTCTAAATCTAAGCTCTTTACTTACTTTTCCTTTCCAATCAGTTGAGAGAAATAGGTACTTCCAGGGTCCTATCATCTTATCCTGAAAGGTCAGAGGAGTGGTCACTGAATGTCACACAATAGGACAGACTAGGTGAAGGAGGCACCAGGGGGAGGTATGTCCTCTGTTCCTGCCGTGTCCCAAGCTGCTGCTGAAGGGCAGGACCTGGCTCCAAGGTACATGCTTTGAGTGTGACCTCTCCACCACGTGTCGTCATAGGTGTGTAAAATAATGCAGGCCAACCTGATGGTGCTTGTCTCCCTTGCCAGAAACCTCCTCTCTACAGAGGAAGACTGTCCTGAACTGTAAATATAAAACAGGCCACTCATGATGGGTCAGAGCTACTAAAACTGCCCTTAGCAAGCAAATTCTTCCATTCCCTACAGGCTGCTCAAAGATGGCACAACGTCAAATGCAAACTCACCTGCAATCATCCTATTCCATGAATCAAATGTTGCAACAGTCCTAGGCCATGATGTGCTATTACATAGCTTGGGCAAGAGCAGGGATCAAATATTTGCCATGAGGGCTGACCCGAGCTTGTGGTCTTGTGCATTGTGTAGCATCCAGATAAAGAGCACAGTTGCAGAGCTGTGTTTGTGCACAGCACAGGTGAGTTGCTAATGTGGTACATGCTGGAGAGGCCTGTGGGAAACAGTTATACCAACTAATATACAGTGTGCACACATCCTGGTGCCTCCAGAGTGGTTGTCCTTGAAGGCTGTAGGCATGCCTAGGGGTGCCAGCAGTACCTTGGTCTGGGGGTGAGGGCTCATTCTCTGGCAGTGTTAATAAAGAGGTTGAAAAGTTACTCTGTGTTACTGTGGCATTAAATAGGAATAACTGTTTTATTTACACATGTATTAAATGTTGTTGTAGTTTAGATCTGGTCACCACACATTTGCTCGCTCTCCTCCATTCCCCTCCCTACCCAGTGGGATGGGAGAGAATCAGGAAGAAAGGAAAACCTGTGGGTTAAGATGAAGACAGTTTACTAGAATAACAAAGGAAAATTACAATAATAACAAAGTATAGGGATACTAAAATATGCAAAAGGAATGATGCACAATTTCTTACCACCCAACATCCCAATGACTGATACAGCCTGTCCCGAGCAGCGATCATGGAAGACGAAACCCAGCAGCAAACAAAGGAGAGAGAGCGATGCCCCCCTGATCAGCCCTCACTTATATACTGAGCATGACGTTTATGCCATACAATTCTCTCTTCGTCCACCCTGGGTCAACTGTTCCAGCTATAGAATCATAGAATGGCTAGAGTTGGAAGGGACCTTCAAAGGTCTTCTAGTCCAACGCCTCTGCAAGGAGCAGGGACAGCTTCCACTAGATCACGTTGCTCAGTGCCTCATCCAATGTGATCTTGAATGTTTCCAGGGATGGGGCATCCACCACCTCTCTGGGCAACCTGTTCCAGTGCTCTACAACTCGCATTGTAAAAATTTTTTTTCCTAATATCCAATCTAAATCTACCTCCCTCTAATTTAAAACCATTACCCCTCGTCCTATCACAAGAGGCCCTACTGAACAGCCTCTCCCCATCTTTCCTGTAGGCCCCCTTGAGGTACTGGAAGACCGCTATCAGGTCTCCCCGGAGCCTCCTCTTCTCCAGGCTGAACAGCCCCAACTCCCTCAGCCTGTCCTCATAGGAGAGGTGCTCCAGCCCTCTTACCATCTTCATGGCCCTCCTCTGGGCCTTCTCCAACTGGTCCATGTCCTTCTTATGTTGGGGACTCCAGAACTGGACACAGTACTCCAGGTGGGGTCTCACCAGGGCAGAGTAGAGGGGCAGAATCACCTCCCTCGACCCGCTGGCCACGCTCCTCTTGATGCAGCCCAGGATGCAGTTGGCCTTCTGGGCTGCAAGGGCACGTTGCTGGCTCATGTTGAGCCTCTCATCCACCAGCACTCCCAAGTTCTTCTCCTCAGGGCTGCTCTCAATCCATTCTCCGTCCAGTCTGTATTTGTGCCTGGGATTGCCATGACCCAGGTGCAGGACCTTGCACTTGGCCTGGTTGAACTTCATGAGGTTGGCACAGGCTCACCTCTCCAGCCTGTCCAGGTCCCTTATCCACCGAGTGGTCCATCCATCGAACCCATGCCTCTCTAGCTTAGAGAGAAGGATGTCGTGCGGGACAGTGTCAAAAGCTTTGCACAAGTCCAGGTAGACGATGTCCGTTGCCCATCCCTTGTCCACCAATGCTGTTACCCCGTCATAGAAGGCCACCAAATTGGTCAGGCATGATCTGCCCTTGGTGAAGCCATGTTGGCTGTCACCAACCACCTCCTTGCTCTCCATGTACCTTAGCATAGTTTCCAGGAGAATCTGCTCCATGACCTTGCCAGGCACAGAAGTGAGGCTGACCGGCCTGTAGTTGCCTGGGTCCTCCTTGTTCCCCTTTTTAAAAATGGGGGTTATGTTCCCTCTCTTCCAGTCATCAGGGACCTCACCAGACCGCCACGATTTCTCAGATAGGATGGCCAGTGGCTTGGCAACTTCCTCCGCCAGTTCCCTCAGGATGCGCGGATGCATCTCATCAGGTCCCATGGACTTGTTCACCTTCAAGTTCCTTAGATGATCCCGAACCTGCTCTTCGAGCACAGTGGGCAGTTCTTCATCCTCACAGTCCCTGCCTGGGCCTTCCACAGCTTGGGTGGGGAGACAAGAGCCCTTATCAGTGAAGACTGAGGCAAAAAAGTCATTGAGTACCTCAGCCTTCTCCACATCCCGGGTAACCATGACACCCGTTACCTTCCGGAGGGGGCCTACATTCTCCTTGGATTTTCTTTTGTCCGCTACATAGCTATAGAAGCTTTTCTTGTTACTTTTTATATCCCTGGCCAGATTTGATTCCGTCAGGGCTTTAGCCTTCCTCACCCGATCCCTGGCCACTCGCACAGCCTCTCTGTAGTCCTCCCAGGCTACCTGTCTCCGCTTCCACCCTCTATAGGCTTCCTTCTTTACTTTCAGTTGGACCAGGAGCTCCTTGCTCATCCACGCTGGCCTCCTGGCCTTTGTGCCCGACTTCTTCATCGGGATGCACCTCTGCTGAGTTTGGAGGAGGTGCTCCTTAAATGTGGACCAACTTTCCTGGGCCCCTCTTCCCTCCAGGACCGCCTCCTGTGGCACTTTGCCCATGAGGTTCCTGAAGAGACTGAAGTCCACCTTCCTGAAATCTAGGGCAGAGAGCTTGCTGTGCAGTTTCCTCGCTGCCCTGTGGATCTTGAACTCCACCGCGTCATGGTCACTGCAGCCAAGGCTGTCCATCAGTTTCACATCCCCCACCAGCCCCTCCCTGTTGGTGAGCACAAGGTCAAGCATGGCACCCCTCCTTGTCAGCTCCTCTATCGCCTGCAGGAGGAAGTTGTCATCCACGCATTCCAGGAACCTCCTGGACTGCCTGTGCCCTGCCGTGTTGTCTCTCCAACAGATGTCGGGGTGGTTGAAGTCCCCCATGAGGACCAGGGCTTGTGACCGCCGTTAGGCTGCTCCTATCTGGCTATAGAGCACCTCGTCCACTCTGTCCTCCTGGCCAGGCGGTCTGTAACAGACCCCCACCGTAACATCCCCTGTCCGTCCCCATCCTCTGATCTTGACCCATAAGCTCTCTGTCAGCTCCTCCTCCATCCCCAGGCAGAGCTCCACGCACTCCAGCCGGTTGCTGACATAGAGAGCGACACGCCCTCCTCGTCTTCCCTGCCTGTCTTTTCTAAAAAGCCTGTACCCCTCCATGTTGACGCTCCAGGAATACGAGTCGTCCCACCACGTCTCCGTGATGCCAACAAGGTCATAGCCCTGCTCGTGTGCACGCATCTCCAGCTCTTCCTGTTTATTCCCCATGCTGCGTGCGTTGGTATAGAGACACTTCAGCTGGGCCCCCAACTAAGCCGACTTGCTGGCTGGAGTGACAGGTGTTCTTTTGTATTGCAGTTTAGGTTCATTTGCATCTACCTGCGATCCTTCCCCGACTTCTGGGCACTTGGTGCTGGCACTGGCGCCATGCTGACAGCTGTGGGCTGAACTGTGCTCCCCCTCCCCCAGGAACACTAGTTTAAAGCCCTCCGGACGAGTCTGGCAAGCCTTTGACCAAGCACACTCTTCCCCTTCTCAGTTAGGTGCATATTCCTCCCAGTTTCCTGCACCTGCACATTGGCGAAACCTGGGAACCTGGACAGCATCCTTGGTCTCTTTAGCAACAACTCATAACATCAGTGTGTTTATCAACATTCTTCACGTACCAAATCCCACACTAAATACAAAACACAGCAGCTACTGAGAGGAAAATTAGCTCCATCCCAACCAAAACCAGAGCAAATGTACATATATTTATTGAGGCACATGTACAACAGTTTCCTAAAGATCCTTCAAACAAAAAGTAGTTGTATTACATCCCAGTGCTGTTGTTATGCTGGCCCCATAGCATATGTATGTCCCATCTAGGGACTTCTTTTTGTTTCTGAAATGGCTATTTTTCTGCCTGCCTTTTTTTTTTTTTTTT